>VXAC01008322.1:8581-68731 GCA_013399225.1 Rhipidura dahli | reverse complement strand
GTGCGGGAGAGCGCAGCCCTTCTCTCCCGTTGCCCTTCTTTCTTTCCCTTCCCCGCCTTCCCGTGGGTCGTGCAGCGCGGCGGGTCGGGATGTGCTGGGCGAGGGGGAGCGGGGCTGCCCCGGGGGGCACCGGGGCGCTGCTGGAAGGGGCCGGGGACCCTCTGAGCCTCTGCCGGCGCGGGGCCTCGGCCCCGGGGGCGGCGCTGCTCGGGCCGCGCTTCGCCCCTGCCTTTCTCCCTCAGGGCAGCGGCTGCAGCCGAGGTGCGTGCTTGTGCTGTCGGCAGGGTGGGAATAGAAGGATTTTCCTGCACTACTCGCTGTGTGGTTGTGGAAGACAATAAGAAAATGTGTATTCTGTGCACACTTGTGAGATTGGGGGCATTCTGTGTTGTCGTGTAACAGTGGGCCGTATTCTTGGCTTGGCCTCTAGGTGCTGCTATAATACAGCAATCGATATAGTCTGTTCTCTTTGGTATGCCGGGCAAGGTTTGTTTACCTGCGTTGATAAATTGATTCAAGAATACATACAGAATACATAAGAAGTATACACAGTATGCTTCTATATGCAATGTACAAGATTTTCTATAAACATCTTGTGTCAAGGTGTCATAGCAAGTGTTCCTGCTGGCAAACAGAGCTGCTTAAAATGATGCTTCTAGATGCCATACATACATTTTACCAGCTTATTGTGCTCTTGAATCAAGAGAGAAATCAAGACGTATACAGCATCGAAATTGTATACAACATCTAAAATCAAGACATTTACACTGCACCTTGCAGTTTCATCTCTTTTGTGATTTTTTTTTCTATAACTTTTAAAGCATTTACATCTCTCAGTCTTTTCTCCAGTCATGTCACATCTTCTCACTGATGTGATTATGTCCTGCAAGATACAATTTTGCCAATTTCTGCAAATGGAGCAGAGCACGGCAATGTACACAATTACACAGTCGGCTTCCCAAAGGCAGTTCAGTAAGCAGCACTCTTATTCAGCTGGCCCCACAATCTGGAACGGTTTTCTTTCTGATAGATCGATCTAATACCCAATGCTTTTAACCAGCAATTCATATCTTCCTAATTTTGACTGTTTCTTAGCATTGTTTTAGTAGATATAAAAGGTTAGTGTCACAGGTACACTCTGTACACAGATCTCTTAAGCCACAAGTTTCCAAAAACATGTTCAGTTCTAATCTATTCTTCAAACAGTGGAATCATGTAATCCGTTATGCATTCCACCTTTTACATGAAGTTTGTTGGTTTTAACACTAGGGAAAAAGCTTGAGATCCTATCACATAGGGTTTTTTATGTTTCTGAATCCTAATTCTGCCATATTTGTCACTGTATTGGATTTGCATGTTAAGGGGGGACTGCAAGAGAGGCTTCTGTGAGAAGCTGCCAGAAGCTTCCCCTGTGTTGGATAGAGCCAATGCCAGCCAGATCCAAGAGGGACCTGCCACTGGCCAAGGCCATNGGGAAGCCCACACTGGAGCAGGCTCCCGGCAGGACCTGTGGACAGAGTAGGCCATGCTGGAGCAAGTTTGCTGGCAGGACTTGTGACCCCGGGGGGGACCCACAGTGGAGCAGTTTGTGAAGAACTGTGGCCTGTGGGAAGTACTGGTGATAAAGAAGTTCATGGAGGACTGTTTGCAGTGAGAGGGACACCACACTGGAGCAGGGGAAGCGTGTGAGGCCTCTTCCCTGAGGAGTGGCAGAGACAGCAGGTAATGAACCAACTGCAATCCCCATTCCCTGTTCCCCTCTCCTGCTGGTGGGAAGGAGGCAGAGAACATTGGGAGAACAGTTGAATCTGAAAAGAAGGGAGGAGTAGGGGGTAGGTGTTTTTAGGATTTTGTTTTATTTATCATTATCATACTGATTAGTAATAAATTAATTTTTCCCAAGTCAAGTGTTTTGCCTGTGATGGTAATTGGTGGGTGGTCTTTCCCTGTCCTTTTCCTCACCCATGAGCCTTTCATTGTATTTTGTCTTCCCTGTCCAGTTGAGGGGAATGGCTTTGGGTGGCACCTGGTGTTCAGCCAGTGTCAACCCACCACAGTCACGGTTTAGGACAATTCTGGTCTCCTCTGAATTCCCCTTGGGAAGCCTGTTCTGCTTTGTAGCATATTTCTGTTTTCTCACAATGGTACTTAAATTTTTGTTTAGTATTTTATGGTACTTTGATTATACAAAGTGAAGCAAAGCTTTCAGAGCTAAGCTATATGTCAAGTATTTTTATGTATTTGTGTAGAGGAGACTGATCACGCAGTAGTGACAGCCTAGGTTGGGGTTAACTTCAAGGCAGCAGTTGACATTTTTAGTGTGTTGAGAGAAAAAATGCTGGCTGCTTATGCAGGCTGGTATTGCTGATCTAGCCTGCCCTTGTGCTGGCAACAATGGTGGGAAATTTCATTTAGAATTTTTTCTAAGAAGAATGCATGAGTAGAAGAACGGGTACGGTAGAGTCAGAACACATGATTACTTGGTTTTTATCTCAATTTGACAAGGTCTTTCACAAAATGCTGTTACAGGAACTGTGGTGGGGGGGCATTGGTGTGGAGTGGATCAGAAACTGGAAGGGGACAAAACGCTTGAGTTTTCTTAATGATTTGGAAAAAGGGAGGAGAAGGAGAGGGAGGAGGCAGTGTCTGTAGTCAGCACAAAGTTGTTTAGGGTTACTAAGACAAGAAATAATCATCAAGGAACTTAATTAAGCTAGAGGAACTGGCAGTATTGTGAAGATACTAATCGGTGTTAATAAACCGGAATACAGCACACTGCACAGAGTAGCTTGAGCTGCTTGTTTGGTTTATGTTGTGGTTTTCATTCATCTGTAAAATAAAAAACACTGGGCAGTTCTGTAGTCAGTGAGAATTACTGAAATCTCAGTAGCAGTAATTTAAAAGGGAAATGGTGTGGGTGAGGACGAGATGGCAATTGTGATGCTGTTACATTTATCAGTGCTGAAGCTCTGTTTGAGTATGTATTTGGTAATGACTGCTCTGTCTCAAAAGCAAATACTGGGGCAAGAGTTTGGTGAAGGAATTAATCGAATGTGGAAAATCTTATAGGAGGAAAATTGAAAAAAAGATGTCAGAAGAATAAGAAGAATGGTGAACCATCCACACAAAATATTGACAAATATAGGGCAGATAGTTATTGCCTTTTCTTGTAATACAGGAGTTTGTAGAGAAGTTTGACATTTAGGTGTATAACCTAAGTGACCTCAGATTCAAGGGGGAATCTCAGTGACTTTTTAATTTTATTTTTATTTTCTCCTCCCAAAGGGCAATATCAGCAGGTGAATGTTCCTGAAGACCAAGCAGACAAGTTGCTCCTTGCAAGCTGGGGTCTTCCCAAAGCAGTTCTGGAGAAATACCACAGTCTGGGAGTGGTGCAGATGTTTGAATGGCAAGCAGAATGCCTAATGCTTGGACAAGTTCTGGAAGGGAAGAACCTAGTGTACTCAGGTATGCAAACATCTGATAAAACAAGCCCCCCCTAACTTTTCCACTGCCATTTACAAGGACAAAGTGGTGCTGAAGGATTCTGATCTGGGAGCTAGAAAGGTCAGGATCCTCTTCTGGAGACATCTTATTAAGATCTGTCCCATTGATGCACCTCAAACTTGACTTAATGGTCTCCTTTCCACATGTGAAGAGAGACTTTTTGCCCCATTTTCTCTGTTAAAGTTCCTTTAGAAATTGATAATTAGGAGTCAGCTAATGGTGACTCTTTTTTATTACAGACTGTCAACTAGGAGCTGAATGATAACAGCAATTGAAGATATACATACTTCTGAGAATATTATTTGCTATTAGTTTTTTTCAGTGCATTTATCATTTCTCATCACATATTGTGTGTGGGGTGCATGTGCAGAAGGAGAAGTAGGACTGGTGGACTAGAAATCTGTAGGAAATGACAGCTGGTTGTCTACCCTTCATGGGAAAAAGTTCTAGAGCAGCACTGAGAAGATGAAGGACTTAGAAAAGAGGCTCATGATTTTTAGTCTTCTTTACTCTTTATAGGGTTGACTGCAAATGTGGTTGTGGGTGAGAGACATGAACTCAAGAGTCCCATCCCAAGTTCTCCAGTAACTGTTTTCTGTGCTAGATTTGTGATGCTTGTTCTTTGGATTTATTTTTTAAACTTTAAAAATTAATTAAACCCCCCCCTTTTTTTTTTCCCAAGCTCCTACCAGTGCTGGAAAGACTCTTGTCGCAGAATTGCTTATTTTGAAGCGCGTCCTGGAGACTCGTAAGAAAGCTCTTCTCATCCTTCCCTTTGTCTCTGTGGCCAAGGAGAAGAAATGTTACCTGCAGGTAAGTAACATTCAAGGAGGGTAAATTTATTATTATTAGTTGTTGGGTCACATTTTTGAAATAGAAATGCAAAAGCATGGATTTGGGGGAAAAGAAATTGCTGAGTTTTTTCCAAAAGAAGTAGATAATTTAAAATTTGCTCTAAGTTAGAGATAAAAAAATGAAACTTCTAGCCAAAAAGGCAAACAGAAAAATTTTATGGAGTTGGTTTAAACATTTTATTTCAGATTTAACTTTTAAAGTGTTGTTACTTGCATTTATTCACAGATTTTATATATACAAAATTTAAATGAAGTTTCTAATGAAAAATTGTGTTAGGAAAAGTACAGAGGGAAGGTGTAAATGTTATCTTAAGGATAAAAAGATATTTTAACTTACCTTGGGGTATTCCACCACAATTTTGTGCCTTTGATTTCACTTTGACTTAGCTAATTTTTTTTTTGCCAGAATATGGTTATGTCTTGGCTTCTTCACCCCAGCTATTTAAAAAATAAAATTATAGTGGGAACACCTTTCAAAAATATAAATTGCTTTTTCAAAGACTTTCATATCAAACATGGTTGCCATTAGGTAACAACAATGACTAAAACCAGATCCAAACCCAGCAGGCATTTTTATTTTCTGCCATTTAAGACAGTTTGGTTGTTCATTAACTGAGATGGTATCTTAACTTTACAAATTGCTAGGAAATCCTACAAACTGTGTGCAAAAGCTGCTCTGAAATGATTGATAATGAAGACATGTTTTTGCTTTGATCTTGTAAAGCTGGAGGATTTTCAGAGCTCTGTTCTGCTACTCCTGGCATGAGGTTTGGGCATAGCTGCACATACTTGAACTCAAAGGGTGACCTACCTGTGAGGTCCAAATATTTGTGTCTTTTGTTAATGCTGTGTGGGATGTGTCAAAGTTTTGGCACTGCAGTAGGTGGGACCTGGAATAGAAGTTGTTGTTTCTTGGCTTTCAGTGCGAGATGTGTCATCATTGTGTTTGGAGTTCCATGTTTGGCTTTTGCCCAGGATTTCTCGAGAGGGAGGTGTCTTTGTCCATAAGCCACTGATATTAGAAACTGTTGCACTGTGTGTTCCCTAACATTTTTAATATTAAATCTTCTTATACAAAACAGTGGTTCTCATCATTTACTCATTTATGGACACTGACTTGCAACGTGTACTCTGTGGCATCTGCTTTGGAAATAAAAAATGACAGTGGAAAAAAGAAGTGTCAGTAACTGGCTGAGATGTGGCTTTAATCTGATTAGTTGGCATTTAAAGTACTAGAAATTGTAGGTGTAGGGTGCAGGCTTTTATGTGATTCCAGCAGGCATTGGTCAAAATTCAGAGCTGTAACCTTGGCATGATGTTCTGTATCCTTGGACACCAGGCCCTGTTTCAGGAGGTGGATGTGAGAGTTGAAGGATACATGGGAAGCATGTCTCCTGCTGGACGTTTCTCTGCTCTGGATGTTGCTGTCTGCACCATTGAGAAAGCCAATGGACTGATCAACAGGCTCATAGAAGAAGACAAAATGGACTCACTGGGTAAGGCACTAAGGCTTGACCATTGTGGGGTTTACAGATTCTGAGTACATGTGAAATCATGGGATACTTCGAATTTTCTCAGTTCTGTATGTGACAGACATACCATATAGGAATATGCAGCAATTTTCTTCTTCCAGAGAACCTCTGATTTGGATTTAGGAGGACAGTCAGCACAGTTCCATGTAGCTCAGCAGCTGGGTGGGTACGTAGAAGCTGCAGGCTTTAGTTTGTCACACATCAACGGCAAGCTGCATTTAACAATGATTCCCGTAGCTAGGAAATGTTTTTTAATTAATAAAACTGAATTAAAGTTCTGAGATGTGTTTTAGTTCGGGAATGTATTTTGTTCATTTGTTTTAGACAGAGATTGTGGAATCTAAGATTTATCTTTGCATGAGGAAGAGAAGGAATTACATTCTGTTCTCATCTGGATCCAGATAAGCAGAATGAATACATAGTGCTCCTCTGGGTGGGCACGGTGACTGGGAGGGCTGTGACATTAATTTCTGTCTTGTTTGCTCAAAAGCCTTCTGTCCTTGTAACATTGGCTTCTGGGTCACTGTGGCCCCAATGGCGACTAGATAATGAAAGTATTCATTAAGTATTGAGGATGAGATTAAACCTGAAGAAGCCCAGTGTTTCCGTGTACACTTGGAGAGAGATGTGCTTTCCTAGTCCAGTCAGAAGTTATTCTCTTTTTTTCCTCTGCTTAATAAAGCTACACCCAGTTATGTTTTATACAGGAATCCTTCCCATCTTCACTCTGTCCTGTAACACAGCTGGTTGCTATTTTAAGAATATAAAAATTGCAAAAGTAGATGAGGATCGATCTGCTCGGAGACCTCCACCTTTGAAACTGCTGTTCTGTGTGCATCCGGTATCATCATGTTCTGCTGCATTGTGTACCAGAAGAGTTTTTTAGCGGGAAAATGGGAAATAAAACCTTGCAGGTTTTTTCAGAGTGTGAGATCACGAGATAACACATTCACACCTGGATCTATAGGGGCTGAATCACCATGAATGATTTAGAGACTGCCAGTGGGCTGAAGATGAGTGGGTGACTGTTGTGCAGCATTTTAAGCTCATTCAAATGGAGGCTCCTGCAGTTCAGCTTGATTCTTGAATGTATATCTTCATTCCTTCCCTTGCAACAAAACCAGTTATTTTATTTCAATATATGGCTGCTTGGTTTAAGGTTTTTTTGCTTGTTTAAACTAGGGTTAATTTGATCCTATGTCACTACACTGTACAATCTGTACTGCCAGCACAAGGCAGACAGGGGGGTCAGGATAAGCAACTTCACGTTGCCTTGTGTGTGTTGGAAGCACAGTCAGTATATTAAAATGTATTGGTTAATAATATCATCTTTCAGAAGCTAGAGATACACCAAATCCCTCTAGTTGAAACCTCCATTTCATCTCTACATGTTGTTGTGCTTTCTAAGATGAATGTACTTGACAACAGTCATTGAAGTATAACCAGCCAAGAGACTACAAGGTTTGAATTTGAATATGTGCTCTCAATACCAATACCTCCTTAAAGCATCGTTTTCTTTCATCATTTCAAAACACCTCTAATGCAAACCTCCATTTCACTTGTGCCCCAATATATTGGTCATATGACTGAAATAGGGATAAAATTTTTTTTTTCCTTGTATGTTTCTTTGACATTAATTTTTAATTTAAAGTTTGATTTTAAAAACTCATCTTTATGCAAGAAATGGACAAGTTTTCTGTTTGGAGGTAAATTTTCATAAAAGCTGTAAAATATGGGTATGAACTGAAAATGCCAGTTTAGCTGTCACCCAAAGCAAGCTTGTCTGAAACTGCAAGATTGTACCTTGTCTTCTAATTAATTCTAAATTTAGACTAGTTCGTAGCACGGGTGTTTTATCTTTAGAGATGAGTTATTGGGAGATGACTTCAGTCCTGGCTGGATTCCATCTCAAGTTTGAGCTGTTCCTTTTGTTGATGTCAACCCCTTGCTGATATCTCAAGTTGCCTTTGGAAATTGTTGCGAGAAGCTCAAATCCTCTGCCTGGAAGAGCTCTCTGTGCTGTATGAAGCAGTTAAAAGCAATGTTGTGTTGCTAATTATTATATAACATGTCAATTTAGAACATCCAGGTACACAGGAGATGATATTCCTCTTGTTCAGCCTCTTGACACTGATGCTAAAGAAATTTTTAGGAAAATTATTAGAGAAGAATCCACTGCTTTCTCAGTGTGTCAACTGGGAATGGATTTGTAATGTGCTGTTGTAACACTTGTTTCTTAATTTAAACTTGAAATGAAAATGTTACTAGTTAAATTATATTAAAAACAAATCAAGTCCTCCCTGCTTGTCATTCAGAACTTAGCTTTAAACAGGATGGGGAATTAAAACAACCTAGTTTTTCTGCAGTAAACATGTCTGGTAGCTCTCAGGTACTTTTTAATTGGTTTTTTTCAGCTGTCTTCTACGAACACACCTAATTTGCAGACAGAAATAGCAGACTGAGTCTAGCTTCATTCTCAGTACCTATGTAGTATGATGAAGTTCTGGCCCCACTTGCATTCCTGAACTTGTTGAGCAGAAAATACCATTGCCTGCTGGGGCCTGACATCCTTGGCAGCAATTCCATTTTAAGATGAGGATAGCTGTGTGAGAAGTACTGGTTGCCTGTTGGCTGCTGCTGTGTTATCCCAGTGGGAGTGTTCTGAGTTCTGCCTCCATAGGGGAGAGCACTTGTGCGCCAGTGACAGTCAGGTGTCACCAGCTTGCAGAGTGCCAGGGCAGTGCAGCTCACAGGTTTAGCATCTGTTTGAGTATATGTTACAGCTGAGCAGCAGCAGAGGGTATAAAACAAATGGCCCTTGCAGAAACCAGCAACACTCCCTGTGCTTTGGCCTGTGGGTACCACTAGTGAGCTGTGCTTCATCTCAGGGAGCAAATGTGCTGCTGCTTGGCACACAGACTGGAAAGGTGACTTGTGTGGATTTTACTTTGGTAGGTATCTGATTAAACTGTCCTGTCTTGCCTCTGGAAGAATTCAGACAGATTGTATGGGGAAGCAAGAAGCAGCTTTTTCTGGCAACAAGTGACAGGGCAAGAGGACACAGTCTTAAGCTGCGCCAAGGAAAATATAGGTTAGATATTAAAAAAAAGTTTTTTACAGAAAGACTGATAAAATATTGGAATGGTCTACCCAGGGAGGTGGTGGAATCACCATTCCTGGACGTGTTTAGAAAGAGATTGGATGTAGAGCTCAGTGCCATGGTTTAGTTTAGTTGAGGTGTTGGGGCATGGGTTGGACTCGATGATCTTGAAGGTCTCTTCCAATCTGGTGATTCTGTGATTCTGTGGTAGCTGAATAAATACATATTTGGTGACCAATGAATTACCATTTTTTACAAGCAAGCACAGAATATGGAGGAAGCTCAGGAAGACAGAGGAGCTGGATGGGTAGGAGTTTGTAAGAGAGGTGCAGCACTCTTTTCTAACTTAAGTGGCTTGAAAGAGAAGGAGGGAGAAAACAGACGGAGAGAGAAGGAACATGTGTAGGAAGGAGAGAAAAAAAAGAGAAGGAAAAATAGCATTGAAACAGATAATATAAGGTCACATTTGCCCTTAAGCTCCTGCTATTTTAGCCGTACCAGAAAGATATTACATAGCTGCACCAAAGAGGAAGAAAATTCCACAGCAGCAGAGCTAATGAAGTGTGGTGTTCTCTGTGCCCTGCTTTTTTTGTTTAACCTTCCTTTATCCTAGTCCATATCCCTGGGACCCTGTCAGCTGGCCAGAAAGGGTATATACTGCTGCTGGGATGTGTACAGGAGGTGCACTGGGTGCCTGAGTTGTAGTGGCTCTGTGTTTTCTCCTCAGGAAAGACCTTAGTCTGGTCTGTTGTCTCCAGCTGCTGATATTCAGAAGCCTTTTTAGGCATTATTCTTTTAGATATTTCTCCACACCTTAAAAACTTGATGGAGGTGGTCAATATATTAAAAAGTCATTTTCAGGAGGTCACATAAGGATTTCTTTTTCATTAGAAAACCAAAGCTAAATAGCAGCTTTCAGGTTTGCTTAATGAAGAACAGTATAATAGGAAGCAGATGCTGCCAGTGTAATTACATCTGCTCTTGTTTTATTTCTGACATTACTGTATTAGTAAAAAGTACAAAATGATGTTTTTAACTAAGGCAGTTATGTCAGCAAAGCTTTTGACTAGCTCATTTGGGTGCTGGAATTTTCCTTTCCAATTACTCTGAAACCTGGGGATTTTTATTTGCAAAGAGGTTACAGCATAGATGCAATACTGTTTTGTGGGGTGGCTAGACCAACAACTCAACCTATTTATTTTTATCTTTTAAAAGCTGATTGTGTGTGCAGTTGTGGTGGGTGTGAAATGTCATGACATTGGTCATGATCTTTGTCTCTCAGTGACAGAAGGAAGCCATAGTGGTGTTGGTAAGCACAGCTGGATTTGTGAATATAAATTTCAGTTCATCATGTGGAATGTGAAAGGATCGAGGCTGTTTGTTCTTAGTTTGGAGGTTTGTCAGATGTGACCTGAGTGCTTTTCTTTATCAGGAGTGGTGGTTGTGGATGAGTTGCACATGCTGGGAGATTCTCATCGAGGATATCTGCTGGAACTCCTCCTGACCAAAGTGAGATATGTTACAGAGAAGGTAGCAAAGCGGTGAGTAGACTGAGATGTTTGTCTTTTAATGCTAAATAATTGGTGGCTCTAAATATTTTGTTCTCTGGGTGATTGGAAATTTGGGTTAGCTCCAAGGCTTTTATGAGAGTCATGACCTAGGCTATTTTGTTCATTAAGATCTTATCCTACCACTTTTCAGGGGCATGCCATTGTAGTTAAACTCTCTTTTCCTCATGGTTTTCAATTTGTGTGCTACCATGGGATTTATTCTCTCAGGAAGAGAAATAAGGCTGATGCTTTCATTTACTTCTTTAGCCTGTTTTTTTTTTTTTAATGTTGGATTTTTTTTGTAACAGTTTTGCTAGCAGGTTTGCCCTGCTTAATTTTTTAGTGTTTCATGGAATGCTGTAATTATCCTACTGGAATGCTCTGGTGTTGTGGAAGAGGGGGTGTGCTTTTAATTTGTGCATGATGAATTGATCAGGAGGCTTAGAGGATATGCCAGGGTGAGCTCAGGGTGAGCTCTGCTTTTGGTTATAACATGTGACAGCCTAGTGGTTGCATGTTTTTTTGCCGTTAGCACAATTGGTTGGACATTGGGGAATAGATGAGATGTTTGAGAAGAGTTCTAGAGGCTTTTAAGAATTCAGTATCTAAATCCTCAGCACCAAACTGTCCAGCAGCTTCATAGTGCCCAAACAAAGAAAAAAGGGAACAGAGGAGGTGGTTTAACCTTCTTAATCTTTATTTATGGTGCTGAGAGAAGAATCAAAATCAACTGTTTCCTTAGCACAAGAAGTCAGATTTTGCCACTTTTCTCTGCTGCTTCTTGTCTTCTGAGTTGTACTGGTGCTGGGCTAAGCAGAGTTCTGGAGGAACTGCCATTTCTACACCATCTCTCCACTGGACATTTCATCCAGTATTTCCCATCATCATTTCCAAGATCCAGCAGTGTTCTGGGTCTAGTCACATCTGACTTCTCATAATCTCCCCATAAATCCTGGAAGCCAGTACACTTTGGAGCAGTGTGGGTGACTTTGCCACCCCTTTTCTCTTGGTTTAGCATGTAGCTGCAGCACAGGTGCAGGCCCACCCTCTGCTTTACTCCCTTGCATTGAAGAAGCAGGAAAAAGAAAACACTTGCCATGAGAAAAGGTTCAGGTGCATCAAGGAATGTTCCTGGGAAGACAAAGTGTTCCAGCCTTCACCATGCAGGCATGCCAGGGCCCAGATTTTCCATTTCTCTGGCAGGGTCAAGGTGACAATGGTACCCTTGTACCACTTACTGACATGAAGGAAGTGGCTGCTGTTTTTCTTCTGGAATCCACTTAAAATTCCTTGAGTTGAAGACCACATTTTCTCTCAAATGTTCTTCTAAGTCTGTGTTTTGGGATTTTTTTCCTCTGTTATTTAATGAGCTTATATAAAGTCTTTAAACACTGTCCAGTCTGGCCAGTTACCAGAATGATCAGTGCCTGTCCCACTGAAGTACAAGCTGTGTCTTCACACCAAGAGAATGTTCTCAGATGGCCATTGCCTGTGTGGGTGTCCATACTTCTCCACGAGGCTTTTCTAGACTCAGCCAAAATTCTGCAGCATATTTTTCTCCTCCCCAGTCAAATAATGTGTTGTGGAGCTGGAACTTTTTTAATCCTTGGAGGTCAAAAGTTGCTTTAGGGAAGAAAAGGTCCAGAGGCAAAAATGGGCATCTTCATGGTGAAGCTGTATTAGCAAATGCGTAACGAGGTTGGATAACAGAGTCTGCCTCTCCCCATCTGCCTTATTTCTGTCTCATCAGTGTCTGGCCTTTTATACTATAGCTTCTGGGTAATGTTGTTTTCTCTGTCTTGTCTTTGCCAGGATTACCAGGGTGTTCTAAGAAGATTCAGGTTATTTCTGAGCTCACATTGATTTGTCAGACCTTTTTATTTTTCTAAGTCTTGATTTGTGGCTCTGTGCAATGCAAATGAGTAGTTTTCAGACACAAGCTTAGAAGGATAAAAAGCCCCCTATTATGTGGCTGTAAAAGCCTGCGTTAAAATCTACATTTGGGTATCTAAATTAACAGTTTCTGTTTTCAGGTTTTTTAGGAGTCCATTACTTCTCACTGCCTGTAGTGGAAGCTACTTGCTTCTTTGCTGTACTTAGGGCTTTGGTTCCCACATCTAGGAAGACATTAGTCTAGTATTATTTGTCCTGAAATGGAAACAAATAGAAGTGTTTTAATTAAGGCATTTAAGCTTAGAAAGATTGCAGTGAAGACTGAGCCATTCTTTATTTCCATGTTTTTGTTAGTGGCAAGAAACTGGTTGATCTACTTATTTGTTTTCAGTCTCTCCAAATATGCAGTCAATTTATAGCTGTAGGCATCCTAAAGAAGTTTAAGGTTTAGGTTCAAATTGATTAAAAGTTGAATTATCTTGTTATCAATGCATAACCTGACATAGTGTTTGCTAAGAGTAGACTATGGGCTTCTTTCTTTCTCAAGAAGTTGCAAAAATCAGCTTTGTGCTTGAGAGGCTGGAAGGAAGTAAACTGAGCTGGTTCTTCTGAATTCCATTTTTCAGAACAGCACTTGACTTTGTTGTCACTAACTTTCATTTCCTTTTAACCACTTCCAGACATGCGAAGAGCACCAGTCCTGGTTTTGGTGGGATACAGATAGTAGGCATGAGTGCTACCCTCCCTAACCTGGGGCTCCTGGCCTCATGGTTAGATGCAGAGCTGTACTGCACAGATTTCCGCCCTGTGCCACTCAAGGAGTGGGTGAAAATTGGCAGCAACATATATGACTCCTCCATGAATTTAGTGCGAGAATTCCAGCCCAAGCTGCAACTGAAGGTAAGGAAACTCTGAGCAGTGGCTTTGGGATAACACCTTTTGTAGTGCTAAAGTTAAAAACACAGCTCCTGTGTGTTTTTTATTTATTTTTAAATAGATGACATTCCCAGTGTCGTTGTTTGCATCATAGATTCATGCGCAAACTGAGAACAAAATTGGTATTTTTGCTTTCTACTGACTTAAACAAAAAAGCCCCAAAATATACACACTCATTAAGGTCTTGAAGATTCTTGAATCTGACTTCAAGGCAAAGTTGGCTTTGCAGTTATGTTGTTTCTGAGCATTTAACAGGTATAAAGAGTTTGATTCTCCCCTTACTCACCACTCTCTCTTGTGTCTGAGAATCTACTTCACTTTCATAAATGCAGGTAAGTATTTCCTGCTTAGGCCGAGGAATTTGTGTTCAGAACTGGGAGAAAGTATTTGTATTAAAATCTGATATTCAACCTGCTTATGTTAAACTGCTAAATGATCTAATTTTGACAGTGGTTAGAAGGCAGATGCCCATCCTGGTTCTTCTGAATCTGTTTTCAGTATTTAGTCCTTTTGCAGGATTTGAAAAGGATATGGAAAGTTATGAATAACATACTACAATGATTTTGAAGAACAAAATGGCTAGAAATGGGCAATTTGAGCTCCCTACTTGTAGGGTCCTTTTCTGTGGAGTCTTTGAAGGGTGAATTCTCTCTCCAGTCCTCTCAACTGCTCTGTGTAATTCTAGTATAGTAGTTGGACAAGATGGACAGAATGCCTGCAATATTTTGGGATGTTTTGAACTCCGTTCTTGCTGTGCCCATTCTCTTGTCAGTATCAGAGCAAAGAAAAATTATCCTAGAAACAAAAGGAAATGTTGTTCACTAGAGCATTTGGAAGCTAGATTTTATATTGTCATACTGAGGAGGTGATGTTGCATTTGGATATTTTTTGAGATAGTTGCTTTGGATAGTTACTAAATTAAGCAAGAGAAAGAACTAAACTGGGCTTATGACTCAACTGTTTAAGAGAGTTGACTTATTTTATAAGACTGGGTGATCTTGGGCTTGAAATCTGCCACTGGACCTTCAGACTTCTGTGCCTCAGACTGGACCAATAAAAGGGAGCTTGATGACCTCACCACCTTGGCTGAATTTAGCTGAATTCTTGTGGACAAGTTCCTGCCACTTCTCCCCTGTTTTCATTTGCATTTTAGTGCTTTTTATTTCTTGCTGTACGCCTATATTTTTTTCTTCCTCCTTTGGTCTGCTTGCTACAAGAGAATCTGGCATAGCCAAGCCAAACAGATCAGTCACATGGACTCCCTTAGGATCTTAAAACCAAAAAAGCAAGCTGTAAACAGCAGGGTTTGCATGAACATCTATATAAGTATCCCTAAAAGCCTTCTACTGTGCTCTGAACACTTGCCGTCTTTTGCAGAGTGCATCTTATTTGGGGTGCTTGGACTGCTGCTTCTCACACTTTTAGTTCAGACATTCAAGTTAACAAATCTTCCCTAGTAACTGTAGAGTGTTTTTTCTTCAGGGCTCTTCCTAGTTCTTCCCCACTGCTGTTAGCCATGATGTGGAGGTTGCAGTGATTTATTTAAACACTGTGTGGCCTTCATTCAGAAAAACATTTATGGAAGCAAGATGTAAAACATTACATAAATTCATGGGTGAGGTCTAGAACTGCCCTCAACAATGTGGTCATACTAGTGTTTGGACTTCATAAAGCAAGACAGAAGATAACAGTGATAAGGTAGGATAACAGTGCTCCATGTTCTTTGTTTGCTTCTCTTTCTGACTTGAAGTAGAAGATTCCTACTGGGATACAGAAGGACAGCATTTACAAACCCCATTCAATCTGAGAGTGCACTGAAAATATTTTATCTCATTTCAGGGCGACGAAGACCATATTGTGAGCCTGTGTTATGAGACTGTTTGTGGTGGCCATTCAGTCCTGCTTTTCTGTCCATCCAAGAACTGGTGTGAGAAGCTGGCAGACATCATTGCCAGGGAGTTCTACAGTTTGCAACAAGCTGAGAGTAAGAGACAAGTAGTTAATAGAAGACTACAGTATGCACAGTGCCTTTAATGAAAATTAATTTTAGTGTGAACTATAAAAATGCTTTCTCTCTCAAGGTTCTGCAAAAACCTCAGCCCTTGCCCCAGTTGTTGTGGACAGAGAAGGGATTGATGAGGTTCTGGGTCAGTTAAAGCGTTCGATCTCAGGCCTGGATTCTGTGCTGCAGCGCACTTTGCCATGGGGAGTGGCATTTCATCATGCAGGTATTCCTGAGTATCTTATATTGAATTCAGCAATGGTTAAGTCATATGGGTTCTTTTTACTGCAGCTGTCAGCAATTTACCAGTTGCTTTTTTAAGCCTTTTGTAACTTATGCCTATATAAGCTTTGAGAATCCCACAGTTAGAGGCAAACTTGAAATTCTTTTTTTGTGGCTGAAGACTTTATTTTACAAACTGTGTTGCTAAATCTTCTCTCTGTTGTGTTGGATAGCAGCAGCTTTTAGAATACAATTTAACTGGGTTTTTTTTTTTTGTGAATCGCCTGAAAAATTAACAGATTTGCAGCTCAGGCATTTTCAAGTTGTTCCTAAAGCTGCCAGAGTATTTCAGAGCAATTTTCCTCAGCTTAATACTGAAATAAATGAGTAAATAGAGGAGGTGTAACAGTGAAACTGAAAGTTAAAGGAGCATGTGTTGTGAACATTTCTGCTTAGACTGTGTGTTTCTTCTGAGGTAGATAATAGTGTGTCACTTGTTGATTCACTGAGAGAAAGGACTGCCTCGGAGAGACAACAGTAGCTATGGCATTGATCATTGTTGGAGGAATATTTCCAAGTGCTTATAGAGTCTGTATTTCTTTCTCAAGAATAAAATTGTCCTGAAGCCCTGAAGGAAATGTAGAAAGATACATACTAGACCTGTAATGGGAATAATGAAGAAGGAGTCCAGGGTCAGGATAGGAGACGAGTAAATCCTAGTTCCCTACTGTATTCTCATTTTTATTTTATTTCTTTATGTATTTACTTGCTGAGCTTGGAGATGAGCAGTAAGGAGTTCATCTTGCTGTGCTGTGTACAAGCAACTTAGAAAAACTAGTTTATTACTGTTAACTGAATAATAGAAATTTAATGGTGAAATTTTGCTTCACTTACGGGTCAGAAAAAGTTAACAAAGGTAGTGCTGCGAGTCCAGTTCCTAACACTGCGAATGGTGAATGTTCCCTAAGTTTGCTTGTTCTTCCCTTGCTGGACAGCAGAATTGCTAGCTCTAAAATGCAGTCTCACCATCACGAGGTTCACTAAAAGCCACGTGTCCTCAGGTCTGACTTTTGATGAGCGGGACATCATTGAGGGAGCCTTTCGGCAGGGCCTGGTCCGCGTCCTGGCAGCGACCTCCACGCTCTCGTCCGGGGTGAACCTTCCCGCGCGCCGCGTCATCATCCGCACACCCACCTTCGGAGGCAGGCTGCTGGACATCCTCACCTACAAGCAGATGGCTGGAAGGGCTGGCAGGAAAGGGGTAGACACAGAGGGTGAGCACAGTCTTTATTAACATTCTGTAAGAGCCGTGTTAACCTGATTAAATCTGGGCAGTACTTTGCAATTACTAATTGTGATGAATGCCTTTGGTATTCTGGATGATTATGTTAATCAAGATGAATTTGTTTGGTATTAATTTGTTCGGTATTAATGGAGTAAAAGTTGTAATTCCCGGGAGATTGTTTTCACTGCCTGAGACTGACTTCGGTATTTACATGTCAGTTACTTCAGGGACCGGCTGTTTTCTCCTTTGAATTCTTGTTAGCTTCTAAGACTGTGTTGTTCATTTGCCTTAATTCTGTGATCCATGGTCAGTTGACTAAAGTGTTTACAGTTTCAGTGAGAAAATTTGCAGTAGACTGTCAAACTGGACAAACCTAAAAATGTAAGAAATGTGTTTGAAGTCTGCAATCCTAATTTGACAAACTTCTGTTGTCAGAAGTTGTGATTCAGATTTATTAAACTTCTGCCAAACTTAACCATCAGTTTTCTGCATCTTGAAAGTAGTAATGAGAGAGAGACAGGGAAATAGGAACAGTAGTTCACAGATAATATGGCATCTTTTTGCACACAGTGGCACTGATTGATGTTCAACTAAATAATTTGTCTGTTATTTTAATTTGCAATGGAAATTTACCTTTGTGGATGATGTTTGCAAAAAGCCACATTATACAAGTATAAGCACAGTAGAAAATAAGAAGTTCAACAGATGCAGGAAGTGGGATTTGCCCTCCTGATTGTTTGATTGGTGCTTGCTGGAGCCCTGTGTAAGCAGCCTGTTCTTACATTTAGCTTTCTATTTTTGCCTGAGTAGCATAGCAACAGAGCATTTTGCGACCTATATCTCTGCAAGCTCTCCCTATGCGTTCAAGAAAAGGGCAGCTGCGTGCTGGATTTTGAAATTTTCCAGACTTTGTCATTTGACTGTAGCTGGCAGGTGTAAAATGACATGATTCCTTGAAGTTTCTTCTTTTTCCCCTTCAAGTTACAATAATTAGTACTCTTTTTGACAGTTCTGATGTGACTGTGTTGTGCACAGTAAGCAGTTGATTTTATGCTGATGAGCTTCATGAATGTACCATTTTTTTCCACTCCACGGAGTCTTTTGGATGAGAACATAAAGCTATGTTGCCAGCTGCTACTCTTTCACAGAGCAGGGAGACTGGAGGACAGCAGCTTCAGCTGGAAAAAATGCCTGATGAGGATATGAAATTTAGCTGACAGACAGAAGATAAATGCTGTTGGGTTGAATTCCTCCTCCTCTACCTACATTGCAGTTTTGGATTGTCTTACATTTTGATTTTTAAATTTTCCTTTCCTTGATTTGACAGAAATTTAAAAATATCATTTTAGAGACTGAAATTTGTTTATTTTTGCATTCATCAAAACTGCCATTTTCCCAAGGAGGTAAAAATGAACAAAACCTAGAATTTAATAGGGCCTTTGTTGGTTTTAGTGGAGTTTTATTCCTAGATATTCAGAGTCTTCTGGTGTTTGTCTGGTCTGATGCTAACCTAGACTTCCCCTAGCATCTGAAATGTTCAATAATGGGTATTGGAACAGCTCAGTTCCTTTTTTTTTTAAATTTACTGTTTACTAGATTACAGTTATTATCTTTAAATTCTCAGTGGCACCTTGGGAAAGCATATCCCCCAAGTCTTGTAAAACTGTCAGATAATGTAGAGCTAAGTGGATACCCATCTTCAGTTAGATTTTCTTTTAGATATATCACTCTGAAAGAGTCAAAGGGAAGTTTTCAGAGGAGGTTGTAGGTCACATCAGAACCCAAGTACAAAATGAGTATATGTTCTTTATTGCTAAAGAAAAAATAAGCTTTTCTTTCACAAAACAATGCTTTCCAGGCAGTTTGTCTTACGCACTCCCCAGTTCTGTCCAAAGTACATGGTCAACAGCTACCAAAAGTTTCATCTGGCAGGATAAAAAGAAATCCAAGACACATCCTCTGAGCATCATTTAATCCTGTTGTTAATTTAAGTACCTATGTTTAAGCTGTATTTTGTTACTCGCCTACACTGCATTTATTTATTCTGTTCATTAAATTTAAGTGCAGTTGTGTTTTCATTACCTCTGGATTTGCAAATTATTGTAGCATTTCCACAGCTACAGTTTTATCATAAGTTAACATTCCTAGGATCTTCCTAAGATACCCACTACCAGAATTACCTTGTGTCCAGACTGCATGCATTTAAATCTTAACAAGTTATCATAAATCTATCATGGTATTTACAGGAAAGCTAATCCAAACCTAATACTCTCTTCTTAGTCAAAGGCAAACGTGCCCTACCCATAATTCATTTATCTTTTGCCAATTGGAAAAGCTTGAAACCAGCTAAGGTCTTCCAGTGATCTAGTTTCTCTCTAATAGCTTTGTGAAAAAATATCCTTTATGTGACTACTGCATTTTCCACAGCTAAGCTGTACTATGGTCTCATTAAGGAATTTACCCATTATTTTCATTTTTCTTTTGTGGCTCTGGGACATTTTTTGTCTCCCACAGAGTTTCAGTAGTTAGAGATTACAATGCCTGATAGAGAACTTTAAGGTAGGATGTATTTAGATGTACATTCAGTGGAAACCATGCAGAATACTTATGTGTATGTGTGCATATATGCATGTATGAAAGTTCAGAGGATGTACAGTTATTTATATTAGTAATTTTGGATTTCTGAATTAGTTATTTCTGGAGTGAAAGCCAGGTGACTTAATACAAGCTGTCAAAATGCTGTGCAGCTTTCATGTTTTCTTTTGAGAATTTTTTCAGTTTATTAATGTAATGAAGAAGTACAATTGATGCCACTGTATATTATAGTTCCAGTCAGCTCCAGAACAAGAAGCAGGAGTGGTTCAGCAGCAAAGCAGATGCACAGAGAGGTTGTGGAATCTCCTTAGCTGACTTGGCAAGACCCTGACTAGCCTAATGTAACTTTGAAGCTTGCTCTGCCTTTAGTTCTGATGTGGAGTTCTGTGGAGTTCTTACACAGCAATTCATATGCACTGTTCAAGGTTGCACATTTTTTTCCCTTCTTTTGTTACTCAGCTTTTTTTGAAAATGCTTACAGTTTTCCATTCCAGTCATATGTCCTTGATGAACTGTGTGCAGCTATTGGAGTGCAAAGATGCAGCACTAAGGTCACTGTTTTTGTATTTGTTTTGTTTTTCTTTTCTTCTCCAATAGGTGAGAGCATTTTAGTCTGCAAGCCCTCAGAAAGATCAAAAGGTGCTGCTCTACTTCAGGGATCTCTCAAGCCTGTTCACAGCTGTTTGCTTAGAAGAGAAGGGGAAGGTGTTGCTTCTAGCATGAAAAGAGCAATACTTGAGGTACAGGACACTCAGAGAGGGATGAGAACTGTTCTTGCATCCTTGTGGGATGGTTTCTTCTGTGACACCGTCCAGTGTTCTGTGCACTTCTTTTTCATGTGTTTCCTCCCTTGTCAACCCAGCCATCTTATTTGGGTCTGCCAGCATATTTCAGTAGTCAGCATTTTGTCTGGGATGTTTCTGTGCTTGCTGCAGTTTGGGGTGTGAGCACACTCAAAGAAGCTTTGCTGTTGCATTTCGATGCAGTCAAGCAGAAGTCAGAAAAAAGTGTAATTCTTAAACTTCAGGTGTGACCTGACATTCCTAGCTGAAGGATGCTTGTAAATTACTGATCCTAGAGGCATTGTAGGCTGAATTGTGCCATAATGACATTTGTGGAACCTTGTAGGGTCTCTTATTTATCCCCTCAATTTTCCTACCTCTTTTGCACAAGAATGACTGAAATTTTGTGAATTCATTTTTGGCAAGCAAACAGGGGTGGTACCCAATTCGCTCCCTCCTCTGTAGGGTTCCTATAGGAGTAAAAAGGACCAAAAGGATTTTATTCCACACAGGTGAGCTTATGTCCTTTTCCAAAGCTGCTTTTGGTCTTGAACTAAGATAAGATTATTCTTGAATTAGAATTTGTTTGCTATACTTTTACTGTCTTTTGAAAACTTTTGTGATGCTTAGAACTTGGTTGTACTTCCACAGATTTTGAATTTTTAGCAGACCAGTGGAATTTCTAAATGTATTTTTCTACAGAAGAGCTATCTAAAAGAAGGGGTTCCTTCAAAGCAAAACCAAAATCCATGGTGAAGAAAATCACTCTCAATCAGGAAAACAACAATGGGGTATAGCATTCATATTTATTAGGAGAAACCTTCAGTATGCTGAATAGCCTTACAAAAACTCCACCTTCATGGTTTGCTTTTTGTATTCACAGAATTGCAGTTTGTGTTCTAACATATTATAATATTTCACAGTGTTGGCTAAGAAAAATTCCTGGGACTAGTCTCAAATTTAAATTGGTTCTATGAGCATGTCCACTTTCAAGATAAGATTTTGTAAATCATTCTGTCCCATAGTGTAGTCCTCTTACTTCTACCCAAGATGATTACTTGCAAAGAAAAGTATTTAAAAGTGGCCTGTTGCTTTGCCTCATATTCCCCTCTCTGGGAAAATGTTTCTTTAAAACTGAGGTGATGGATCACTCTCTTTGATTTTCTGATCTCATGTTCCATCCTACTGCATCTCTGGCAATAATGAACAGCCAGTTTTCTTCCACAGATCATTGTGGGGGGAGTAGCCAGCACTCCAGAGGAGGTGCAGACCTACGCCTCTTGCACTCTGCTTGCATCCAGCTTGAAAGAAAGCAAGTGGGAAAATGGGAAAGGGCAAGACAAAGCACAGGCTGGACCTATCGAGGCTTGTGTGGCATGGCTGCTGGAAAATGAATTCATTCAGGTTGTGGACTCTGGCAGTGATGTGAAAGGTAAAGTTGGTGTTCCTCTCAGGGATTGCAGTTAGTTTTGATTTGCTAAGTTTTCTGCAAAACTGAGTAGATGTTCAATGTAAATTAATAGCAAGGACTTCTGCTTTTCTTTTTTTTTTATTTTAGAGAATTGCATATGAAGAATTTTTTAGCTTTCTGGAAGGTATCTGTACACCTGCTTTAACATATTTTGCATGCACGTGTTCTTGGAAGGCACATCACCTGCACGTCACCTCTAAGACTGATGTGTCCTAGTCTACAAATAGCCAAAATATTTCTAAACAAAGCAAACTTGAGCTACAGCATTGGTGCATATGAACTGCAGACTATGAGTTTTTCTTTCTAAAGAAGAAAAAAAGGCTAGTTTAGATATAGGCAAGGCTAAACCTGTTATTGTTTCCATTTTTCTCTCTTTAGAATGGAGAGATACACTATTTCTTATTGAAAAAGCAGTTGTGAAAAGTTAGAAATCTCTCAAATGCGGCATAACCTGAAAATTATTATAAACTTGCACTTAAATCTTTCTCTATGTAACATGTATTTTTTTTTTTAACAGCAAAGGTTTATAATCCAACACATCTTGGCTCAGCTACTCTTTCCTCTTCTCTTTCACCAACTGAAGCCATGGAAATCTTTGCTGACCTGCAGCGAGCTATGAAAAGCTTTGTTCTGGAGAATGATCTGCATATTGTCTATTTGGTAGGTTTCTCATTCTGGGTCTTGTATTTTCTACTACCAAAACTAAGGGGAGACAGCACAATGCAGACTTTTTGAAGGCTCCTTGAACATATAGGTTTGGCTTTTTCTGTGCATTGCTTAGCTTATCCTTCATGAAGAAAAGTTTCTGAATTGAATGTGCCTCAGAATTAGTGTGTTACCATACTATCTATTGTGTAGGCAGGTGCTGCATGCCATTTAAGCCCGTTGTTGTCACTCTTGACTTCCTAGGATTTCAGAACTTCCTAAGTTTTGAGCATAACATAATGGTATTTTTTCTGAGACACTTGAGGTTGATGAATCAAATTGATTTTTGTATGTGTGGTTGGGATCAGCAGGCTTAATTTCATACTACTCTTGGAGGCCCAAAAAAGTGTTGGGTGTTTTGTACCTATTTTGCTTCCAAAAAGCCTCAGAGAGCCACACTACTTACTTTCTAAGGGTGGGCCTTTCTTTGGTTCAGTCACAGTGAAGTTCATCCCTGATTTAGTTTACATGCCTGGTGATGATGCTAAAGGAAGGAGTGTGATAAATCTTATGAGGGAAAAGTGTCCCGGAGTGTGTCAAGATTTATGAGCACATACCCTTGAAAAGCTAAGCACTGCTATTTAAGACCTTTGGAGAGGAAGCCATGAACCTGTGAAGATCAGTGAGGAAACCAGATGGAGTTGCACTGAACAACTTGGGATTCATGGCTGCCAGAGGCCCATCATGCAATCATCATCTGAAATCTGACAGTCAGCTTTAGCCTTCTCTAAGTGTATTTGCTTTACCAGGATGATAGATCAAAGGCAAAATTTGGGAATCTTGTCTGAAAAGAAATTTCACTTCAAGAGTAATGTGCTTGCAATTGCAAAGCTTGTTGAGCTGTGGGACAAGGGGAGGCAAGAGACTGAGGGTACCTGTCTCTGCTTGCTGTGTTCATTAACCCAGTTATGGGCTAATACTGATAGATCTTTTTGGATCTACTACTGTCCCATATGTACCCCTATCTCTCTTTTAGAGAACCACAAGATACTTTGTTCTATTTCTGCTAGTTAAAATGAACTTCTTTGTGTTATGCACCAGTGCATTTTTTCCCTGTTTGCATCTCTCACACAGAAAAAAAAAAGGATGAAATTTGTTCCTGTTCTGGGGTAGAGGCATTGGTGATGGCATTATGTTTTTTGTGCTGTACTTCTTAATTGCAGCAGCTTGTCTAAGGTTATTTTAAATCATACACTGTTGAACAAAATGTTCTTGAGATTCTCTTCTGTTAAGCTACTCTAAAACACTTTCTTGCAAGTCTGTTCATTTTCAAGGCCAAAGATTTATTTAATTTTGTTGCTTTTTTAGTTTTTTAAAGTCTTGTTCTTCATGTGTTCCTTATGGGCTACAAGGAGTTTATCTGCTATAATGTTTTTTAATTCGTTTAAGCTTGAATCTTTTACTTGTACAAATATGAACCCTCATATTTTAGGTAAGTAAATAAGTATTTACTAGATTGGGAAAATAGTTTTCTTTAAAGAAAAAAACCCAAACCACAACAAAAGCCCAATAAACAATAGACAAACACTCATCTTAATAACACTTGTTCTTCTCAGCAGATGAAGAGGTATGGATGATTTACAACCACATAGGCATCTAGTGTTCTGTGCCATTTAACATGTGTGCCAAGCAGCTCTTAGGTCTTTCAAAATACTTAATCTTGCTTTTTATCGATTAAGACATTTTGTCTCCTTGTAGAGAAACTGACTCTGTACTGACTAAACAGAATTAGTTTTATGTCTAAAAAACATTAAAAAGAAAGCTCTGACTGGCTTTTTGTTAATGTTAATAAAAGCTGAGATTTTTTATACTCCAGATAAATGAAAGGTTCAGCAAGTTCTTGAAAAATCTGTGTCCTTTCCTGCTTTATCAGATGCTGTGGCAGTGGTTAGTGTGGTTACTCATGGTTTTAAGAGGTTGATAGATATCTGTAAATTATGTTAAAAAAAGAATATCATTTTGTTTTGTTAAAGGGCATTAAAGATACAGCTTAAAAATCATTTGGTGCCTTGGATTTAAAGAGTAATCTGACAGAGATTCTGAATTGTTTAATCACTGGAGTATCCATATGAGTCAGATCTCATCGGTACAAATATTAAAGAAACTGGTTTAGAAGAGCTTTTACTTTCTTCATGGTACATGCCCGTGACTCAGTGCCTTACGTAGTGCATAGGATGCTCTAACCACATTCCCTAGGCTGAATTTTGTTTACCCAAAACTCTATTAGTTCTGTTTATTTCTCTGAAATAGTTCTTTTTCATCGTCCTGCTTTCTTTAGGTGACCCCAGTGTATGAGGAGTGGACCACAATTGATTGGTACCAGTTCTTCTGCTTATGGGAGAAGCTTCCTGCCTCAATGAGACGTGTGGCTGAGCTGGTGGGGATTGAAGAAAGCTTTCTAGCTCGCTCTGTGAAGGGCAAAATCACAGCTAAAACAGAGAAACAGCACAGACAAATGGCCATCCACAAAAGGTAGCCACAGAATGTGGGTGTGAATGTGCAGAGACTAGAGGCTGTAACTTTTTTAATGCACAGGCTCTGTGTCTATTTTCAAGAACTGACTCTTTTTGGGAGTGTGCTCATAGGTCAGAGAACCTGGACCTGGTCTGCTCTGGTCTTGAGAACACTGGTGGCACAAGGTGTTTGTGATGGTGTTTTTGGAAGCCATCGTCTCTGCTTCTTTTGTATGCTATACTGTAGTACAATTCTGTCCTATGCATCATGGTACATTTTGCCATGTACAGTAATGTGCCCCAGATGACAATTTTATTTCTTCATGTACTTCCTCAACAGGTTTTTCACCAGCCTTGCCCTTCTGGATTTAATCAGTGAGGTTCCTTTACAAGATATGACCAAGAAATATGGCTGTAGTCGTGGTCAGCTTCAATCCTTGCAGCAATCTGCTGCCACTTATGCAGGTGTGTTGTCTGGGCAAAATACCACAGGCATCTTAGGCTAGTCATTTTTTTTTTTTTTTTCCAGATTTGGGGCTAAGGTAGCCACAGTGTGGTACTAACAGCAAACAGCCTTGTAAAACCACTTAGGGATTTATAGCTTAACCTGTGGCTGGCCCTGCTGTGGCTTCTGTGCACAGAGTGTGCAGTGGGAAGGGGAAGCTGAGGGGAATCAAGCACTGCTGCAGCAGGGGAGGTCTGTGGGAATCAGCTGTGTACTGTGCAGGAATGTATTTTGTTCAATACTAAGTGTGGAAATTAGTGCAAGTCCATTGTAAAGCTTTGGTCTATCAGGAAAAAGTACCTTTCAGCATTGACTAAGTTTGGAGCCTCTAAGATGGGACATGGCTTTCTTCTGAAGGCAAAATTAATTGGCCAGAAAGTATAAGGTTATGGTTTTCAAAACAGTGAGTGGCTTCTGGGTCATTTATCACCAGATCACAGGAGGTCAGACAGCTGCTACCTTTAACTTCCTTAAGAAGGCTGTGTGGGAGTAGAAGTAACAGCCCACCATGTGACCGAGATATTTTCTTTCTGTTGCCTAAATCCTTCATTACTCCATAAGTGGGTTTTCAGTTTTTAAGACAGTTTTAGCTCAACTTGCGAAACCCTCTGTGTGGGTTGCAGCATGAGTCAAAGCCCCAAAATGAAAAGGTCACGCCAACTGATGCAGAGTAGTTTAATTTAATTCTGGTAGTATAAATAACTCTTTTTTTTTTTTAAACTTTTTAGTATAAATAATTGTCTTTTTTTTTACTTCTTAGTATAAATAACTTTGTAGCAGTTTCATAATTCTGTATTTCCAGTGTTAATAATTTTCACAGTAGTAATCTGGGAAGTAAAATGAACTATTGATATGACACATAGTTAAGAGATATGATAAAAGTTGTATTCTATAATCACTGTAAAAACAGTGAGGGATGCCATGTCTTTCAGTCATTTTCATAGTCTGTAGATGCAATCTGTGAGTAAGAAACTGTCTTTTTCTGCTCTTTTCCTTCTCCTGTGCACTAGGGACTGCAGTTATAACCTTTATCATAGGATTTGCTATCCCCTGTGATGCTCTCAGTAACTGAAATTCTTCAGGCCAAGGCTTTTATGGACATCAGTGCTGCCTTTCCTCAAAGATCAGTGGCTTCCCTTAGTGACTCTTATCACCACTTTTTCTTTTGCCTTTTTTTCAGTATGATTGTTTCATAAGACTCCTGTTCTGGGATATGCATGGGCTTCATACTTTCAATATGAGCATCTTTAAAAAAACAGTATCATTCAGAATTTCTACCTCACTGATTAACTACGTAACTGCAGATTAAGTTGAGCTGTGCAGGACTAGCTCCTACTCATAGCTGTAATAAACATGAGTTAGTTCCTGTAAGTAATGGGAAGGTGAGAAATGTAAAGTGAGTGCTGATTTAGATTGGGAGGGTGGGGAGTGAATCCAGCTTAGCAGAACTGGAGCTGGAGTTCCGACATTAATGTAACTTTTGTGTTTCAGGAATGATAACAGTGTTCTGTAATCGACTGGGCTGGCACAACATGGAGCTGTTGCTCTCTCAGTTCCAGAGCAGGTTCACTTTTGGGGTTCACAGGGAGCTCTGTGACCTGGTGCGAGTGTCTCTGCTGAATGCCCAGCGTGCCAGGACACTTTACAGCGCTGGCTTTGTCACCGTGGCTGACCTGGCTAAAGCCAGTCCTGATGATGTGGCAGCTGCTCTGAAGAACTCAGTACCATTTAAAAGGTGAGCAATCAGTAGGTCCAGACGGCAAGTAAAGGAGTTTGTAAGGCGAAGGGCTGTAGGATGAAACCTGCAATAAAATATGGCAACCTTTTGAGATGTTTTGTCAAATGTTATTTAGAAATAACTTGTAGGTTTCTCTGACAGATCACAGTCATTCCATGATTATTTTGAAATTAATAGAAGCATTTTTATTTGCAGAGTAAGTTTTTGAGACCTAAATTTTCTTCTTATTCCTCTTTTCAATGCACTGGTTAGTCCTGGGTAAATTGTCAGTGCTTCCTGGGGAGTTTTTGCTGCCTCTAAAAGGCAGCTCCACCATATGTTCAAAGTAGTTGATGATTTATTACTGATTATCTTTTGAGATTCTCTTGTGATTTATATCTTAGTGCAATAATAAGCTTCCTTGATCAAGTACCTCTTGGACTGTGTCATGATACTTGTCTGGTTCATGCTCTTGAAGTTTCCTTTCTTTGGTGCATGAAGGATGATTCAATAAAGCCTGCATCTTGCCCTAGTAGGGCACTGGGACTTGTCTGGGGTATGTTTGAGCACAGAAATCTAGCAGTGCTTTTGGGATATGCAGCCAGTAGTATCTTTCATTGACATCTCTTCAGTTTTAGGAAACTGAAATAGTTATTTCCAATTAAGTTATTTCCCATCAAGTGCATTATACTTTAGGTAGAGTGCTTCTGTAAAGGAAGCTGTGAGGACAGTTGAAGTGGGAGCAGAGCAGAACAGTGCCAGCTCCTTGTTGTGTTCTGCATGGATGTTCACCTGTGTCTGTTGCCTTTCCCTCAGCGTTCGTAGGGCTGTGGACGAGGATGAAGAGTCAGCAGAGGAGCGTCGGGCCGTGCACAGCATCTGGGTGGCTGGAATGAAGGGCTTAACTGAAAGAGAAGCAGCTTCCATCATTGTGGAGGAAGCCAGGAGACTTCTGCAGCAGGATTTGGCACTGATGGGAGTGCAGTGGAATCCAGAGTCTTTTCTTGAGACTTATACATCCTCTGTGATGAGCAGTGAGTCAGAACTGGAAGACAGACTGCATAGATCAGATGGAGAGGAGTCTGCTGAGTCTTCAAGGGTGTTAAACAAAAAAGGGTGCACAGTTCAATACTGTAATGGCCTTGGTTCTCAGATTGGAAACTTATCAAATATTAAAAAGGGATATAAAAGGCGACTGAGCAGTAGCACAGAAAGCTCTGTATTTGAGAGTGAAGTCCCAGGCAGGACACAGGCTCAAGCAGAGGAAGGCAAGGGTGATCTTGTGTACAGGGCTAGAAAACGGCCAAACGTGTGCAGGGGTAATGAAAACGCAGCAGGAATTTCTCTGGTCAAAACCAAGATGGATTCCAGGACAGCAATCCCAGAGCACATTACTGAACAAGGAAAAACACCAACATTGAGAACAGAGTCTTCAGCCTCTAGATGGATTGAAAGCACAGACACATATTTAAACCGGACTAGGAACAAAAATACTGCTTCAAAACTGCAGGGGTCGCTTCTTGAAGATTCAAATAAGCTTAGCATAGACAAACAAAAGCTGCCTGTTTTCCACACCAGCATCTCTGCAGATAATTTTGTTTCAAACCAAAATAATAAGGAATTTATGAAAACAGATTCTGTAACTCATAAAGTCTCGAATTCTGTACAGATGGGGGAATTTAAGACTGGGAGGGAAGATGAAATGGAAGGATTATTTACAGAGCCTCCCACCACTAATGAAGGCATGCCTAAGGGGAGAGCAGGTTTTCAGGCACCTGTTAAGCTGCAGCGTACTCCACACACCAGTGTGGGGACACACAGTATTGTAGGAAGTGCCAGGATACAGAGAACTGACAATACTGGTGGTGAGCAGAACACAGTAAATAAAACTGCAACAGATGTGAGCTGTGCTGAGGTGAGGATTGATAAGCATTTTTGTCCTGGTAAGGATAATACCTGCAATATTCAGATTCAGAATGGTGGCAAAAATGGGAGTGAAAAGCCCAATGGAATATTGTTACAAGCTGGAACACTGCAGGAAGGCAACAGTCATTCTAAGGACTTTCTGAAAGCATCTTTAGTGAAATCCAGAGGTGTTTGCAATGCAGATGATGTTCAGAGTGATCCAGCTTCTCATCTGTTTTCTGACTCTAGAGACTTTGAGGAGAGCTTCCAGTTGGATACTCAAACTGAGATGATAATAAAACAGGAGGGAGCAGCTGGAATCACAGGACAGCAGGGAATACAAGGTTCAGATCTGGCAGCAATACCACAGCAAGAAATACCAAAATACCTAAGCAGTTTATGGACTGAGAATGATACTGATAAAAGGCTGGCTGCAATAGTTAGGAAACAGAGCTTCTCAAGTCTTAACACCACAAATAAAATTACAAAAAACACAACTCAGCACTGCAGTAATAAAGTTTTGGAGTCCGAAGGCCTTAATTTACAGCCCGCTGTGAAGAAAACAGAACCTGCACCTTGCCTTAAAGAAAGTGATTTCTCAGTGACTGACTCGCAGCTACACAGTTTTCTACAAGATTACCAGACCCAAAACTCAGTGAAAGGGGAGAGTGTGTCTAAAGACCTGAATAAAGCAACCTCCCATTTAGGTAGGGAACACGTTGTACAAGCAGAATGCCAGCCTGTCCCTGAAACAAGCCTAAATATGAGTGATGGCTTGCTGTTTGATGAAAGCTTCAGTAATGTCAGTGACCTTTCAGCTGTTCACATCATGGAAGCTGAAGGAAAGGACCCTGTGGCTTTGCTTCCTCCAGATGGTGTTTTGCAGAGTCTGAAGCCTGTTGAGAATAAATTTGATGTCAGTGACAATCAGAAAGAACATGAGAATCCTGCACAGTGTAACAATGTGTCTCTAGCATCCTCGGATGTAATAGCAGAAGTTTTAGACCCTGGAAACTCCCCGTCTTTTCTGGAAGATGTTCCTTCTTCATTTCAAGGTCAGTCAGGATTAAGAAACCCAGTGATTTGTAACGATGACCCCAGACCAAAGGATTTAATAGGAGATGAAGGTGAAAAGCTCCAGAGAAGCCACCAAGCTTTAGAGAAGAAACCCCATCCAGTAGTGTGGGCTGACTGCTCGTTTGAACTAAGCCCAGGATTGCAGGATGTATTAGACAAATGGCCGAGCCTCTCAGGCATTGAACCAGTTTCAGCAAATTCCAGTCTGACAGGAGAGTTAGCTGCTCCTATTGTTAGTCAGGAGCCAGATCCAGTTTTTGAATCTGACTGTTGTGAGCCAGAGCCTTTGCCCACTTGCCAGGATTTAAAAAGCTCTTTCAAGGTTAAAGAAAACAAACCAGAAAACTTGGATCTTCAGAAAAAAGAGGGCATAACACTTCAGCTCAAGGGAAGCAACAGAACATCCTGTCCTGCACCAGATAGTAATAATGGGTTTATTCCTCCAACACCTCCCAAAGAGCTTTTTCCAAGAAGTTCTGTTTCTCTCTCTGTGAAATCTGCAAGAAAGGGACAAGTCACCTGCAAGAATGAAGGGCAGACCATTCAGGCACTGTGGAATAGTGAGGGCAATGCAGAGGTCAATCTTGAGTATCTAGGCCCAGCTGAGACTGATGAAATAGAAGATGATTCCACTACAGAGCAAGGCTTTTCACTGCAGCTATCTCAGGATGTTTTTCCATTTGTTCCCTTAAGTGCTGAGAGTTTCACTATTATCGATGTAGCAAGTGACAAAGCACTTTTCCAGACTTTTCTTGCAGAATGGAAGGAGAAAAGCAGATTCTCCATCTCAGTAGCATGCGAAAGAACAAAGTGCCTTTTGTCTCCCAAATCAACCATTGGTGGCAAATTCAAAAAAGGTCAGTTCCCTGTTCCAGTGCAGTATTTTGTGAACAGCATGTGGCATCTTCAGCATAAAGCAGGCCTAGAGAAGGAAAGGATATGCAAAAAAGGAGGAAAATCACTGATATTACAGAATCATGGAATGTTTGGGGTTGGAGGGGTACTCTGGAGATTATCTAGTCCAAACCCCTGCTAAAGCTGGTTCATGTAGAGCAGGGTGCACAGGGTTGCATGCAAGCAGATTTTGAATATCTCTAGGGAAAGAGATTCCAGAACCTCTTTGGGCAATCTGTTCGAGTGTTCTGTCACCCTCAAAGTAAATAAGGTCTTCCTCCTGTTTAAATTAAACCACCTATAAAGCATCCCTTCCAAATTCTGGCCTTTTCCAGCAACCTCTTCAAGAGCTGATATGTAAATGTATTCCTTCCCTTTCACTCTAAAAAGCACTTCACATTTATCTGTCAAAAATCTATTTTGATAGTTAAGAAATGCTATTGTTGTTGTTATGGCAATGTGACAGCAAAGAATCTAACTGTTTATCTTGTCATTTTGAAGGAAGAGTATGTTTATAAAGCAGCAGCAAACTGCAGCATATGAATAGTTATGTGGGGAAAAAAAAAATAAGCAATATTGCAACAACCCAGAGACTGATCTGAATTTCACACATGCTTATACTGAACCAAGTTTACATTTTGAAAATATTTGAAAATATTTAACCTTGGTTCAGAGGCAGTCACAGAAAAATATTCAGATGCTCTCACACACCAACAAGCTGCTAACACTTCATTACTATCACCAAAGATCTCTCAAGGAAATGCTTGACACCAGCTCTCCATCCTCTGCTAAGACTCAGCTCCTTCACTTTACTGAGACTTGATAATACTCAATTTTAGGTCCAACAGTATGTATTTGCATTTTCAGGTCCCAACTCTTCTTTATTTATGGATGCCATTTTATAATAGTAACTTAAAATTATTTCTTTAGTGAGTTCTCCTCAGGGGATGCACAATAAAGATGACGGATTTCCTGTCCAAGGATGCGAAGACATCTTAGTAGTTGGACTGGCAGTGTGTTGGGGTGGAAAAGATGCCTACTATATCTCTTTGCAGCAGATACAAGACCAGACTGGTAAGTGAGCAGACAGGCTGTGCTGGGTTACTTGACACTGCATCTCAAAAAAGTACCTTCAGCAGATAAGGTTCTTGGAGTGCTCTGAGTGTCCCGAACCCAGCTCAGTGGTGGAATAATTCAGCAATCCTAGGTGTTAAGGACCCTTGAACAGGTTGCTGTGGGTACCTCCATACTACTGTGTAATAAAGGCAGGTAATTGGCTCAGGCACTGGTCTGTGAGCATAAAATGTTAGCTTACACCCATGTTCTCTGTACCTAACTTGCTTTTCTCTTTCAATCTCCTCCAATTTTTCCTTTCCAGAACAAATGTAACACTCAAATGATGAACATAGCCCAATCTGTGCTAAGTGACCTTGTGACTAGGGTTTGATTCCTGGCTATCCTTTGTTTGTTAGTACAGACACAGCATATTGCTTTTGGGAGGCTTGTCTGGTTTGATAAAATATGTAATAGTGCTATAGATATATTTTTATATTTTCATAGTTCAATTGTAGTTTTTGTGCTTTAGGTGATTGTATTCAAGATTTTTCTCTTGCCTTTCTCACCATGTAATGGGTTGAAAGATGATTTTTGCTTGTATTTCCTGCCTTAGAAATCAGTCTGAGTTTGGCACCACCACCTTTGGACCAAAGCCTGTCTGTGGCAGAGAGACTGAACCATGTGCAGCTGTACCTGCAGAAGAAGCCCAGGAAGGAGCGCTCACTTGTCGTGTATGACTTCATCCAGCACTACAAAACTCTGCTGATGGCTTGTGGCATCTCCCTGGAAGGAAGTTTTGAGGACCCAAAGGTTTGCAAGATTAAGAAATTTCACTTGGGTAAAACTGCTAGTTTAAATACAACAGTGGAAAGACAGGAGTACCTTCTGGTACTTCTGTTATTTAGGTGTGAATATGTACATCTGTCAGGAGGTTTAGTGGCATTTTCTTTCAGTGGGCAATCTAGAGCAGTATTTAGAGGACATTTGCTTTGCTATGTATGTTCATGGTGCCTGCAAGAGAAACAAACAGCTTCAGAGGTTAACACATTATTATTTCATACCTTACCTGGCAGGGGAAATGAAGATAAATCTCTTCTCAGTCCTGGTGGACAGGTCTTAACTTGTGTTTTGTTGCAATAAGAAGCTTAGGACTGAAATGTTACAAGTGCTTCTGGTCAGGTCATTGCTTCTGAGAGCAGAAGACTTTGTAAGCAAAATATTTACCCACTGTGCATATGGACCTCTTTGCTACCACTATTTTCTCAAAAAACCCACCAAGCTTACATGTAATTTCAAAAGGTTTGGGTACTAGTTTTAACTCAAATGAAACACTAGCTTGAGGTAAGAGCACCTTCTTGCCCATGTTAGGAAAAGTTCTAGATGCGTTGAAAATTCCTTTGATTTTTAAAGCTGGCTTTGCATATGGGATGAACAGCAGCATGGCAATATTCAGCTCTGCAGGAACGTAGCTAAGGTGTTCAACACAAACATAGGTTTTTTTCATTCCAAGATGTAGTTTTAGGATAAAATTAAAGAGCAGCAAAAGCATCTTTCCCTTGGCTCTTTCTTGCAATAGTCATACTCATGTTTGTTCATTTTAGGGATACAATGAATATATACATACCCCTTCTCCAGCCTCATAGGTATACACATGTGGCTTTTTACTTCTGCTTACATGGTACAGACAGTGTAGATATCTGTGTTTCATCCTGTTTTGACACAAGAAATTGAAATATAGCTATAAATGAATATGCTTTGAAGACAGCAGTTTAGGCTCTACCAGGAGTAAAATATCCCATGCAGAATTCTTGGCATTAGTCCTGTTGTGCAAAAGATAGGAGAGGTCAGCTTGGCTAGTATTTTAGATCAGTAACTTCCGCAAGTTTTGATCTTTATAAAGTCATTTTTCACATTAAGCATGTTTTGATCCTGATTTTCATATTTATTCCCTTTGAGTTAAGTTGTAGTAAGTGAAAAGACACTTCAAGGTGTGTTTATTTAATAGAGGATAAAATTTTCAAATGTACAGAAATAACTTTTCTTTTAGAAAGAAATAACTTTTCATTCTCAAGAATTAAGCTTCTCAGTGACTTAGGCCCTCTTGAAGGTTTTTACTGAAATGATGTAACAAATTATTGCAATTTGCTTGCCAAATCGAGAAAAATAATATGTGCTATAACCTTGAATTAACCCCTAGTTAAATACTTGCATTGTGTTATGACTAAAATGTAAAAAGAATGTCTCATGGAGCTCTCCCTTTTTAAGGTTGCATGTTGGCTGCTGGATTGTGGCTCCAAGGAGCGAACCCTTCACAACATGGTGACCAACTTTCTCCCCAGTGAGCTGCCCCTCCTGGAAGGGGTGGGCACAGGCCAAGGGGTGCAGAGCCTGGGGCTGAGTGCAACTGGAGACTATTCTGGGAGGTACAGAGCAGCCACAGAGTCTGTGCTTGTCTTCAATGTCATGGACCAACTCCATAAGGAATTACAGAAGGAAAATCTGACAGGTGAAGACGTCTCCTTTACCTGGGGGCAAAGATGGAGGGTAAATATTGCTGAGCTACCCATAGGGTGAATGATCAGTGCAGAAGAGAGGAGGCCTAGGAGTCCTTAATATATTCTGTGTCAAAATGATCATTTGTTAGAAAAAAGAAAAGAGGGAAATTCCCTTGGAAGTATATCTGTTCTGAAAAAAAAAATTAAAATATAATTCTTATATCCCAAATATCCACCAGTTCCAGTGGTTAAGGCTGTAGCAGAGTCTATTCTAAGTCTCTGAATCAAGCAGATTTCTACCTCCCAGGTGAGTACCCTGGCCATTCTGAGGGACTTGTCAGTCTGTCTATGGTTTCTTATTAATATTTTCAAAAGTCTTTTGATTTCCTTGTCAGAAGTAAGTCCTAAAATCCTCAAATATTTTCTGAAGGAGATTTCTTGCCCTTTGGCCTGCCCACATGGCATGATTTGTCATGTATGCATTGTGTCCACAAAACTCTTGTGATTCCATAGTGAATGATCCTGTATGTTTGCACGAATAATTGCTGGGTGCTTGTGCTGTTTTAAAGCAAGCCATCAAAAAACCCACCAAAAAGCATCTATTGGTGGTCATTAGGATGGTTTATATATACCCTAAGATATATCCAGAGCTGAGCATTATGGTCCAATCCTGCTAAAATATTTTACTGCAAGTTTAGCACATCATTTATGATTGTTACAGTTGAACCTTAGAACTTTTTTAAAAGATGTGGGTGGTGGAATTAAAGTGTATCAAGTTAGAAAGCCTTACATTAAGCATACCTGCAGTTTATAAAATGTTGATGTACAGAGAGATATGTATTTATTAGAAAAATTTGACAGAAGCTGCTTTCTTGAATACATTTGTGATAGGAAGTTCTGGAACACTTCTTATTATGAAATATTTATTCCAGAAACAAAAGTATGGAAATGAAATCTATAGTAAAAGATTTCAGTGTGTCAGAACATTTCAGCATTTTCAAAACTGAGGATTCTCCACTTTTTTTTCTAATAAATCTGTTTATCTGCAGTTGATCTGTTTTATAAAAGATTTTCTTGGCTTGGTACTTTCTACAGATGTGTTTTCTAAAGTGGAGATGCCCACCCATTATTGCTTGGCTCTGCTGGAGCTGAATGGCATTGGCTTCAGCACAACAGCCTATGAGACCCAGAAACAGGTCTTGCAGGCTAAACTGAACCAGATTGAGACCAAGGCATATCAGCTGGCAGGGCACAGCTTCTCCTTGACCAGCCCTGATGACATTGCAGAGGTATGTGAGGCTTGGGGTGGAAGGGGGAGAACTTCCCCAGAGGTGACCATCAAGAGGCTTTGGCTAGAATAAGTAAAAAAAGTCTACTTGGGAAGAAAAGACAAAATGCAAACCTAGCTCTGCTGAGAGTTCATTTATCTTTGCACTCATTATGAGCTTGCTGCCTGCAAGAGGCTGTGCCTCCCATACTTGTTACTGATCATTCTGGTTTCTGCCAACTTTAGCAGAGATAAAGAAGGTAGAAGTGAAATATGTATGTTGGAAATGGAAAGCAAGTGAAAATAAGCACGTGGTTGTGTAGGATCTCGGCCTCTCATGGTGCATGAGATGATCTGCCAATTTAATGGCTTTTGGAGTATTTTGGATGAGTGGTACAGGAATGGAGAAGTTTTTTTGCAATGCCAGTACATTGCAGTGCACATGAGCTGTGATTTGGTGTCATGTAGTCTTGAGTCTAAGACAAGTTGTACTGAAAGAGTTGCATTGTTACCCTTGTCCCTGGACAGACATGAAAGAGGAGGAAAGACAGCTTCAGAAGTTTTGAATCAACTATTGTCTGCTTTTAAGAAGCTTTTAAGAACTGATTTTTTTCAAGAAACAAAGTTCTGTGTAAAATATCAATGCTTTCATTCCTGAAGAATTTCACTTATATTTTTTAATGTATTACATGGGATAATTGAAATAGATTATAATTGTTGTGCATGCTTTTCTCCCCCTCGTTTTCTTTTTCTCCATATACTATTTTCTTGTTGAGGGGCTGTACTTTATATGGAAGTAGTCAAAATTTGCAAGCAGCTATCAGTCAGAGAAGTTCCACAGAAATTTTCCTTCTTTGTTGCAAATGTAGAAGTCTTGCTCAGTAACAGTAGTCTAAGTTAGAACTCATGAAGTAATGCTTGAGTTCTGTTTCACTTTGCTTCATGGAAAAGGGGAAGTAAAGTTTTTCTGAAATGCTGTTTTCTGAACTACAGAAGCTTATTTCTCACGTGGAAATTTATTACAAGTCATGTAAAGTATCTTGTATAGGTTAATGGAACTTTACCCTTCTAGTTTTGTGTCAGTGAAACTTCTGTGCTACTTAAATGTACAAGAGAAAAGCTTTCTGTTCCCTTCTGCCAGCTGTGAAAGGGAAGACAATAGCTGCTAAGTAGTGTGTAATGCTACACCAAAACAGAAAGTGAAAAATTAAGAGCTGTATTCTCTCTTCCACCAAATGAGCATGTACTTAATTTCCCAGTTTTTTGGCAATTTGTTAGAAAAAGGAATATTCTAGCTATTCTCTAAAAGGTATTTGTGACCATCTCTTTCTATGCCATTCATATTGTTCTGAAGCCTGCTCCCTGCTAACGCTTCTTTTTTTTCACCAATGTTCTTCCCACTTTCAGTCATCTGAACATTACATTTTATTACAGTTGACTGTCAGTAATAACCTCACTTATTGGATGGAGTTAATTACCTTTGCTAAAAACACACCTCTGAACTCAAACTTCGAGTGCTCAGAAAATGAGATTTTAAATTGCATTTCGTAGTTAATTAAAATGAGGAGGAATGACTTTGATAGCAGGGATCTTTAATCAGCTTTTTAATTACCTGAAGCATTTGTACTATCCTTTGTTTGGAACAAGCTGTTTAAGGGCTCAGTTGCTTTTGTTTTCTCCTGGGAGTAGCGTGCAGAAACTGATTTGAAATGCTGGCCTCTTTCAGGTGTTGTTCCTGGAGCTGAAGTTGCCACAAAATGGAGATGTGAAAGTCCAAGGGAACAAGAAAACCCTGGGTTACACCAGAAGAGCAACTGCTAAAGGAAGCAGGGTCAGGTTAAGCAAACAGTTCAGTACAACCAAGGTACAAGTTTGTTTTTAGTCTGAAAGAAAATTTTAATTGCCTTTTGCTCCTCCAGTTACCACTGGAAAATCAAACTAGATTCTACCTTCTCTGTTAGCAGAGTTAGTAACTCCTACTCTCCTAAAGCTTGGCTATACATGACTATAAATTGTAGGCTTCAATAAGAGTAAATCAGGCAGAATCTGATTTCCCAAATCATGTGTAAGACCAAAATAGCACAATAATTTTGTAAAGCCAATAGCAGAAGAATTTTTCCACATCAGCTTGAAAGAGACTTAAATACCATATTGACTAAATACAATATTTTCTCTTCCTGCTACTATCAAATCTGTATTTTTTGCTTCAGGGAATTTGTCTTCAGAATGGCTAATTTGATGGTTTATCAAATTTGGTATATCAGAAGCTTGTATAATGTGAAGGCTATTGACATCCTTGCCACTTGATTAATATTGTGGACCTGCATTAATACCAACTGCTGCAGGCTAATGGGTTCTCTTGCCAGACAAGTGAAATTAGCAGATACATATGTTCCTGTTTTCAGGACTCATTAATCTGTATTGTTTCCTTAGTTTTTCCTTGTTCAGTGTAGTCTGTGCTTGGAAGACAAGTATTGATTTCTGGAACTCAAGTGGCAGTGAAGACATTGAGTGCAGTGGTGGTGGCACAACAGGGAGCAACAAGCAAAGGAAGGATTTCCTCCTGTTGTGGAGGGATGAGGCTGCAGCTGCCTGCTGCACACAAAAAAAATGTTATTTTGAGAAATGTTTTCCTGCCACTGTCTTTTGAAATTCTTGTTAGTCCCTTCATATTTCTGATTAAACTTGAAAGGATTTGATTGCTAGTGATCAGCTTTCTCTTTCAAGGAGCATGGTCAAGGGCTTTACTTTGTGTTCCTAGTGTACAGATAGGAGAGAGCAGGGAGAAAAATATGCAAGAAGATGGAGAAGCATTAACACTGGACAAGAGGAGACAACGTAGGGGACCTTTGGCAAGTGATGCTTTATTTCATCATTTCAGGTGGTTTATTGGTTGGTGCAGATTAAGAATGATGATGAGGGTGCAGAAGTCCAAAGAGAAGTGATTATCTTCTCATGGGTAATAAAACTACTGCTGTGTCAGGTGGTGCTTTGATTACCCAGGTGTAGGTGGTGTAAGTGGAGAGGATATCGATTTAATTTTAAGGCAGTGACACTGGAAACTCACTGTGGGTGAAGGAGTCACTTTTTCCTGCAGAACTGCAAAAACTTTATAAATAAAGCTTTAAAGGCCCTTGATTAGTTGTGCCCTTTTCTTCCCACAAGGATGTTTTGGAGAAATTAAAGACACTTCACCCATTGCCAGGGCTGATATTGGAATGGAGGAGGATCAACAATGCCATTACTAAAGTGGTGTTTCCACTACAGAGGGAGAAGCGATTGAATTCTGCACTGGGAATGGAAAGGATTTATCCAATTGCACAGACTCACACAGCTACAGGTGAACAAATGTGGGCCAAATGCCTCACTTCTTACTGGCCTTTTGTCTTCTCGAATGTGTGTGCAGCTTTTCTAAGACGAAAAGATGGGAAATCAAGCCTGTGCTCAAAACTTCAGCCAAACAAAAATACTGGTGTGTCTATTTGACATATATCTGCCTTAAAAAATGAGATGTATTGAAAAGAGCTTTGGTGTTCACTGAGCATTATTACTCATTTTTTGCACATTTCTTGCACACATGTAAATCTCTGACTCCAGAACAGGTGGAAGTTTCTTATTAGTGATACAGAAAAGGGGAACCATCACAAGCCCATTAAATACAGATCACTTTTCCTTTTTTAAAATTTGATCAGTGGTCATGTCCTCTCTCACTCTCCTGCCCATTGTATTTTGGAGATGCAGAGTGTGTGCAGCTGTGTTGATTTAGAGAGACTCCTTTTGGACACTTCCTTAGTTCTGCCTTGTCTTCCTTTCAGGTCGAGTGACCTTCACAGAGCCAAATATCCAGAATGTGCCAAGAGATTTTGAGATTGAAATGCCGACTGTGGTTGAAGAAAGCCCACCCTCCCAGGCCCATGGCAATGTTAATTCTCGTGCTGCTTTGGGGGGCAGGTAGGAGGATCTTGGCAAACCTGTCTAATCTTAATGTGGTCAGGTTATCCAATTTCTCTTTTCTGACTTCACCTGTGGCTGCTGTCATGTCAGCCTGACTTGTTATTCAGTGTTTCTTTTATAGGGGAATAAACACCTAAAAATCAGTGATACATGAAAGACATAATAATGCTAACAGCATGTGGTTTCATGTATCTATCTGCTTTCTTTTTGATGTCCTTTATGAAACCCTTCAGTGAGATGAGTTTTACACTCCCAGCTGTTGGATGCAAATAACTAAATGAGTGTGAAAATAACTGAACTGAAGTTAGGATCTGGTTTGACTTGCTAAGAGCTACTCTGAAAGAGTATAGGATATTGTGGCAAAAGCAGAAAGAAGTTCATTTTTTTATGCTCTGCAGCTCCCTTTGTAAGGGAACAGGGGTGAACATATTTTTCATTCTTTGTTAATAATTTTATTTGTGATAATGACCTGCAGAAACTACCAGATAGCAGAGGAAGATTCTAAATTTGGTTTCTGTTAACCAAATGCCCTGTTTTCTATGGTTCTACAATTCTACTTGGACAGCATTCCATGCCAGTGCCTAAACAGTTGTGTGGCAGTCTAGGGAAATACCAAGGTCAATCTTTTAGCAATTAGCTTGTGAGCTTTGAGACTTCGTACTTGGTGATGCTTTTCTGCCCTTTCAGTTTTCTCTTTCCATTCAGGTTCTTGTCCCATTTATTTCACCTGAGTGACTTTTCTAAGCTTTTTTCCCCACAGCAAGATGTGAGAAATTTGAGAAGGTTTTTGGTTCTTCTGTCTGGCACCTCCTACCACCATGTGTTTAACACCCCTGTGCCTTGGGAAAGTAATGGAAAGAGAACTCAGGAGTGGAAGGATCTTGTCCATCTCTCCCCAGAAGAACCAGGCATAGCCATGGAGGCAGCAATGTCATTCTGAGATAAAGGTGTGGCAGCAGCTTTTCAGAGTGGTTTCTTGAGAGTCTTCTTGTAGAGAAGAGCCCATGCAGTGAATGGAGTGTCTGCCAGTGACTTTGAGAAGTCTTTCTCAGGCTGACTTTTCCTACATTTTCATACATTCCTTAGTTAAGCAGCCACTGTGTTAGGAAGATGGGCAATCCTAAAGGCACAGAAGTGACTGCTGGCACAAAAGAAACTGCCATCCAGCCAAGTCTGATAGGCCTTCCAGACTTTGGTCCAAACTGTCTATTATCTTACTAACTGCTATTGCTGCTCTTTCCTCCTGTTGGAAGAAGCTTCTGACCAAAGGAATGTAGCTAAATTAGGTCATGGTATAAAGCCCTTACACATTTAACTAAACTGAGAACCTATGGGGAACAGTGTGATTTTCTGCAGTACCCAGACATGTAATTGTCCCTCACCTGTATTTCTTTTGAAAATTTATTTCTGTGATTTTTGTGCTTTCATCTCATTGCTCCCTACCATTCCTGAAATGACAATATATAAGAAGAAAAGGAAGGGCACAAAGGAGAGCATGGTGTCTTTTCTGTGCTCTGCTGAAACTAGTCTTCGTCTCAGAGATACTTTTTCATGTTGATACTTTTCATTTTGATAAAGAATTAGCTCAGATCCTTGATCCAAACATCAAGGACTTTTAAAAGCCTTTTGCCTTCCAGTGAAGAGCCCACTGGACTGTCTGGTAGACTGGTGCTGATGGGAGTATGTGATGTGAAGAGCTGTGCACTGTTCAGTGGATATGCTCATGGATCCAGTTCCATCTGCAGCTACAAATGACATGGTGGGACAGGAGACCTAAGCAATCCCTGAGAGGATGCAGAGCACCCGGGTGACTCTGTAAACTTTTGGCCTCCCAGAAAAGAAAATCAAGTAGCTTTGGGGCAATTTTTCCCCTTAGTCTTTCAGGAGGAAATATGCAGTGTGTTATGAACAGATCTTCTGCAACTTCTGTTCTGTTTTCAGAGGCTCGCTTGGGAATGTGTGTGCATGTACAGCAATGAAGGTGATGTTGGGGGGGAATCTTTGTGCCTCTGCTAGGTGTGGGCTGGTGTGTGTATTCTGCAGAGGAGAATGATGTTGAGAGACTTGGCACACAAGGTGAAGTGTTGAATTTTTAGGACTCCTGTGACGCTGTTGTCTTTCTGGAATGTGCTCATCACAGACCTGGAGCCATTCATCTTACCTGTTTTAGAGTGGAATGATCCATTTTTGAACTGAATCCCGAATATACCTGGAAGATTTATCCCTAAATCTTTTCAGAATCAGTAAATCCCTTTCAGGTGTTTATGTGGTCTCTGTACAGTTCCCCCGTGGTGAAATTTGGGTATAGATTGTCCAGAAGAATGGAACAGAGGCCACTATCTCACTTGTTTCATAGATTCTTTGTGATAAAAATGATTATGCATCCCTTAGCATTTTAGAAATTGGTGAAAGGCAGTCATTCTTTTTCTCCACAGATGCAGAAAGCGTTCCAGTATTTTGCCTAATGGGCTAAAGGTTCAAGCTGCAAACAGATCCGAAGAAAGAGGAATGCCATTTTCTGTTAGCATGAGGCATGCTTTTGTTCCCTTCCCAGGTAATGCCCAGTTCCTGCTCTGGAATCGTTAAGTATATGGTTAGCAAAAAATCCTAAATGTAATGAAATTTTAAGAATTGATAACAGTATTTATGTGTCTACTTGGAAAACTAGTGCAGCAGTTAGGATGCCTTAAGAATTATTCACAAGACTGTAAAAGAGAGAGTTTCAATTGGGGAAAGTATTCAAATGATATAATTCACATGTTCACAATTTTATTTCCTCTTTAAGAATATCTGTTTTGTAAAGAGGTAGTAGCTAAGGCACTTCTTAATACACAAATTGCACTCTACCTAGTTTTCTTTCTATCCAAGTGTCATTTCTGACATTGCCTGCTCTGTCTCAGACACCTGGACAGATACTTGTTTCTTTGGTTTTGATGGATTCTAGATGCAGTGACTAGATGTAAAGCAGGCAAGCCTGAGCATTGGAGAAATGGGCAAGAATTTGTCTGGTAGAAATTGCTGTGAGAAACTCTCAGAGCAGAAGATAAAGGATGGGTTCAGTCCTTCTTGCTGGCAAGTTGGATGGAATATTGGAGTAATTAATGAAATAATGCTTTCTGATAACTTCTTGACTTCAGGTGGCTTAATCTTGGCTGCTGATTACTCTCAGCTGGAACTGAGGATCCTTGCTCATTTGTCTGGTGACTGTCACCTCATTCACGCCTTGAATGGCGGTACAGATGTCTTTAAGAGCATCGCAGCAGAATGGAAAATGATGGACCCCGCAGCTGTTGGAGACAGGACCAGGCAACAAGCTAAGCAGGTAGTTTTAGGAAAAAAATTCTGTAGCAGCTTTCTGGGCAGGAAGGTTCAGGGTTCAACACATTGTGGAGTCACAGTTGTATGTTTTTCTGTTTGAGTTCAGCCATGATTGTTCAGTAGCTGCTTTGTCTGTCCACCCACTCCCACTTCGTTGCAACTGGAGCTGTCGGGGTTTTGGGGGATGAGGGTGGAGAAAAGCAGCATGAATGGCTTGGACTCAGAGGGGGTCTCTCTTCTTGTATACTTGCTCTTGTTTCCATACACTTGTCTTCTTCCAGTGAATCACATTTTGTTTTGGCTCTGCTTTCTCTGCATGGCTGACCATACGGCTGCGATTCTTCGCCCTGTCCTCTGGCAGATTTGCTATGGAATCATCTATGGAATAGGAGCAAAATCTTTAGGCGAGCAAATGGGGATTGATGAAAATGAAGCTGCCAATTATATTGAATCCTTCAAATCAAGATACACAGGTTTGGTTATGGCTGTTTGGGAGCTGGGTGGTGGTGGTGGTTGTTGTTTTTAATCCCTTCTCTCTGTGTCTCTTCAAATCCTAAATTTGTCTCAACCTAGTACTCGTATCTCTTGAAAATGCTTTTCATTTTGAAAATGTCCAGTTCCTGAACACAGCAGTTTAATACTCTGTAATGTTTTACTCTCTGGTTTTAGTCACCTTTAGGACTTTGTTCTTTACTCATTACATTAACTTTTTTTGTTATTTTAATTAATTAATAAGACTCGAGGATTCATTTTAAATCTCTTAAGTTTCGGGACGAGAAACATGCTTTTTCTTATTAAAACACAGCTTCAAATGATATGCTGTGACAACTGTAGAGCATGCTTCTTAAAATTTTTAAATATAACCATTTCTTTCTTCTGCTCTTGTTTTCTGCTTTCATGGAGTTCTGAACTGTTTTGCATGTTGCCCTTTAATTTTTATTCAGCTGCTCAGAGTAGATCTCCCATGTTTTGTAAAAAGACATTGTTGTGTTTCTAAGAAGCATGTTAATTTTTAGGAAAGCTGTAGAGAGAACAGAGCTGCAATCAGAAAAAAAATGGAGGGCAAATGGGACAAGAGGCAGCTAGCTCTAATCATAGGACTTGAAAATGAGCTGGAAAATTATGTTCTGAAGATTCAGGGTTTGTTGCTTTAGGAGACAGACGCAGAGAAATGGTTTTCTATTAAGAATCTGTTTAGTCTCCATTAATTTCTGAATAATCTCTCCTCAGTGACCATTGGGAATGAATTCCTGTGTCCTCTCTCTGGGCACATGTGTGTGCATGCAAACTGCAGTGTACCTTATACTGTAACTTCACTTCTCATGGATTTTCACTTGGTTTGTGTTGCCAGGCTGACTGCTGAATGACATGCCTAATGAATTGACTAATGCCATCAGTCTTGATTTCGAATAGCTCCTTTTACATTTTATATTTTGTAAATATGGAGAGAAACTGTCTGAAGTTAACTTTTCCCACTTTAGTACAATTGTTACCTGAACTTGCAGTGCAAGTTCACTCTTCCCCATCTCACCTTTATTTGACCTAAGTTTCTTTTTAACACTCTCAGTGGATTTGCTCCTTCCCTTGCAAAGTGCAGGTGGGTGATTTTCTTTCATCCTAGAATCTGAAGGGACACAGCCTGAAGTCAGGCAGCCTGAGGCATTAAGGGCTCTGGCTTCTCCTTTCAATTTACTCCCTCCCTATTACTTGTCTTCCCAGTGCTGGTGCAGGTTCTGACCTCTCCATTATCAATAACACACGTACGACACTCTGTGCCTGGGCACTGTGCAGAATGGACTTCCCACCTCCTTGTGCACAGCCAGATATCCTGACACTGTGCACTCTCTTCCACCTCAAAAGTCTTAATAGGTTTTGCAGCAGAGCTGAGTGAGTGATCGTGTGCCTTTGGCCACTGATGGGGTCTGGGAAATTGGAAGGATTTCCTCTGTGCTGCTTGGCTGCCCCAGACTGCTTTTGGTGACCCTACTGAGAAGTCAGTACAGAACATCAGCTGTATTACAGAGAACTTTCTCTCTCCTCTCACAGGGGTTCAGAAATTCTTGAGAGAGACGGTGCGCAGCTGCAGAAGGGATGGGTTTGTGCAGACCATCCTGGGGAGACGGCGATACCTGCCAGCCATCAAAGATCCAAATCCCTACAGCAAAGCTCATGTATGTTGAGTGCCGTGCCTCTTCTTCTTTAATTTCTTGTTTTAGTTTTATTTTTAAAATACCAGCTTTCCTTGCATAGCCATGTCTGCAGTTTTACAAGGTTTGTGAGCCATCTTAGTCATGACCTTCCCCTTCTTGCTCAGTTCATTGTTCCCTCATTCTCTGAATAACAGCTTTTGTCATGGCCTGTTTGACGTAAGTCTTCTGTGACTGGGTGTGCAGCTGTCATCACTGTGCTAACCTCACTTCAGAACTCCCACGTTGGAGCTGGAGTGAGTAATTTATTGAAATCAATGGACATGATTTTAAAAAGCCTCCACACAGTGATACACTTTAACTCTTCAGGCTGAGTTGCTCCCACTCAGCAGTCTTAGTATGTTACATGCTGTCAGCACTTGAACAAGACAGGGCATTTAAGTCCTATATTTCTGGATATTTGTTCCTTTCCTTATTTTCCCTGAAAGGAAAATTGCTGAAACTTCTTAGATAAATATTTTCTTAGTATACACCTTTGCACTAGCAATAATTTTTTTCCCAGGTCATTTTGGACACTTCTGCCATAGCCTCTACTTCAGTAAGAGTAAATTGACTCCCTAGGGAGGTATTTCTGTGGGGAGGAAGCAGTATACTTCTCAGTAGGAAGCTGGATCAAGTTGTGTGGAATTAAAGACTGGTGTAGAAGAGGGAGGAAGTGGGGGTGTTTGTACTCCAAATAGTTCACAGGGAAACAAGAAGGCTTTCAAAAAAACTTTTGAAAATATTGGACAGTTTGATCTGCAAAATACTTCATCAGGAAGCTTTGTAGATGAATCTTCTGTTCAAATTTGATTTCGTTTTTAAAATCATATTAAAGACCAGTAATTGAATTATCTTCACTTTCATTTCAGCATCCTCATAATTCTTTGCACATGTTTCAGCTCTAAACAGAGAGAAGAAGCTTTGCATACACTTACCTTGCCTGAGGAGGGGACTAGTAGAGAAGTTGGTTGTGTTGAAAAATAATGGTGGTCTGGTGTGTTTTTGCACAACTGTAATGCTCTGGCAGTCAGGATTTAATGTGGCAGAACAGATTGTTAGTCCATGGAGTCCAGTTCCTTGCCTTCAGTTGTCCATCCCTTATGGCTTTGAAGATAAGCAGAAGTGTCCTGTGGTGCTTGAGTTAACAGAGATTTTTCCACTCCCTTTGAAATTCTTACCATGTGTATATGCTTCTCCTCCTTGTGGACTGTGACTCTTGCAGGTTATTACCCTTGATATTCGTTAATTTTAAATTTGTGGAATTTTCTCAGGCACCTGTAGAAATTTTGTGTCTGAAGCTAGTCTATAATGTGTCTTTCTGTCAGGCAGATAGAACAAACTCTTCATTTGGAAGTTTTACTATGTGTATATTTGGCCATGTATTTATTATTCTTAATTAAGTACACATGACATGCTGGATTTGATTTTTTGGGGGTGAATTTTGAGAGCAACTGTCTCTGTTCAGGCAGAGCGACAGGCTGTGAATACAACTGTTCAGGGATCTGCTGCAGATATTGTCAAAACAGCCACTGTGAATATTCAGAGACGCCTGGAAGCTTTCTCCTCTGTGATCAAGTCCCATGGACATCTGGAGAGGTCCCTCCAGAGAGATAAGACTGGTATGGATGTCTCTTCTTTGCACACTGGAGCAAGATTTGCAGTGTTACTAATGTTAAAAAAAAAAAAAAAAAAGCCTGAAAAAAAGTTAGTGCCTTTGGGCCTAGGGGTGGGAGATGATTTATTTCCTGACAGTGGTAAGTCTGTATTTAAGGGGCAAAAAAAGCATAAGGAAGGACGAAGAATGCTCAACAAATTAAAGCAACTGTGACCAGAACAGAGACTCCAGTTACCTCGGAGCAGATCTTGCAAAGGTTGGCAGTGAGAGTTCCTGTGTGATGGGGTCTGTGATGCCACCACAGAATTGTTCAGAAGGGGGAAGGAGGAACTGAGCAGATGCTCTGGCTTCAGAGGCAGTGAAAAATTTGAGAGGGACAACTTCTGGTTCCAAAAATACGTTTTTTGGTTAGAATTTACTCTGTAACTTGTTGGCTGGAATTTGATGTAGAGAGACTCCATGAGAGTATTATACGAAGCACTTATTGGCATAAGTTTTTTCTGGCTGCAGAGAGCAAAGCTGTGCTGGTGTGCTCATTCCCAGAGGAATGCCACAAAGACTTTTTTTAGCATAACATAAATGGTGTTTTGTTCATCAGGAGTATTTTAGAGAGACAACTTAAAAGATGGAGAGCTATATTTGATAGTTCTTGTGCTTCAGTTGAAACACACAGCTGTCTTAATATGAAGGATCTGATTTGGAAACTAAATAATTAATTGCCAAGCCTCTAAAAATGTACCAGGGAGTTTATTTTGGAGAGACCTGATTCAGAGGTCAGCTAGGAGTAGAAGGCTTGGCAGAGCTTCACGCTACTTCTAGGAGCAGAAGCTACTGACCTATGGCCAGTGTAGTTGTAGGGAAGTGAGTAGATAAATTTGTGGCAGTTTTTCCCTACTCTGATGCTGAGTGTTTAAGGATCTGGAAGGAATTATTTTTCAGCAAGTTAGAAATGCCTGTGCCATCAGAGGAGCATTCTGCATCATGTGGCTGCTTCAACGTTGGTGCTTCAGTGTGAGTCTTGTGTGAGGAACTGATGATGGCTTGAAACCCTTTCTGTGAACTGAAGTCCTCCTGTCAACTAACCTGAGAAATAAATAACTTTTGAGTCTGTGTATGTGAGGTTGTGTTTGTTTATTTTAAAACACCAACAGCTTTTACCATTGAAGGGTTTGTTTTATTTTTTGTCTGGGAAGACTTACCAGGATCTTGGTTTTGTCAGCTGCTTACTTGTTTATTCAATAATTGCTCTTTTTTTCCTTCCTCTGTTTTACTCAGGAGCTACAGTTTCAGAAACTGCATTTTGCAGGAGGCTTACTGCTTTCTTAAACTAACCATTAAAATGTTTCTGGAAGAAAAGCAGAATCCTAATTCATTGCCAGAGAGAATGTTGTAAACCAGCTTCTGATTAAACTTTGCGTGATTTTGTTTAAAATTAACAGATGGTTCAGGAGACCCAACTGTCTCTTGTTTCCATTCTGATTCATATCTTTGAATAATAATTACCTTTCAATAATATGTAAGGCTGAAAGGTGTATATCTAAAATACTTTTCATTAACTTTTTTTTATTCAGTAGCTGTACAAATATTGATAGAACAACAATGACTTGTGGTTTTGTTTCTAGGCATGGGCTTTTTAATTTTAAAGTTCCTCTCATTCTTTTTCTCAACAATAGGAATGTGCAGAGGTTGTTGATACAAGAAACACACTTTTGTGTGATGGTACCTAACATCTGCCCTTCACCTGTGCAGGAAGGCTGTCGAGGAGGAGAAACACAGGGATGTTACATCCCATCAGAGGAGGCTTCTTCATCCTCCAGCTGCATGATGAGCTCCTCTATGAAGTTGCAGAGGACGATGTCATCCAGGTACAGCCCTGCAGCTCCTCTGTCAGCTCTACTGTGTTACTGTATTTCACACAAGCCTTCCTTCTAGGAGCTCACATTCTCTTCCCTGGATCCCTTCTGCCTATGTGCTGAAAGGTCTGTGAAAACAATGTTCAGTTGGATGCAAAAAAATTGTTTGCATGCTTGATCCCTTGATTTTCAGACTCAAGCCATCCTCATGGCTCAAGATCATTTTCAGCATGTGCTTTGTTGCTTGTAACAGCAGTTCATGCAACTTCTCTGTGAGGCTTGATGAGTGAAGTGTCTCAGTATTGTTGTGCAGGGGAAGTGTTGTTATTGTAGGTGTAGGGGGAGGTGTTTCCTCGTCTGGAGGTGGTTTTGCCTCCCTGTTTATGCTCTGGTGCCTCACCTAGAACATGTATTATTACAGCTGTGGTTTGTGCTCTGTGCAGGGAGAGGAGGATTCTGTCCTTTTGGTACTTGTTAACTCATTCCCTACCTACTCACCTTCCTGGTAGGAGCCCTGTGGTGCTGGTTGGCAGCGTGGTAGATACAAGGAATGTGCTCTGTGGTTTTAAAGTGCCTTTTCTGTTGTGTGTGTGTGTGTGTTTGTGTGTGTGTGTGTGCTCCTCCTCACTGAAGGCACTCCTGTACCAGGGCACAGAGGTGTCTGTGTGACAGCTCTCAGGGGCAGGTGTTTGAGCTGGATGTTGGCAGCTCAGTGTTTCCCAGGTGCTGAGCACAAACACAGGGAGGCTCCTGGGTTGGGCTTCCATTTCTTGGGATACCCTGGGGATACCTTTCTTCCACTTCTGCACAGGCACATGGTTAGTGACAAAAGGTCACTCCTGATGACAAGCAGTAACTCCTAGTCTGATAGTTTTCAGCACTGCTGGCTGGCCTGAGCATGCATGTCTATATTTATAAATATGTATTAATAAAGAAGATGAAGATATGTGAGGATATCTCTTAATAATATAGATATTAATTTAAATACAAGCAAGAGGGTTGATATTTTTGTCTTGAATCTCAGCTCAAGCTTTTTCACATTTTTCCAGCTTTGTTCAGACATCTGCTGCTTCAATCCAGGCAGGCTGTTTTAGAGACAAAAAGGCTCCTAATATTCTTCCTGTAGAAGACTGAAATCCCCTGAGTATAGGCTTTAATACTGACTCCAGTTTATCATGGTGATCATGGTGTTCTCAGGAGAACTGGAGACAAGTGAATGAATTTGCTTATTATTTACTGTATTCTATTCTTTTCATGAACTACCTCAACTTCAAGAGCAATCATTACCAGCTTTTCTAACTTCCTTCAGATATATTTCTCCATAGATTTTTCTGGGCAGCTGCTTAAACAGGTTTTTCTGTCTCACCTACAGTACAGCTGCCGTCCCTGGTTCTAGGTGCAGCATCCTTAATCTGATGTTCTCTGCTGGTGCCCTGTGCTGGATTTGTGACCATTCTCAGAGAATTTCCTTCTGTATGGTTCATATTTCTTTTGATATGCTGGGCCCCAAGCTTGATAAAGGCTCTAGTGGTTTGAGTAGAGTGGAAAATGGATCTGTGTGTCATGCAAGCAACATTTTCTGTGTTCCAGAATTTCATTTCCTTGTTTTCTCACAGCAGTGTGCCTTACTTAAGCCCTGTTCAGTTTTTAATCTCTGATAACCCCATTTTTTTCCTGCCCAGGCAGTTATTTTTCATCCTATTTTTGAACAGTTGATGATTTCTGTCCTAATTCTCTACCCTGCTTCTTTCTGCTCTGTACTTGTCTGTGCTGAATTACAGCCTATTTCAAAGCATTTTTCTAGGTTATCAAGATCATTTAGAAGTGCAGTATGTAGGGGCATAGGGGTTTGGAAGACAAATCTTCCCCTAGTTCTTAGAGCTGTTGTAAACTCCTGTGCTGTGATCTCCTCGAATCCCCTCCTCCATTCCCCTGCAGAAACTGTGGAGGAATTTCTACCGTGGGTACCTCTGAGGAAATTATTTCTCTGAGGAAATTATGCAAACACATGGAAAGGTCAGAAAGCTTGAATAGTTCCTCTGCTGATAGAATGACTTCTAGCTGAGCTGAGGAATCACCATAATTTTAAAGCTCCTTTTCATTCTGCTGGGGAAAGGTTCATGGAATGGGTGTGGATTGGAAGATTCATTCAAATAAGCAATCCAGGACAGGCTGGATTCTGCATGGGTCTTGGGGGAGGAAAGGGAGTACCTCTATCCAGGGCAGGTTTTTAGAGTCAGGGAAAAAAAAAAATCCAGTCTCTTGTAATCCAAATAGTTGCAGAAAGAAATAATTTCTGGTCTCCTAACTGTGTATTGAAGTGAGTGTTTTCTCAGGAACACTTTTGGAAGGCAGAGAACAGTTACCTCATCTGTTTACTAGAGGGCAGGAGTTGCCTTAACTACATAGAGAGGGGGAACCTGGGCAGTATCTGTAGCACCCACATGGAATGTGACCTGCTTTCCCAGAGGTTACATCTTGTGTTTCACAAAGTGCTTTTCATGCTGGCACAACACGGAGGAGCCACCGTTCTTTTGCTTCTGGCAAATTTGTTTTGTGTCTCAATTTCAGTACATTGAAGTTTTCAGAACAGATTCCATGAAACACATGAGTTATGCAGCTGAGTGAAAGATGAGATTCTGCAGGACTCTCAAGTGTTTAACAGAAAGTTAATCTTGACTTCTTTTCTAAGTAGTCTCAAACACTGCAGAACCAGGCACTGCTCTGTGCTGCACAAAACCTCACTGGCTTTATACAGGTTCTCTGTTCATAAACACTAATGAGGATTTGGTTGCATTCCCATCCGTGGTAAGTCAGTGCAAATAAATGCAGGAGAGGATTCCAGGTGTCTGCCTGCCCCAGCTATTGACAGAAACCCAGAGCACTGAAGCTGTGTGTGTGTCTGATGCCTGATGTTTTCTCTTAGGTCGCTCAGATGGTGAAGCACGAGATGGAAAACGCCATCAAACTCTCAGTGAAACTGAATGTTAAAGTGAAAATTGGTCCCAGCTGGGGAGACCTGCAGGACCTGGAGCTGTGACAATGCTGTGTGGCTCTCCCATGCGTGGGGAGGCAGAAGGCACTGTGGGCTGGGCAGGGCGAGGGCCCATGATCACCTGCTGGCAGTGTCATCCTCCTGTGCTGTGTTCCTGCTGGCAGGGTAGCAAGCTGCCTTCTGAAACACATGGTGGAACCTGGTATGAATTCACCCAGCCAAACCCTCCAGAGCTTAGAGCACTGAAGCATGTTTACAAAACTGTGAAATTATTAATTGTTAAAAGAAGTGTACTTAAATGAATTCTGTTAAAGTATGCTTGATCTTGTACAAAGCCCCAAAGCCTAATGAATTTATTACATATGAAATGAGCTGGATTACTTCATTAAAACAAGGCACAAAGATAATTTGGCAGTTCTTGTGTGTAATTGTCTAGGGAAAAAAGTCTTTGCAATTGCACTTGATGTAGAATTTTGCAGGCCTCTGCCAGGATTATCTTGTACTGGATTCTGCTGATGACAGGTGCTGAAGTGGCTTTACAGCTGGCTGGATTTCTAACTGAGCAGCTGTGCAGCGTTCACAGTGAGTGGAACCTGTGGCTTGGTTGGCCTCTGACTTTCAAGAAAGCATTTCAGTGACTGACTGCTGTAATTCATCCTGCTGCTGCCTTGCAAACTGGCCTCAAGAAGGACATTGTTTGGAGTCTCATAGAGTTAAATACAAAATCACCAGCAGAAACATATTAAAGAAAGAAGCTCAATGAATTGCTTAAAAACTTAATGGCAATGCATATTTTTGTGAAGAAGAAAAGCAGCTCAGTCTGGCCAGCTGACATGGCAGCCTTGCTGGTGTTTGAGGTCTGGTGTGTTTGAGAGGAGTCATTACACTGTGCTGGGTGACCTGTGGCTCTTCATTCAGACACCATTCTCCTAAGGAAGCCTCACACCTGCCTGTTGGCAGCCCCCCTAAAACCTGCTCAGGTTTGTCTCAGTGTCTTTGGCTCTGACCCTATGATCAGGCAGGAATTTTGCCTGGGAGTTTGGGCTTGTCAAGCTGAGCTGGGATCAGATCCTTCAAAAGAAGGGGCAAGGAAGGAGCTTGCAGGGAACTCTTATCTGCCACTATTTGGCATTACTCTCCCCACTAACACCTTCTGGTCTGGCTAAATCTCACATCATGTTTTCATTTCCCTTCCAGACAGTTGTGATGGTTACACAAGTTCAGCTGCTTTTGTTAACTTCACACAATGCCTGACCTTGAATTCTGTCATTTTCATCGTCTAGCCCTTGTGTGTTACAAGAAAGGGAGGACAAGTGCCTCCTGTCATCTTCCTTATGCCTCTAATTATTGTACCATGTCTTTTTTCTGCAGTTCCTCCCTAATGTAATCAATCTCCATCTTTCCATTCTTGCTTCCTGTGGCAAGTTTTCAAGCCCCTAATTATTCTTTCATTTCTGAACTTCTGCTGGCTCCTATTTAAGCAGTGTACTTTTGAAGCTGCTTTTTCAGCCTGATCTGAGAGGATGCAGACTTGGCTTTCAGCAGCCTAGAAGGGGGCTTGAGCTTGTTAACTTCAAATGCAGCACTTCTGGCAGGGCCATTGTCCCATCATCAGAAGTCCCTGGCATCAAGGGCTGGAGAACACAGGGAGTTTTCAAAGATGGTAACGGGGCCTCCTTACCAAAGGCTGCATCCCAGACTCTGATCCACCACCTGCCAGTTGTGCAGCAAAACAGACACGTGGTGCTGAGCCAGAGCCCCAGGTGGGGCTGCCTTGACTGCCCTGCTCAGCACCATCTTGGCCTTCTTTCTTTCCTGTTCTGTGTCCCACCTTACACTGAGAGTGTTTGTTTTCTTCCTGCCCTCTCTATGCTGTGGCTTTCTACAACATCTGTCACCTGATGGCTGAACTCTTTATCCACAGCACTGTCTTTTTCTTAGTTTATTAAAGCTTTTGTTTTTAAAAGATCTGAGCTGTGGCACCCTGGTGCCTGACCATTTGTGTGCTCTGCCTGTGAAGATGCAGGCTTGGACTCATTATCAGTTCACATGGCCTGATGATTTCCTGTCCCTGGCTGTCCTGCAGTGATACACCTGTGCTGTATTTCAGCCCTCACTGGGGCTGCTGTCATTTGGGCTGCTTGTTCTTTGGCACATTACAGTATTTCCCTCCCACACACTGCCTTCAGAACTTCCAAAGGATGGATCTCACCCCTATTTCTCAGCAAGCTCTCTAGAAGGGGGTGCTGCTAATTGGTAAGTGGATTAACATGTAGCCAAACCTATTTTGACTAACAAACTCGATGGGTTCCTTTTAATTAAGCAGTAATTTGGAGCAAGTGAGAAGATAAGAGGTAGCCACTGTGGCGTTTGAGTCGTGTTACAAGGACTGGCTCTGAGCTGTTGGCTCCTGTTTACATTCCTCAATTCTGATTAGGTTTTAACTCCCAGTGAGACTGAGCAGTGGAAGCAGAAGAGGGCTTAGGTCAGGTAAGCAGAGGCACTGGCCAGAAGTGCAGAAAAGGGTACGTGTTGCTTTCTGAAGGTGGTAGAAGGAGCCTGGCTGCTCACATGACTTACCTGTTCTTGCCTGTGGGCCCCTATTCCCCCGCCTCTGATGGGCTGAGGCCTGTGTTTAGTTGGAAATTGAGCTTTTTATTAATACAGGACCTGATAACCAAAGTGTGGGTTAGCCTCAGTCTCTGTGTAGTCAGGATGGGATGCATCTGATAGTGTTTGCTCTGTTCCTCAGCTTGTTTGTGTGTTTCTCTCTCTTCACAGCCCACTCCAGCCTCCTGTGAGCTGGCACAGCCCGGGACAAGGACAGGTGAAGGCTGCAGGAGGAGTAAGAGTTCTGGTTGCTGGAACTGCTGGCAGCCTCGGTGCACACAGAAATGTTACTGCAGCCCTTGCCTGGCTCCTGTACCAGCAGGGCTGTGTCTGCCTGCCAGAACAAATCTGGTTGGGATGCAGTCCTGGCAAACAGCTGTGGTCACTGGGAGTGCCTTGTCTTCTCATGATGGGAACCTGCAGGACCCAGCTCCTCACAGGGAGAGCCCGTCCCCCGGGGCTGCTAAGCAGCCCTGCTCTGGTTGGTTCCCATCTGCTTTCTGCTCCAAGTGAGTCAAATTTGCATTCAGCTGGCTACTGGTATGGGGCAGAACTTGCCCAGCCTTGGTAGCAGGAACTCACACCTTTGGTGTTTGCTGCAGCCTCTTGGTGCTTTTCCACAAGCTTGTTTTGCCTGGGTCTTTCTGCTGCAGCTTTCCTTTTCTCCTTTGCTGCTGGGAGTGGTGACAGGCAGGTGACAAACAATGACACTGCTAATCTGATCTGGTTTGATCCTTCTGCCTTTCCCCCATGCTGCTTGCATTTCATCAAGAGAGACGTACATAGGTGACAAGGGGGAGCTGGGAGCTCAGCACCTGGCTGACGTTTAAGCTTCTCCTGGCAGAGCAATTCAGATGTGCTGTTGGGAAGTGCCCTAGCTGAGCTCACTCCTGCCCTCCTCAGAGCTCAGCCCATGGGGTGACTGTGTTAACCCTGAAGTTGGAGTGACAGGAAGGGGGGGCTCTTGGTTGGCTGGGAAGCCTGAGTCCGAGGCTGGTAACATTCCCAGGGGCTGGTGTGAGCTGCACATGACCTCCCTGCAGTGCATGGGAACAGAAGCTGGGATATGAGTTCTGTCCTGGCAATGATGCCATGATGATTTTTTGCCTTTTCTTTTATACCCCTTTTTATAGCTTTTGTAGTCTTGGTGGTTTTTAGCCTACATTCTTAGACTTGTTTGTCAAGCCAGGAGACTGAACATTTTAGAAGCTTTGTAGCTAGGGATCACTGTGCCCCAGACCCCAAGGTCCTCTCCAGAACACATTTTGTAAACTGGGATAGAACCATCCAGGGGAAGGTTCCTTGGGGAGGGGGGTGCTTCACTCAAGCCTCTCTCATTGGGGGAATTTCTGCTTGATATGCTCATTAGTAACACCTCTAATGTTGGACCAGATCTTTGGTGGGTGGGCATTGCAGGGTGCATGGAGGTGCATTCGACCTGGACGTGGTGCACCTAAGGATCCTTAAATAAATACCAGGGTAAAATCCCTTTTTCCGTTCTAACCATGTTTGATTCTTAAGACCAGGAAAAGGCATCAGCAGGAGCTGCTGGAGGAAGGGAGGTGACCATCCCCACACCATCAACAACAAGAACTGCAATTTTTGTATTTCTGAATGAGAAGTGTAAACTCCACCCAAAGGTTTTCCACAAACCATGCACCTTTGAATTACTGTGAAGAATCTAGGAGTAAAGGTTGGAAAAAAAGAGATTACACCAACTAGTATCAATTCTTTCCTTTATTTTCTTTCCCTCTCTCTTTTTTTTTTTTTTTTTTTTTGGTTGTTTGTGGGGGCTGGAAATAGCCTCACTTTAAGATGCCTTAATCTTGTGATGCTGATTTAGGACACCTGTGGGAACGGGACGTGGCTAACACAGGAGTGTGTGATTCACCCCAGATCAGCCTTCCTTCTGAGAGACAGGTAATGATTTGTTAACAAACCACACACATACTCAGTCCACATTTCCTTGACACTGAATCTGAATATTTGTTGCTATTTAAAAAAGTACAATGTTTGATTTGTTGATTTAATCACAAAACAAAACACATGAATGGAAACACTCATTTACATGACTATTGCTTATACACCTAAGAGGAAGAGTTGACTACGAATGGCCACAGGCTGTTCCTTGTGAGAGAGAGTGTGCTCTTACCAGACCCTTCCAAGGCAAGAAAACATTCAAGGCTGAAATGTGCTGTGCTTGGATTCACCTTTGGGCTATGGGAAAGGATGGATGGGGCAGGGCCCAGGCTATTTGAGGGGCATAATTAACCAAAACCTGGGGGTTTGCCTATGCTACAACCCACACAGGTTGTAAGTGAAAGGAGGCCTGAGGTTGGATGCAGCTCTCAAGCACCAGTGGTTTCTATTGGAAAAGAAAAAAGGTTTCTATGCCCACCTGCATTACAATGCCCAGGCTGTGGTGTGGAAGGGACTCTGGAAAAGGAGTAAAAACTGTTTTAGAGGAGAGTTTATGTGATAATTGTACACCATACATGTAGTAAATACAGTATTTTTTGTTACACACTTTTGTAACAATCCTGGTACTGTGAGGAATGACTAATTGATGTAGATAGTTGAACTGTAGAACTGTAAAAAACTTATAAACCTCCCCCCAGGTAATAACAGAAAACAAAACCTGATTCTCAAAATTTCAATTGTCATGTCTTTTAATTCAAGATTTGCAACTGAAGTTAAAGCTCTAGGAATGGATTTAATTTTTTTTATTAATAAATAAAGTAGCTTGTACTTCATTGAAGACTTGCCAACTCTGCAGACTTATAAATAATCTAATTTAATGCATTTTCTCTGTCTATCTACAGCACTAGACATAAGATTACAAACATTTGGTCAATCCCAAAGGTGTGTGTGCTGTTGGAAGTTCTGTGTATCTGGTTTTGGATGTGATTGTGACAGAGCTTCTGGAGAGAAGAATGTGAAGGAACAAGGCATCTAAATGAACAAACAGCATTTTAAACTGAACTAATATTTCCAGCCAATCTGGCCTGGTGTAGCTGAGGAGTGCAAGGCTGAAGATACATCTGAGTTTAGGATTTTGCTTGAGGTGGTGCTGTCTGAGTGGGAGAGGTGAAAGCACAGAAAGATTTCAACATCCAGTGACAGCCAATGTCCTTGATTTTCCTCCAGCCAGTCCCAGTCCTACAGTCTTTCTCAGAGTCAGATGCTGTGCTCCTTGCTGGGAATGCTGCAGCTTCATGCCTGTCACTGACAGCCTTGAGCAGCGTTCAGGGCAAGCCTTGCAAAAATCCCACACTCCCCCTCATTTCAAAATAAATCACCCAGGCAAGAGTTTTTCCTCCCTCACTGAACTTTTTAAGTGATGGGTTTTTTCCACATACATGGTAAATCTTGATAGAAAGCATTTAACAGTGTGCACTAACAAACTTATACAACATATACATTACATATATATATTATATATATAGAATGTTCTATATACAAACATATACAACTTTTTAGATCTCTACAGACTACAAGAAAATTGATAATTATAGTCACAAGTGGTGAACTTAACAGAAACAGTAATTGGTAACTGTCTGGAAATGTGTAAAATATGTAAGAGTGGAAAGCTGTGACCTGATGGGGAGTACCAGAGAAAAGTTGCTTAAAAGTTTAGTATTAAAAATTGTAAGTCTGAGGGCTGCTAAATTCTCATTTCTCTGTTGCATAAAAATGCAAATGGAAATTTTCTGGCAGGTTTTTTTTTACCCTGGTGTTAAAGTAGAGACTGTTGGCAGGCAAAGTCAGTTGGGCCTTGTGTAAAAGACTTGTTGAGGACACTTTTCTCTCTGGGTGAGCTGCAGTGCTTGGCAGTTAAAAGTTGCTCTTAAATTTCCTTCAATGTTCCCATGATTCCAACCAGCGTGTGGGGCTGCTTCTGACTGCCACACACCAGGGCAGAATGGAAAGTAAGCTGGCTGCTGGACAGTTTGAATGCTGCCCCGAAGGATTTTGGTGCCCAGAGACCTCTGTGTTTGGATTACAGGCCCATAGAAGACAGGTTTAAACTGAAGATCAAATTGCAAAAATGTTCTCCTTTATTTCTCCTTCTCAGTGCCTGCTTAGAGCAGTGCTTCCTCCCAGGCACAAGTGGTCACTGCTGTGACCCAGCCACTGGAAGGAATTCCCCAACCCAGTTCCTGCTGGCATCAGAGTGGCAAGTTTGGCATATCCTGACAACCACACACACAGAGAAATCCTCTTGGGGCATGGACAACTCCAATTCCTTAGCTGTCAGCAGAAACACAGGCATTGCTCAGGTTTCTACCTTTTTCCTCACAAGTGTCTGCAGTTCTGATAACACAGAGCAGTTTCTCCTGTGCCAGAAAAACTCGTGGAGTCTCATTCCCAGTTGAGCTAGACCTGTCAGGGCCATCATTTTGATTTTGCCTACAGCAAAATGTAAAAATCCTGCAAGTCACAAAATTCTGTTGTGCTACAATGGGAATTTAAAACTTAACACCTCAAATCTCCTCTAACCCTTTAACTTGTGCAGTGGGCCAATTGTGAGGCCAGACTTTCTGGGTGGTACAACTTCCTGGGCTGTATTTTATTGTTGGTAAAGGAAGGAGATGGAAAAAACATCTTTGAGAGGGATCACCTGAACCCTGTGATGATACAAACATCAGTGAACTTAAAGTCTAGCTGGGAGTGGGATGGTGCCTGTCTCCATCAGTGTCCATCAGGATTCCCTGAAGGGACACAGGACTTTACTCTTCTTTAATAGAAAAATTTTAAAGCCTGTTTTTCCAGCTTTTTCCTTACTTTCTTTTTTCTAATTTGAAACTATGTCCAGGCACATGAAAACAAGCCTTCACTGCCTTGTTTCCAAACCAATCCTGGAAAAAATTCTAACCTAAGAGCTGACCTGTGTGGCAGTGAGTCTCCTGTAGGTTAAGGTGGAGCACTCTTATGGACAGGCAATAAATCCACTCTTCTGTGGCTGCAGCTTGCAGAGGTTCTGCAGCATTCACTGCAAAAACCAAACAAGCCACTTTGAAGCAGAAGCAAATTACTTTTAGCAGTGTGAGCAGAGAATAAATTGCCACTCACCCACGGTGTCACTTTATAAATGTGTTATGTCCTCCATGCTCCTCCCTACCCTTGTGTAGTGTTGCTGCTCTAATCTCTCTCTCAGGTTTGGGGTGGGGGGGTTTTGTGCAGGTCCCCTCTGGTAATTTCCAGCTGAGCACTTGTGAGCAGTGTTTGACAGGACTCTGGTTTCCCATCTTGCCTTTCCTTACTTGAAGAAATGGTTTCCAAAGCTGGTTTTCTATTCCTGCTACTGGGAAATAAGGCAACCAAGTGATACAGACTCCACAGGGATGAGAAGTGCCATGGCACCCTTCAAGGACAACAGATGAATGTAGAGCACACTTCTAAAAGTAGAGATTAGGATGATGTGTCATGTGCTCTGAATGGCAAATAAACCATCTACACACTGTCTTAATGACCTCTTCAGATAGTGCCTGTCCAGATACCTGCAAAATCTTTAAATTTTGGGCATAGGATTTTGAATTTATTTATTTTTCTAGTAGGAGTTAAAGAGCACTGATTTTTGAGCAAGGTTTTTCAATGGAAATAAACAGCAGATAAGAAAATGCAGCTCAACTCATTTTTATGTGGAGAACAGCAGCAAACATGCTTGAAATGTACTGGCTTTTTATAATGTCACTTTTAAAAAATAAAGATTTTTGTTATTTAAGGTGTTTTTTCTTTTTTTTTTTCTTGGAATAGAAATAAATCCCATTTTTCTTCGGTCACAACATGCTTCCTTTTTCTCTTTTTTTTTT
>VXAC01008320.1:1575759-1595144 GCA_013399225.1 Rhipidura dahli | reverse complement strand
GCCCGCCCGCCGCTTGCATGTAGCAGCGCGGGAGGCGGCGGGGGTGCGAGGGAAGGAGCAGTGCTGCCTCTCAGTGCCGGCTCTCATCAGTGAATGAGCCTCCACTCTCCGAGGGGCTCCCGCCGCACACACACACGCACACACACGCGCGCACACACACACGCACACATACACTCGCACACACACGGAGCCGGGCTGAGCACTGCATACATTAGGGCACTCGGGCAGTATGGGAAATGCAGTCCAGGACCGGCGCCCACCCGCCGGCCGCCCGCCAGCCGTGGCCCCCGGAGTTGCCCAAACGGGGCGTCGGGAGCTGCTCCTTTCCCAGGGGCTCCGCTTCTCCTCCCAGCCCCGCCGTGCCGGCCTCGCCCACCCGCCTGGCACCGGTCACATTTTCCACCGTGCAGCTCCCTCCCAAATTGCAGCGGGACGCTGCTGGGCCCCCTGGGCGGCAGCTTCTCCGCTCCGGGGCAGCCCCGTACCCTTCCGGCCCTGAGGCAGCCGACTCCCCTCAGGATGCCCATGGGGACGCAGCCTTCCCTCACGCACCCTGCGGCATCTTCTGGCATGGGATGAGCATGATTTCCAGGGGTGGGTATCATCCCCCAAACTTGCCTTGGACAGCCACAGCAGAACCAGAGAGCAAATTAGGGACTTAACACTCCCAGTGTTTCCCAACCGCGGCACGCACGCACGGCACTCACACTGCTATTTTAATGTTTCCTGAATGCACGTTGCAGCTCTGCACAAACCCTTCTGCACACACTCTCCACCTCGGCCACAAGCAACTTCCCTGCCAGCCCTAGGAGTGTCCCGAACAAAAACTGCCAGTCATAGGAAATGGAAGAGCCAGTTTTAGATGGGGACTCAAAAGAAACACTTGTCTCATTGTTTCTTGTGAAGTACACCAAACATTGATCCAAGAGACTTATTTATTTTGCTCAAGAAAGAAGTGTTTTGAGTTTTTTCTTCAAGTGCTAAATATTTTCAGGTTCTTCTTGAAAACAGAGAATGGGCATCATTTTATGGCTCTTCTCTAACTCTGCACTGGCATTCTCAAAATACAGCTGTGCTGTGTGACACACTGAAAAAAGAAGTCCTCTCCATGAACATCATCAACCACTTGGGCTATATTCTGTGTATGAGAGCAAGAGGGATCACATGCTTATGTCATCCAACAACTTTTGTGTAAGCAGTGACTCATCACTGAAGTATATGGGTTGGGTTTACCTGTTACTCCAGGATCACTGAATGCACTAGCCCCTATAAAACTGCCCACAGGCACAGCATGAAGCGTGTTCTCAGGCCTTAACTGGGTGCAGACTGTGATGGTTTGCTTCTTGCTGGACTGAAACGCAGCCACCCTTCCTGCAGCATTTCAGAGGTAGGTCTTATGCAGAGTGCTTGCATGACTTTTAAATGATAAAATCTTTAGAAGTGTTAGTAGTAGTAGTAGTAATAACAATAATAATAATAATAATTCTTATTTTCACACTTAAATTTTAAAATAAAACAATGTGCATTTCAAGCTTCTCAACTCAGGAAGAAAGCACCTGGGTGAAGGAGCTTCATGTACTTTCTTGACATAACCACCAGCTCAGCCCTGTTCCCTGCTTGGACCTGCACTTAGCCACTGAGAGGCTGATGAAACTCATCAAAAAAAGCCTGCTTCCCTTCAAGGCATCTGCTCCACTGTTGCTTTCCTGCACACCATGTGCAAGAGCAAGGAGGATGGCAAGGCAGGCAGCAAGCACTGCCTTCTCCCATGGATCAGCCATGGCACAATGGTAAAAGTGGACTCAGATTCCAGAACTCCTTTTCTGCTTTGAGGAAAAACTGGCATTTGGATAGTCCAGGTAAAAATCTCTCACAAATTTGAGCAAACATAATTGTGCATGTATGTTGCTCATCAATAACACCTTATAATAACTTATTAACCAAAGTTATCATTTTCTTGCGTTGGTCATTTCAAACACCTCTTTGGAAACAGCTGCCCCACAGGCTGTGCATAGATAGAGACATGTCTCAACACCGGAGTCCTGCCATTTTTTGTGGAGACCCTGAATTAGTTGGCACCACACACATTTCCAAGGCACTCATCCTGCAGCATGCTTCTCACCAAAAGCATCAACAGTTCAGGACTTCAGTAAATATTCCACAGGGTAGTGTAGATGAGCCACATTTTAAATAACATCAGAGTTTGACACACTTCAGGAAGCCATATTAAAAACCACCCCTTATCTCCCAGGGATCCCGGGGAAAACATTCAGTCACAGCCCAGCTTGTGCTACAGCTTAACCATCAAAATTGCAGAATTCCAGAGGAAAAAAGTGCTCTTATTACAAAGCTGTATTTTCAGTACTTACAACATCATGAAAAATGATCCCTCAGATTTAAACTTCTTTCTTTTGTTCTTAGCCAAAAAGCAATTTTTTTTTTTTTACTCTTTCAATTTCTTAGTATGGAAAAAGGGATCTGAATCCTGCGCCAGTGTCCAATTTATGCTAGCTGAGAACCAAGCTCCGTGTTTTGAGGCTTGAAAAAAAGGCAGCTTTATTTAACTTAATGTTACTGCATCATCACACATAAACTTAATACAGCTTGGATTCAGGGAACAAATCTGGCATTTAGCTAGCTTCTGTGAGCAATGTCTTCAGAGGAAAATAAGAAGATACAGTCAAGTTATTTATATTTGTAATTACCATTAATCTGTATTACTAATGAGGATTTTGATCCTGAAAATGGATCCATAAACATGGACTCCTGCACCACTATGGAGCTGTGATATGCACAGAGGCCCATAGGAAAATTTTCCACTGAAATATATATGCTACACTGATTATTTGGACCTTAAAATAACTTTGAACATCTGATTTAAGTTTGTGTGTATTGCTCATCTCTAAGAGTAATAGGGGACACCTCCAGTTGTGGGTTTTTTTCACTTAATACTAAAGCAGAATTTGAGACTGTTACAGGCTATCACAGTGCTGTCCCTTCCCATTGCAAATGCTGTTCTAAATGCTGAAGTCTAAATTAATATATACAATCGTGAACCTACAGGGTTGATTGGATGCACTTAACTTTATGCATACAGATTTCAATAGGATTACTAATAATACATGAAGTCAAGTCTACATGTAAATTCCACCATGAGCAGTGCTTAGACTGGAAGTCAGCTGTATTCTTACAGTACCAATGTACATTCTTAAAACAAGACATCCCCTCACTCATCATTATGTCCTCTAGCTGCTATTGTATAAAATAAGATCAAGAATTGTGATAAACCGTAGCAGCAATGGCAGAAAGCAAGGGGCAGACTGTGTCACACGTGTACCCGCAGCACACTGGGATCCTATGACAGGGCATTGCATTTGCTGGGAGCTGCCCTACTCGGTCCCCCAAAAAGCGACACCCCAAAAAAGTGCTGAAATTCTCCAGTTATGGACCTGCGTTCCGAAGTCACTGGCACCGTCACCATCCATTGCTAGACCCAGACCATTCCTTGCATCCCTTCACCCGCAGTATGGGTGGAGGAGGGGAAGATGGCAAACAAATCACTTAACTAATTAAAAATAAACTTTTCCTCTCAATTAGTCTCGGAGGCGGCAGTCGCTCCCAGCGGGGTGTGGGTGGCTGGCTGCCGTGTGTAATGTCCATGCCCTCTGCTGGCTACAGCCAGCGCGTCTCAGCTGTGTGCCACCGCCACCCTGCCCTCGCCGCTGCGACAGCGGCCACTCCGGGGAGGAGGTGCTGGCCAGGCCTGCCAGCGCCAGAAGTCCCTGCTGTCCAAATGATTTTATCCCCTGGTTTTGTCGGAGCTGTGGCCCTGGTTTAAGCATGCCTAAGCTGGTGGCTACATTCCAGGAGGACAGGAGCTTGGAGGCTCTGCAGTTAGCCATGTCTCACTGATGCTATTAGCAAGGACATCTGAGAGGAAGGTTGACTTACAAGTTTGGGAGTATTATTCTGGTCCTAGCAGCTGATCTGGGCTTTACTGTAGTGGTTGGTTTAAGGATTGTCCCAGAGCTCAGGAGAGGTAACATGGGATCTCTTCGTCTTCTGAGCCATCTGTGGCTGCCCTCTGCCAGACCCCTCTCTCTTCGGAAGAAGAATTTGGCAGAGGCAGGGCTGAAATCATACTATCTGCCAGAAATTTGAAATTTAGAGCTGGCACACTCTTGGTGACTAGTCTTCCCAGAATGAGAAAACGGTCCTTTAAATGACTTGTTGACTCATATGACTAGTAGTAAGAAAAATTTCTCAAGCCTGCAAAAATTTCCTATGGCTGACAGATAAACTCATTTTCTTCATCATCATCATCATCATCATCATCATCACCATCATCGTTGTTGTTGTTGTCACTATCATCACCGCTATCATCACCATCACCTAGATCTCTTAGATCTCTCCAAAGTCTACTGACTAACACAGGAGAACCTCTTGGTTTTGCTTTTTGTAACACGCTGCAAGATGCCACTGTAATTTTAAACCTTGCTCATCACCATATCTCTACAGAAGAGTGGAGACCATGCCTGGGATTTTGCAAACAAGTACTAGGTGTTCTTTATAAATCACTGTCCTGCAGTATCATTTCCTATACGACCTTCCCCTTGGAAAAGTCCTTCTCCAAAAGGGAGGTTGTAGACTGGATGGCAGATGTCTGACAAGTAACTACATCAACAGTTTTAGGAACACTGCTCTTATGTGCACATCAACCACATCATTTATACAGCTGAAGCCTGACACAGGTAAGATGTCCAGAGCCCTAAAAGAGGCACATCTGAGACATGTGCTCCTGAGGAAAGTTCTCTTCAAAACTCTGATAGACACAGCGTGTGATTTAAGCACATGCACGCAGCAACACCCTTTCCTGTCAATTGCTTCTAAAATTTGATTACAGCACTGGACACTTGTGTTCTGTACAAGCATCCACTCTTTTGTCAGGGCTTTTTTGAATCCCTCTCTGAGCAATATCCTGTTGCTAGGAGTTCCACAGGCTAATGGTGTGGAAAAATATTTCCCTGTGAGAAGAGCTACACCTGTCCAACCCCCCTTCTGTGCACCATCCATCACACTGACAGCATAGGTAACTTGCCCGGGATCATGTCAAAGCGTGAAATAGCTATAAAGGCAACGCATATGTGTTTGTCATTTTTGTCATTAATGGGATCAAGCAAAACTAAGGCAGAGCTATTGAACTGTGCCACCGAAGCCAGGGGAAGCTGGAGCCGTGTCCGAGAGCAGCTCAGAGTGGTGGCTCCTGCTTTGGCCCATGGAAAGTGCACAGGGTGAGCAACACTTTGATCTTCTTATTTATTTGTGTTTGCTGTGACTGTATCGCAGGGAATATGTTGGGTTCGTTTTTGGGGCCCAAATAAGCTGCATAGCCTGGGGCAGGGGAGCACTGTCTGCACAGCCTGGACCTATGGCTCCAGGCTCCTCCTCCTCCCTTCCCAGTTCAGCAGGGAAGCCCAATTCAGCAGAGGGTGGGAAAAAATATCCACCTCCCCTTTTAGCCAGGCAAGCAAACCTGAACAGGACAGGTCTAGTGAGCTTTTAAGGCAGCTCTCTGGTGTGATTAGTTAGAGCTTAACATGAGATAAAATCAATTGGAAACTTGTGTGAGTTAGGGCTGCTCTCATAAGTCAGAGTTTGCAGCAGCCAAGTGCAGCATGATTGTTATTAATATCTGCTACAGATATATAAGCTGAAATGGGGCTTTACAGTAAAAAGGAAGACAAGTTGCTCTTTCCCAAGAACATACAGATCGTGCATGTAATTCAGGGCCATGCTCAGCACCCCGCACATCTGTAGTGGTGGGAACTGCCTGTTCTTAGGAGAAAATACACTGGTGTCTTACATGCATGTGTATTTTCTCATGATACTGTACAACACACAAGGATGTTGTTTAGGAGTTTAAAGTGCTGAGGATTACTATGCTTGTGGTGCATCCCAGGAGCCGCATTAGATGTGAGGCAGCTCACACACCACGGGTGACTTCAGACAAGCCTATGCTTTTGTGCCTGCCTTCTTTCAAAGGAAAAATGCTTTCTGCCAATGCAGTAAGTAATCCTGTATAAGGCTGGACCTCAGCATCAGCTGTAGTGCTCACTACTGTGACTGCTGTGATAATTCCCATGCTGTCACATGAATGGGATTGCACCATAAACTCACACACCTTAGCCGTGCTGATGGCCAAGCCTACATAATGGCCCAATGCATTGGTGCTAATGATCCAGTGTTTATGGTGGCCCACAGCACTGTTGTCATGCCAACAGGATGGTATTCCTCCCTAGAAAAAATCATAATAACCAAATAAATAAATACTTGCTTTCTCTAGACTGATCTGTCTGTTTAATAAGAGTTGGAGATTAAATCTGAAGGGAGGAAAATCCAGACTGAAATACAAACCAGTCTCTGTTCAGATGAGAGCAGAACAAAACATCTTTTTCCCTCTCCATCTGCTATGTGCTGTGCAGAACACTCTGTGCAAAGCCTCCTCTCCAGCGAAGCAAACCCCTCCTGTGGCAGGGCAGGGGAGCAGGAATTTCTGCCTAACCAGTCCCTCCCTGGGGATTTGGGTCAGACCTGGGACTTCCATGCTGAACCCCCCTATCCTGGTCCCACAGCAGTGTGGCCCCAGCAGCGACATGGCATGAAGAAGGCCTATCCCTATGGCTGCCACGCTGCCCATGAGCACCCAGTCTGCCTCCCGCTCTGCCCCAGCACGTGGTGCCCCAGCAGAAAGTTCAGTGCTGAAGCACCAGCAGGGTGCTCGCAGTAGGAAGGGTGCTGCTACAGACCCAGCCGAGCCTCACTCCTCAGGATCCTCCCTTCCCTTTCTGAGAGGCTGACGTGCTTCAGAGCTTCAGCTCTTCCTTACCTCAGTCACCAAACCTGGCTTCAACACCCATTTTCACAAGCTCTACCTGAAATTTTGGAAATTTTTTTTATTTCATACAGAAATAAACTGCTGCTGAATTTCAGGACTTGGTGCCTGGCTGTCGCTATTCCCCTCCCAGGAAATTACCCATCTTCCTCTGAGAAATTCCTGACTTCTTTCTACCAGTCTTTCTCACAAGTCACTTCTTACATGCATTTCCCATTCTGTTTTCTTGCCCCTCTCTTGTCCTTTAATAAAGATCACATTACTCTAGCAGTAAATTATTTAAAGCAGGCAAATACGTGCAACAAGCCAGCTTTCTGTCAGACATGAGCCTGTTCAGAAACTGATACACTCCAAATTTCTTTATCTTGGCCCAAATTTATCTTGAGCAAGCCTTTTCTGCCATCCAGCTCAAATGCCTCATATCCCATCATACAGTCCCAGTGACCCACATATCACAGCCCTTCAGATTCCTGCCTTGATTGTTGGAGGAACATCTCACTGCTTCTGCAGTTTTCCTGTAGACCTCAACCCATCCATAGGATCAATAAGGTAGAATTTACTGTAATTCAGAAAATTATTCTGATAACTAGAATAGCTTGAATTTTAAGAGCAAATAACAACAACAAAACTTGGAAGAGGCATAAGCCCTTACTGGACAGGTTGGACCAGTAGCTGACTTGAAGAGGAACAGGGAATGTCTTGTCCTGCCAGTGTAGATTTCCCTTGCAAAATTTCTTGCACACCCGGTGCCTTGCCTTGCCTTCTGGCACCAAGGGCAAGACATGGATTAGGTGAGATCTAGGTCTGGTCCATCTCCATACTCCTGCACTTTTGACTCTACTGAGAATTCAAAAATGTGGTGATGACACCCCAAACTGAGCATCTCTACAGGTGAGAGCTTCCACCTGCTCTCACTATGTCAGCCACTTTCCTTTGTTAGCAGTGAGACAGCGAGTTGGTTAAGGCAAATTCCCAGGTGCCTGCAATGCATCATGAATATCCACCGAGAAGCAATGTATTAATTTCTGCCTGTTGCATGTGAAGTATGTGAAAGGTCACTTCTTCCAGTCCTGTGTTCTAGGCTGGTTTTCAGGAGACTCCTTTCCATCCATCCTTCCATCAAGCCACCCATGCACAGCACTGTTCTCCCTCCACAGGCTGTGACAGTGAGAGACAGTCATAAGGTTTGACCAAGAGGTGTTAAATAGACCTGACAATTTGTGTGCTCTTGTAGGAAATCTTGAACTTCACTAGCATCTGGGTCTTTCTCCCAGTGATGCTCTTGAAGCTGTCAGGTTTGAATTGTCCTGGAGATGTTCAGTGTCTCTCTCTTATGTCTTCAGAGCATGTGGGTAGCTGACCCTGTTGAGTAATGTCATCTCATTAGACAGAAACACATGTTCATTGAGATAAGGATGAGCTGTCTCCCATAAGGTTTGGAATCAGATCTCAGTTGGTCTTTCTGTTACACATTCAATTGGAGTGATTCCCCCCTCCACTGAAATCCTGCAGGGATATATTTCAGTGGGCTAATTATAAATTCCTTCTGTCTTGCAATAGCTGGATACAGCATGCCTGGTGGCATGAACCTCCCCTCCTTCATTCGTGTTGTGCACCTCTCTTGCTGCAGGCAAAAGTAATTTCCCCAGCCTGGAAATGTGATTTAATTTGACCTTGTTCACACAGGTTCTGCATCTTTTACATTCCCACCCCCAATGATAAAACAGGATCTGAGGAAATTGCAATGATTCACAGTGATGCTCTGCCTCAGCCTCCAATTCTTCTTATTCCTTCCTCTCCCTGCCATCCCTGCTCTGCCTACCCATCACAGCTACAGGGTACTTCTGACTGTAGGTGGGGGATGTAAGAGGGATGTAAAGATGTGAAACCACACGCTTGTGTCGTATCTCCTCAGCCAGGACAGGCAAATTGCATGTCTTTCCTTATGAGATGCTTCAGGAGTGAAAGGAAAAGAAACTGAGAGCGAGAGTGAAGAAGGAATATCATCAGAAACAAGACTAGTGCTCTAGCACTCTGTTTGTCAACTCCTTCTGTAGCAGATCCTTATTTGCAGTCCTTGCCTGCCTGGATCCACTGCCTGCCCCAAGGCTGCTGTCCTAAACTGCCAGTTCTATTGTCAGTGGCTGCTGTCCCCAGTCTTCCCACTTACTCTTCCTTGAGATGCTAAGAATAAATTGTCTAACTTAATTACCTCAGCCCTGGACTCTTAGTGTCCCACTTAAAGGAGCATCTGTGGAAATCCTTGCCCTCCCCTTGTGCAGGTTCAGAAGGTCTTGTTCATGGGATTCTCTCTCCTTTGGTCCAGTATTTAGATGCCCAGCAGTGAGACATAACAGGGAGCTTCTCTAGAAGATAGTCTCTCTAACTGTGCCAGAGGAGTGTTAATAATACAGTTGCTGCAGAATCCCAAAGCATATGAGATGCTTGGAGAGGCACATTCTGGCTGTGCATTGACTGTCTCAACCAGTAAACTCGGGCATGGGGACAGCAAGCCTTTTTACACCAGCTCAGAGAAGCTGTAAGCCATGACAAGAAATGCTGGCTATCCATAGCAATAAGCTACTGAGCACTAGGGAAGCATGCTTACAGGATTTTTCCAGTAATAGGGATGGCATCAATTGTCAGCAAAGCAGACAATCTGGCTGCATGTGTCATTCAGACTTGTTAATGCTCTGTTTCTCACCTGCTGGCTTTCCCTTTTGTGCTGAACTATTACCAGAGCCTTGGGAAACCTGCTGGGTCCAGTGCCAAATTGTGTGGATCCTTTCCCTCCAAGTGCAGAAGATTTTTGTCTCATTTTAGGTGTGTGGGACTGCTATTCTTACAGGAAGTTTCTGAAGGGGACGAGAAATGTTTCAGATCCCTTCAGAGATCAGGGCTATATTTAATATTGCAACAGCTTTATCTAGAGAAGGTCATACTTGCTCTTTCTGTTTCTACCTCACTTCAGCGATTCTCATTGAATACAATATGGTCTAAACAGGTCATGTCTAACCCCAGGTTGTAGTGGGGTATCTTGGGCCAGACAGGAAGGACCACAAGTGGTCTCTAAACTGCTGGTAGCTGCAAGTGTTGAATGTTGAGCTTTTGCACTGAGAAGAGACTGGGAAGGGGCAGGATGGAGGAGAAGGAAAGTATGTCCTCTCATTAGCACTCTGTGAAGCTGGGAAACAGCTGCCAGAGCTGGGCACCACAGTGGATAAAGGACAAAGCACTTGCATGTTTTGGACCCAATTGAAAAAGCTGATAAAGAGTAGGATTTTGACCTGGAGAAGCTGAGCAAGTTCCTCCAGGGTGGAGACTTTAAGGCCTGAAGGTTAAATTCTGAGCATGTGGTGGGTTGTCCACATGTGGACGGGCTGACCAGTGAATCAGTCCAGGGGATGGAGCAGTTTTATTGCTCTCCATCAGCTTGACACTTTCTCTGTCAACCAAAGCATGATGCCTTGTTCCCTGGAGCCCCCAGAATGATGGCTTATGCTTCTCATATGGAGAAAAAGGTCCACCTGCAGCAGCCTGGTCTAAAAACCCCCAGCCTGGCTTCAAGAAGTGGCAGTAGGAGCTCATTCCTAGTGAACTGGATGTTTGCAGGGCACAGTGCAAGACTGTGAGATCCCAGCACTGCCCACTGCCGAGTAATGTTGTTGTGAGTAAGAGACTCATATAAGCCATCCATGGTTTCTATTCATTTTCTGTCACCCCTCCAGGCAGCCTGTGTGAGGCTGAGCAAGTCGCTTGCTCTCTCTGACTGCAACTAAACTTATCTTCATTATTGCACATTTTGGCTCACTTTCATCCTCTTCTATCGGGAGGAGTTTGCCTCCAACCCTGATCTTCAAGCAGGGATGAGCATGCTGGTGTTCCTTCCACCCTCTCACAGTCTCGTGTCTATTTAAACTGTAATGTTTTAGGAGCAGGGACATTAACCCTCATCTGGATTAGCATTTCTCTAATGTAAATAATATTAGTTACATTATAGATGTTTCTGTAATTAGAGTTCCTGTTTCTATAGGCATTTAAACACCTCGTCTCCTCATTTGACAGTTATGTTATTTGATTTGTGTTCTCCTGATGTGGAGATCAGTACAGAAACCCGTTTATCTCTTCTGATGAGCAGGTTTAGACCATGATTGGATTTGATTTTTTTAGAAATGTGTGTAGGGAGGAGCCCACAGATACGAGGTATGATTTGTGTAAGGTGGGATACAGTCACGGAATTTAAATGAAGGTTAAATAACATGGCAAGAAGCAGGGCTTTAATCAGTAGAGTTTTTACAAGGAGCATGAGGTAAGGACAAACCCTTTCAAAAGCAGGGGAGGAAAAAGAGCTGGCCTAGCTGGTAAAGCCTTGGAAAAATTGGCTTCCCTGTCTCCATTTGCCTGCATTTTAAGTGGGACACAACAGTATTTGCTGGTACTCTGAGGGAAGCCCACTCATGAAAAGGTTTACCAGAGATGATTTTATCAGAGATGCTTGCCTTGGCAGATGGCTGTATGCTTTAAATTTAAACAGAGAGGCATAAATAGTAGAAAAGAAAAGAGGGTAATAAGAAAAATATTAGACTGCCCAGTGCAAATCCCTGGGGAACGTCTATTGCAATAACTGACCTCCCATATAGCACCATTTATTTCATACGCTGGCAGCTTTATAGGTGCTTGTACAGCTACAGACGAACACCAATTTGCCAGTGCAGTTTGTTTTGATAACTGTTGTTTTCAATAAATCTATATTAAAATCAAAGGGAAAATTAAATAGACTGAAGTTGGTGGCACTAGAGATAAGGTAGCACATTACTACACTGGCCTCTTCAGCTGGAGGAGCTTTCCCTCCCATCCAGCGTGGGTCACAGGTGTGATGAATTTCAGTGGTCTCAGCTGTGCTTTCTGATGGCAGCCAATGGGAGTGGGAATTTTGGTGGGGGAAAGAATTTTGGTATTTCCAAGCTCAGTTACTTTCAGGGCTGTAACAAAGGAGGAGGCTGTGGGAGGATGCACTGCTCACTTTAACAGTCTCTTTCTCTTGGGTTTCAAAGGACAATTGCAAGCACAGGGGTCAAGGTCTCCAGCTTTTGAACTCTGGGCTGTCTCTCCCAGGACCCCTTAGGTATTCCTGCCCCTACGTGACAATCCACACAGCTGGTACCTGTGGACTGAAAGCAGCAGGAGAAGCAGGATCTGTGACTGGTCCCCTGGCAAGTGGGATGTCTGTGTCTCATATTTTTCTGGACATGGCATGTCCTTCTCTCCACCCTTGGCAGACTAGGTACCTCCTGCAGCATTAGGGGAAGTCCTGGTGGAAGAGAGGGAGGAGAGAAGAGAGAATAGAAACTCCAGGGAGATTGCTGAGAAGGAAGGAAAGAAGAAAGAAAGGAAGGAAGGAGTGAGCTAGGGGAAATGATGGGAGGAAGAGAGAGGCTGGAAAAGGAAAGACAAACACTGGAGAGGAAAGACAAAGAGGCAGAAAATAGAATAAACAGAAGGGGAGACAGTGGGGAAGTTAAAGCAGTGTAGGCAGAAAGTATGTGAGAGCAAGGGTCTGACTCCCAGACCAGGCAGCAACCCCGCACTCCCCTCCCTCTGGTGAATTTAGCTGTCCATTGGAGGTGTTTCTGGAGATAAAGATGAGACTTAAGTTTGGTAAAAGGAGCTGCTTTGGTCAGGAGTTTAAGAACTACTTCAAAGACCTGGCCTCTGGACACTTGGAGCAGCAGGGGCTAGAACTATCCAAGTAATTTTTTTGTTTCAGTGGGGCAGTTTAGAGAAATGTTGGATCCAGGATGTTTTCCATAGCACAAAGCATCATGATCACGACTGAGTCCAAATAAATAATGAACCTATGAGATTTCATGGTAGGGTTAGTAATTTTATTTTCCAACAGACCAGTTTTCTACCAGAAAACACTGATTGGAGTAACTGGGAGCCTTTACTAGGATGCATCAACATTATCCAAGCTTTCGCTGAGACATTATTAAAAATATTTATATGTGGGTTTTGCTCTTCCTCCCCCCATCTCCTTCTGACAGTATTGTTTTATTCTTCTTATAGATTTATACCCCATTTGGTCCAAGAACTTGGCCTAAAACATGGAATCTCCTGAGCTGGGGGAAACCAGGTGGTCTCTGGGTAAAGTATTTTTCCTTTGTGAAGTTTTGCTTCCCTGACCACAGCAAAAATCAAACCATCAGTGATGACAGGCTTGTGCCAGGCCCTCTGCCTGCCATCCATCAGACCAAGAGCTAGTTCAGAATTTTCAGAAAAAATCATGCTCCCCAGGGTTGTTCAGACTGGGCCAGGCACTTCTCCCCCTGCTCTAGTCTCTTATGTCCATCTTTTAAAGGCACATTTGAAAAATAATGGTCAAAACCCACTGTCGCCCCAGCTTAGGGAAGGGATTCTTGTTGTTCCTGATATCCAGTTTCACAAAGACATTTAGCTGGTTTAATAGGAATCTTAAAAGAGGGTGGGGATTATGCCTGTTGATGTAATGTACAGTATGAGGAAAGGACACAGTGTGGTGTAATGGATGGTTTGGACTTCTAGAATGATGTAATAATAAAACAAAAGAAATGTCAAAGTGGTAAAGTGAAAAGAAATACACTATTTTTATTTGGGAATATGTCATTAAACAACAAAAAAAATCCAAGCACAAAACTTTTTGTCCCAACGTAGGTCAAAAGTCATATTTTTTGAAACCTCAGAATTTCCCAAGGGGCACAAATTCCTCTGTTATTATTTTTGGCCAGCTGTCTTCCATATGACTGCCCGTGAAAAGTATTTTATCTCAAGTTAAAATCCCACACATAAAAATGTCTCTCTACCTTCCAGCAGGTGTGCTTGTCCTGTGGGAAGATTTGCTTTATCAGCAGTGTGTTCCACCAGGAGAAATGCTTAATTTTAGATGTTTTTTCCATTTACACTTAGAGTTCAAGACACTTGAGCAGCGGCTCAGTATTGGGTGGCCTGTGCAGGCGTCAGAACCCTTCCTTTATACACTGCAACCCTGTTAGCTAAAATACTGGCAAAGAGATTTCAGTGAAGTGGGGTTTTTTTAACATCCCATTAAAAATGTTTAAAATGTTTAAAAATGTCCCATTTCACTGCTGTTGATGCCCTCACTTTGAAATACAGCTTTCCCATGACGACATAGCTGTAAAACACATTCAACTTTTTCTTTTTTTTCTTTTTTTTTTTTTTTTTACTAGTTAGCAATGGAGTTTTGCTATAGCTATTAAAATACAAAGAATAAACTGCACCCAATTGCACAATATTTTTTAGCAGGGTTAAGCCTGAATTTCTTTGTGGATGGCATTGGAATATCAGGATTAAGTATACAGTGCCAGCACAAGGGTTTTATGACATACAATAATGTAGAAAAGCTTGTATTTCTTTAGCAAATTGACATCACAGTTTGCCCTTCTTTCTTTGTACTTCTTGGGTTTGATTTTTAGGAGCAAGAGTTGGAAAAGGCATGGTAGAGGATTCAGTGCAGCTCCCTTGAACCGAAATCACGTTGGCACCAATGGGACATTTTACAGTGCTGTAAGTGACTGGTTTCGTGGCTCCCACCGCTCCTCTCGGAAGGTGATCCCACAGTTTAATGCATCATAGCCCCAGGAAATTTCTCCTGATGTTCAGCTTGTGTTTTCCTTTGGTCAAATAACTTGGGGAAATCCTTTGCTGAGGGGTCACTTTTTGTGTTTTGGTGCTGATGCCTTCCTGACACATGTAGGGAGTGGCAGTGAGGGGCAGAAGCTGGATTCACTGGGACCCACACAAAGGGGAAGAGCCTGAGCAACACAGTTGTTTATTTGTTTTGCATTTCACTGCATCGTCTTGCACTCTTGATTAAAGTGGGAATTTTAGGAGACAGGACCAGCCTGTCTGACTTGCTTTGTGTGCTCAGTCAGTATGAGGTCCAGCAGGGACCATTCTGTCCAACCCAGCAAAGCACAGACTAGAGAAATAAAATGCTTCCAAGCATCAAACCCCAGAGGTTTGCTCAAATCCAAGAAGATCTCCTATGGAGACATCTCACCCTGATGTGAAATGTCCAAGGCTCCCTTGTCCTCTATTAACAGAGCCCAGTCAATTGCCACTTTCTGATGTCCTGCAATGATTTTCTAATGCATTTTATTTCCTAGCCTGCCAAAGGCTGTCCCTCTCACCTCTGTTTTAACTGGAAAAGGATTTCCACCCCATGGCCCTGATTCTGGCTGAATTAATGGGTTTTGAACTGAATCAGCACATTTGAAGTTAAAACAGATCCCCACTGAGTCTGTACATTTTTATTACTGTGCAAGGAGTGCTTAGGAAAATAAAAGGAACGAGAAAGCCCTGAGAGTGGACCACCCTGTTGAGGGGGGAAATGTAGAAATCAAGCATGTTTATATGAGTGATATTTATAGGGTCAAGTGACATATATTGTACGAGGCCTTGGAGCCCAGCTCAGGAATACCACATACCAGTCTGGGCACTCATGCTCAAGAAAATTTAATTGAAACTGAAGCAGGTGCAGAGGAGGTCTACTAAGATGGAGTGGGAAATGGAAAGATAAGGTGGTAAGGAGACACAAGAAAAAATGGCTTGTTTAGGCCACCAAAGCAAAGATGGCAAAAATGATTGGGATCTGAGAGCTGCCTATAAATACACCAGGACAGGGAAAGAAATCAACAAGTTAAATCAAAGGATCATTTTTCCAGAATAAATTAAACTATCTGTAAATACATTTTATCTGAGAACTAGAAATTTTTCCATCTATCAAGTAGAGAAAAGCTGAAAAAGCCTTCTACTTGGGTTAGCATGGGCAAGTAAAGAGACATATTTGAAGATGGAGGTTGATAAATTGGGATGTTGGAGAGGAAATTATATTACAAGATGGAGGAGAATGGCTCAGTATCCCTGGGACTCCTTTCCTGACCTATACTCCTACATGTGGATTGCTTTTATCATCTGAAATACCCATTTGCCTTTTCTTTGCTAAGGACATCAGCACCTTTAAAATCTCCTGTCATTGTCACCCAAGAGCCCTGTGCTGCATCTGCAAAGCTCATAGCCCCACAGAGCTGCTGTTGCTCCCAAATTCATCAAGGGGGTCACTGTCAAACAATGAGACACACTTGCTCCCACGGGGTTTGAATGAGCTGCTTTCTTTCAAAACACCCTTTAATTGACAGCTAGAAATAGCTTTCCATGATGACAGGCTGTCATTAATATCATTCACCAGAATGATACCCCAGTGATAGTGTATGTGTTTAGAGGGAAAGGGAGAGAGAAACCCTCTGCAAACAAATGTTTCAACAGAATACATGAACTGAGCTGCGGTTTCAAGAATGACAACATGAATATAAAAATGTACGTTGTGAATATTAGTATTCCCTTAAATATGTACTCACGTTGGTTAATGAGTCCCACCGGTGGCGTTAGTAACTGAAGGATTTGGGTTGGCACGTTATTAACTTGTTAAGTAGAAAACAGTGATACAAAACTACTTGTCATGTGTATTATAAGACATTTAAAAGTTTCACTCAGCATAAGCAGCTGAACAGTACTAAAGGAGTTGCCTTTAGAATGAGCTGATGTTTCTTTGTGCCATAATCACGTAAAATCCAATTGTTTTAAAAGGATCTTTGCTCCATGGGCCCTTGGGAAGGAGGTGCTGGGAGAAGGGCTGGGGAATGTCCCTCCTTCTCTGTGCTGACCCAGCAGCAGGCAGAGACCTGATAGTTGATCCTGGGTTAGGATGAGCTCAGCCTTTTCTTCTCACGGAGGAACCCTCGCAGTTGCCACGCAGGGTCAGGGGGTTTATTCTGTATTTTCTGCTTTATTCTGCCCCACTGGTTTGCTACTTTCTAATCAAGCTCTGTCCACCCGTCAGCCCCGTGGTGGCTGAACATCTGTGCTGAATGAAATAATGCTTCATTAAGAAACTGTTGGGGTTTTAAAACAAATAAAACTTCAGGTAACTGTAGACCAGGTTCCTGCATCTGCTGGCAGCAGCAGAGGGATCCAGCCATAGGAGAGAAGGTCACAGCTGGAATCTTTGAGCTGATTTCCACCCAAGGTTTGAAGATAGCCCTTCATGTAAATCAGGACAGAGCAGATACTGCCCCAACATGGACCCTATTTCCTATGGGCTCCTTCTAGCCATCTCAAAATCTCTAAAGCAGGACAAGCAATTAAGACACCAGAGTGACTCCTGAAACACTTGCTCTGGGATAGAGTTGGTCCTGAGGCAACGGGGTCACAGGACTGACATGGGCTGTGCTACCTGGAATAAATAAGGTGACCCTAATGAGCATCTATCAGCCCTTTTGGCTACTCTTCCCCACGTGCATGACCCAGTTTCTCAGCATTCCTTGCCCAGTGCCCCATGGCAATTGTCTGCCTTTACTGACAGAGTCCCTTGGGGAGGGGAGCTGTTCCCAGTGAGGATGCTACAGGAGCCATGTGCATTGATGGGCACACCACAGGATATCTATTGATCACCCTCATTTATTTTTCCAGAAGCCTGGAGTGAGCCAGATTAATCTGTAGGTGACATTTTCAGTGGCCTGCAGTGTTCATTTGAGGCATGCACACCCACATAAGTAAGACAGGGTCAGACATGAACAATACAGAAACAGTGACAATATTTCATAAAACATGGCTCTCTTCAATGGGTGCTCATAGCTGTGCTGGGAAAAAATGCCCCTTTGAAAGTGCAGTTGCTGAAGGGAATCTCTGTGCTGTCCTGCAGTCTTTGGTGGACACCTTGTACGGGTCTCACAGGGGTCATGGAGGCTGGCAAAAGCCGAGGTGTGGAGTCTGGTTACTGCAGATAATTCAGATGGCAAAAGGGGTTTCTTCCAAAAAACTGGGCAGGAGGAAATCTGCCTGCTGTCCTGCCTGGGAAACCTGGGAAACAGCACGAGGCTTGGCTGATGAAAAAAGGATACGCACACATCCATGAGCCATTCATTGTTTGCCTGGACCAAGGAATTACGTTTTTCTGCAAGATGCAGAGGTCAGCAGAGGAAAGGCCTCTTCTCTTTCATCCTCTTAGAAACACTGGCAGGCTTTGAGCCCTAAATTTCAAGCTCTGGGGTTGTAGTATAATTTCAGCCAGCTTCCATCCCTGCTAAGGGAGGGCCAAGGACAGATTGCTCGAGGAACAACACAGTGCAAAGACCTTTAATTCACGCTCCTGGGCTCCTGGCAAACCATACATCAGTCACCAAAGACTTGACAAATCACAGTGATCTAGCTAAGCTTAGAAGTAAAATTTCACATTATCCTTGCTTATGTGGGTGGGAGGCTGAGAGATGCCAAATCTAAGAGGGCTTAAAGGAACTCTTTCTATTCTTAAATGGTTTGCTGTTGGTATTTTTATAGTTCTGACATGCTACTTTCATGGTTCAGGCCTCCCAAGTCCAAGGCTGCATACAAACAGAGGAAGGGATAAATCCAGCCTGAAGAGCCAGCAACTCAATTAAAGGCAGGAGAACCAGGCAGATTCAGTCAGGCAGCCAGCCCATGTTGCATGGACCATCAGTCAGTGATCTCTGCACTCTGGTGCTGATCTTTGTCCAGTATTTTAAGGCATGGAGCCAGAGAAAGGCTTAAGGGACGATTTAAAGAGGACAGCAAGATGGCAGGTAGGATTGCTCCTACCTGCAGGCAAGGATGGGTAAGGTGGCCTCTAGAATCCCTCACAGTCCTATGTGCACGAGTCAGTGCTCTGAGTTTGCTCATTACACGTACGAGGAGCGTCAGGGGTGCGCAGAGGAGCTGCTGGCTTGAAGTGTGGATGTGTGAGTTAATGTGAGGAGCAAGGAAGGAAGCAATGCAGGGAATGACCCCAGCTACAACACTTGTCATTGCAACTGAGATTCCAAGAGTTGTGGCTGTGTCAGTAGGCTGAAGATTAGGTATCACTGCAGGTAACTTCAGAGACCCACAGAATTGCTAGTGTTGGAAGGGATCTCTGGAGATCATGCAGCCCAATCCTCTTGCTAATGCAGGGTCACCAGAGCAGATGACACAGGAGCACTTCCAGGTGGGTTTTGAATCTCTCCAGAGAGGGAGAATCCACGATCTCCCTGGGCAGCCTGTATGGTGTTCCTTGCCATGCTGCCTGGTAGCAGCTGCTGTCTCCTGCCTGGCTGGCAGGGCGGGGGGCTCACAACCCTTCCAGAGCGAGACAGCCTGACAGATGTGGCATGTCCTGGCTCAGAGTGCCAGCCATCTGAGTGGGGAGGAGGTGCCACAGCGGTGGCTAGCAAAGACCAGGCACGGTTCAGACACAGCTTTAGGACAGGAGAGATGAGTGAGCACAGAAGGATGGAGCGTCAGGGGTCGGGGGAGGTGTCCTGGGGACACGGTGGGATGGCCCTTGAGGACACAAGGCGGGCAAGTGGTGGCCCCGGGGTAGACGAGGAGTAGGGTCGGTGGGGAGAGGATGAGACTCCGCCGGGCATGGGGGTGCGGGGATCGG
>VXAC01008320.1:1412590-1575673 GCA_013399225.1 Rhipidura dahli | reverse complement strand
GGGGGTGCCGGCGGGGACCGGGGCCTGAGGGGAGGGCGCGGGGTGGCGGCGCCTCGTCCCCTCGACGCCCGAGTTGCCGGGCCCTCCGCTCCCCGACGCGGCCGTGACAGGAGGTCTGGAGGGTGGCGGTGGCAGCAGTGCCCCCCATCCCAGCCGGAGCGGGATCAGTCGCTTTCAGGGCTTGAGGAAGGGAAAACTGCCTGTATGCCCAGGGAGTGGGCACGGGCTGAGCTGGAGGCAGCAGCAGCAGCATGGATCTTTATGTTTTGGGATGTGGAGGTTCATAGGTGGAGGTAATGAGGGAGTAGGAGGTTTCATGGGGTTTTTTTCCTATTTTTTTTACCCTGTGAGATTGAACAGATCAGCTGTCTCAGATCTTGAGAGTGAAGTAAACTTGAGAAAGCTTATGAGTACAGTCTGTTTACTTGTTTCCTAAGTGGCAGTAGGAATTTCTTCTCCTTTTGTTTTCTTGCTGCTATGCTGTTATAGGTGTTTCTTCCAAACTGAGATGTATGAAGAGGTGTTGTCATTTACTGCTTATGTTTTGTCTTTTACAAGTCCTGTGTCTGGTGGATTTACGTGGTCATTGCTGACCTGTTTGCTAATAAGTGTAACATTTGTTTTGCTACTTCTTTACTTACCTAGTTTCTTTATTGAGCTTTTGGTTCCAGAGGTGGTGGATTGCCAGCTGCTGTTTAGTCTGAACTCTTTAATATTCTTTCAGCTGTGATTCAAGGGACCAGCAAGTTTTCTAATATGTTAATGCTTGCACTGTGCCTCAGGAAGGATGAGGTATGCAGGGCTCCAGGAAAGTACATCTCCAAAGCACTTGTCCCATCAGATGCTGTTGACAGCTGTTTGAGGATTTTACTTGTTTTCTTTGTACTGGTAACTTGAATTTATTTTGTCCTGTAGTGGCTTTTTGCAACATTGTAGCATTTCATATCACTTGATATTAAAACTGGCATTTGAACTTTTATCCAAGAATGAATTATTCTGAAATTCAGCAGTATGTTAGAAGTCCAGTTGGTTAGTCCTCCACTGTGTAGGCTTGGGAAATCTGATGTCAGATTGTGTTTTTTATTTCAGATATTTTTGCTTCCATTTTGAAGCACTGAATTCTGCCCTTTGCAACTGAATTTTCACGTTAATGTATGGAATAAATGCTTGTTTTGTTTCAAAGAGTGGCCCTGTGGCCCTTTTATGCGTCTTGTTCATCTCAAACTTTGGGTTGCTCTACATGAACAGTGTGTTGGGGTTGGGTTTTTTTTTGTAAAGTTAGTGTGTCTAGACAGATTTGAGTGTTACCAAAATCCAAAAGAAGAAAGTGATTAAAGAATTTTTAAAAATGCCTGTGTGCTTGATGCTAAATAAAGAAGACTGTGGATTAAACGTGCACTGATAGGACCTTAAGTTTCTGCTCTGCACTTGAGAGATACTTCAGTTTGCTTTCTCTAGAAGGCCTGATTGTAGCTGGTTTGGTGCTTACCTTGTTTTGATTCTGCTAACTTTGGTAGGCCTTGATTTTTATTTTTTTTTACCCCCTTAAAATTTGGAAATGGAGTTCTGGAAGATACTGCAATATGTGAAGTATTTGCACTTCACCCTGCCCCTCTATCAGTCCTATGGCCACCTGCAGTGAAGGGCCTCAGGGCTATAGAGTGCAGGTGTGGTGACATACAGGACTGCCCACTGTGCCTGGGCATACAGGAGAGCATGGAAGGCTGTAAGCAACTGTGCTATTGTCACAAGTCTGTCCTTGGAGCTGAAGCAGGTATTTTTGCTAGAGATGGTCCTGCTGAGACTTCTTGTGTGTCACTCTAATAGTGGTGAGCTAACATACCAGTATGGTGCTGTGGCAAGCAGGGGAATGAGGGAAGAACTGGACAACTTGTGGCTGTCAAAACATACCCTGGAGCAGAAGTGCTGGCTGTGCTAGGGACCATTTGGACCATTTCCCTTCCCTAAGAGAGGTGATCTCAGCTGACCAGAGGCCAACTGAAGAGTTATGTTCTCTCTAGATATGTTGTAAAGGTAAAGACACTTCTCTTCCAAACAAAAAAATGTATTTTTTAATTTCAGCTACATTTGTCACAATATTTTAAAAAAATTTTTCTGTGGTTGAATATTAGGGTCAACATCTTCCCTGGCAGATTTTCTGGGCCGAGACTGGGTTGTGTGGAAACCATGCCCAATGGTAGCTGCTACCCTGCTTGGAGCCTTTGCCAGTGTATCAGGACAGAGCTCTGACAGAGTTGTGGCTTTCGTTTAACACTTTTGAGTCCATTTGTGAAGATCAAGAGTTATCAGTGTATTGAGCAATGCAAATCTTGTCTCCCCAAATCCAGGTGGAGATTCATTTGGTGCTCAGGTGTTAACCTTCATTTTTTAGATAACGAAGGTGTGCAGCTGTATTAGTGGTTTGAACAACTGTGGCATTCATGTGTATGAAAATGAAGTAATTATGTGTGCCAGATTCCATTAAACAAAGGGTGGCCTACTATGTCTCCCTTCCACTAAATTAGGCCAATATGCAATAGTAGCTTTTAGTGACTAGATGTGTAGTAGCTACAAATCTCTGTCTCCTGGCACTGGGAGCTGTGCTGAGGATTGAGAGCACTGAAGTGCCATAAACCTCAGAACTTGTCTCAAAGTCCAGGTCTGGGAAAGTTTGAATGAAAACTAAGACATGTTATTTTTTGACAGCGAATTGATTGACCATTGGAACAAGCATTTCTGAAGGTACTGGGGAACCTCCATTCTTCATGCTGCAATTCAAGGCCAGAAACTTTTCTGAAAGATGTTAAGCCTTTGGGCTCGACTAAGGAAATGGAAACTTTAGGGCCAGCATTACATGAGGTTGAGACAGGATGCTCTGATGGGCTTTGTGAATTCCAGTTTAATACGTCTGCGCTGCTAGAGCCAAGATGACTTCTCCATTCTCTGCAAAGTGCCACGTCATCCCTGGTGTCTCTGTCCTGGTCTGAGTACGTGGCTTGGTGAGAGGCTGAGCTGACCAACAGCTCCCAGTGGCTTATGTCACTCCTGCCTCTGCCAGTGTGGGCCCATCCTCTTCTTGGAGCTTTGGTATTCATCCAGCCCGGCCCTGAGCTAATTCATCTCACTAAACCAGCCGGAAACTATCTTGTTTTAATTGTGTTTTATTCTGGCTGTGTTAGTCCTTTTATAGGTTCCTGTGGTTGAATCAGCTCACAGAAGGGCTAGACAGGCTCAGGAACTGGTGTAATGTAATCAGCAGGAGAGTAAGACTGAGAGGGAAGGACAGGTCTGCCTCCTTTTGGCCTCCCAGAATTATTGGCTTGGTTAACCTCATTTCATGTAGTTTCACACTGGTGTGTTTTGTAACAGCTCCCAGGCAGAGGCAGGAGGCTGGACTAGAGGATTTTTGGTCTGATCCTGTGCAACTGTTCTTTTCCCTAATAGCAAATCTGTTCTTCCTCTTCAGCTTTTGCTGTATGTGTCCCTGTTATTGCTTCTTTGTTTTAATTTTTGTTCTTTCCTTTCTCTGCGTTTCTTCTAAGTGACCAGTCCTTTGCTGTGTGGAACTTCTTCAGACTCCAGCTTAGACCCGTTTGCTCATCTGCAGTTACTCTTGGAGAAGGTTTAAAAATACACAGCAAAGCCTGTCTTAGGAGACCAGTCAAGGAGCTGACGAAAGTGGGTTGCCTAGCAGAGGTGGCCTAATAAAATTGGAGTGGAATTGTGCTGTGCATCTTTGGGACGGCTTCTGGGTGGTCTGTTCAGACAAGTTCATGTCCTGCTGGTGTGGAGTCTCATGTGGGTTTCACTGTGTTGTCAAGTGAACTGAGATGTGTTTGTTTCCCAGCCTTGTAGGGTGCCATAGTTCCAGCAAGTGCTTCCCTAAGTAATCAGCGCCTTCGGCCTCACACATTGTGATCTCACAAGCCATCGCGTCTGTGATGTCACAATGGAAGAGATTCTGGTGCTCTGACATGTCTGGTCGTGCCTTTGACAAATCAGCCAAGGAACCCAGCGGCAAGAATGAGCTCAAGAAATGGGAGAGACGTTCCTTAACCCAAGAGTGCCCTCCATCCTTTAGTCAGCCTTTTCCGTGTTCTCTTACCTCTTCCATAATGACCATACAGAGGGAAAACAGTGCCTGTATAGGATGAATTTTTTTTTCAGTTGACCTACCAAGATGCATGTTTCTCCCAGATAAGCAGTTGCCCAACTTTCCTCCTGTAACCCTCATTCTTTTCTGTTGTTCCCCTCACTTGTATTGCTTCTAATTTTAGACTGTAAGTTCTTGAGAACAGGGATCTCCTCATCTGCAGTGGGAAGAGCCTGGGTGTGATTGTGGAGTGCTGTAAAAACTAAATGATGGATGCCAAGTTGTATCTAAGCTGAGTAATGATGGGGCAGCATATAGACATGCTATGACATTATAAATTTTCCAAAACACAGGCGTGGTTGTCTAGCAGTGCCGGAGACAAACCCAGCCAAACATGAAGGGAGTGCAGCTGTGAAGTGTACTGTTCTCATGTTCAAGTGATGATACTATGAGGTTAACAAATTAAAGAAGCAAATTTACCTGTCTAAAATTGTGTTACTTTATTAAACAGTTCTAAAAGCTTTGTCTTTTGTTATTTGTTTTACTTTATGTTGGTTTTGGTTTGTTTTTTTTTTTTTTTGGAAGTTTGAGTGGTGAGAATGGATAAGCTGGTCTTGTTCATAGTCTCTTGTTTCCTGCCTTACAGGCTAGCCAGGTGCTGTCATTTTTGGACTGTAGTTCATCTAATGAAATATTTGGGTTTAGGTTAAGGTTGATTAAAAAAAACCCTGAGTTATCTCTATTGTTCTTCAGTTATATCTTCACACAAGTGAAATATGGGCTCACATTTGACCTCTTGAGTATGCATTTGAACAGCTACCAAAATTGAAGTCCTACATTTTTTGTTATACTGTGTTCCAGGTGTTGCTAAATGTATGCAATTTTGTTCTACAGAAAGCATCTCTATTACCCATAATTTAATAAAATAGATAAACCTGACTTACATTTCTGATTGGTTGTGGTTGCTCTAGCCTTGAGTTCAGTTGTATGTTGGAGGCCAGGAGTCACAGCTGCCCCTACCCAGGCTTTGCACAAATAATAAACTGAAGCATTTTACTCACAGAGCTTGCTTGCTTTTATTTTTAAATTTCAGTTTGTCTTGTTGCATAGATTAGTGGGGGGTTTTCTTGTTTGTTTGTTTATTTTGTAATAAACAGGAGGGCTGTCTTGACATAACAAAGTTACTTAACATGTAAGAAAAGTCTCTCATAAAACGTAATTTCATGGGTCACCCCTCCAATGTGAAGTCAGGTGTTGTCTTCCTGCCCCTTCCCTACTCAGCTTATCAAACTGGACAGTGAAGAGGAATATTTTGGGCTTAAAGGCAGACTGTAATTTTAATTAGATATAGTTGTAAAAACTTCATATTTGTGTTACGTGCCAGGAGCCATTAAGCTCAAGTTCATAGGCTGATTTGTCTTGCCATTGATGAATTTGAATCCTCTGGAGCTTGTGTGGTGCACATCTCTCCTCTGTGGTTTTGGGGATGCCCTGCAGGCAGGGGACAACGTTTTCACTGCCCTGCTGGCTCTTGTCACCAGCATTCTTCACGTGGCAGGAGTTCCCTCCTGTTATTCTTTGCTGCTTTGGTTGTCCCTAAGCAACTTTTCCAGTAGGAAGCCAGGCGTGCAACACCCGCCAGTGCAGATTCTCTGCTTCACACTCAGTGGGACCCCTGGCAAAGCTGGTGGCTACAGCTGGCACTTGCCTTTCTCTTGGCTTTCCTTACTTACTGGTGATCAAACTGTCGTGCTTTAGCACCATGTGCTCGGACTGCTAAAGAAGCAAGAGCTGTGGTCAGCCTGAACTTGTCTTGGTACCTGCAGCTGATGTCCAGAGAATTTTTTTCTTTTTTAAATATCTTTTTAGAATATAGATGCTGATTTTAGCCAGTACTGCCATATGGGACAAACGCTATTATACAGCAGAGAACACAAACTTTATCTTCCAGCTGAAACTCACCACATACGGCCATTTCCCATCTTACTGCATGTAGCAAATGTAAAGTGCTGTCACATTTTCCTAGGTCTGTGTACAATCTGTCAAAATAATTCCCGAGGTCCAACCTCAGTTCATGGTCCCATTACATTTCATACGTATCTGTGTGAGGAATTTGAGCTGTGTGATATGAAATATTAACCTAGTAGGGTTGACTGCCAGATGTGACAGCTTGCACTGTCTGAGATTATAATCTGATCCTGTGTGTATAAGAAATATATATGTGGTGTTTTATGTAGGTTTGGAAATGGAATCACTGGACATGTGGATTTATATGGCTAGAGCTGGCTTTTTAATTTTTGAAGCTGCATTGCTTACATCGTTGTCTGTTGGAAAAAAATACAGGATAATTACTAGTGCTTTGCATTGTCATAGCCATTATAAATGCTTTACATGACTTCTAATAAAGTGTGTTTGCTCACCAGCTATCTTGTGCTCTGAGGCACTCTGACCTTGCCAAAGAAGATGATGTGAGGTCTTCCCAGGGCACCCAGAGCAGTGGCTGGGTAAACATACCGTTAAAACTTCATTTGGCTGGAGGAGCAGAGTTTGCAGTGGGGTTATCCTTATTTGTATGCTGCCTGTGTAGGGAAATCCGCTTGCTATACCCCACTCATGCACCTTTGTTCGGAGCACTGCTCCCTCTGCTGCATGGGAGAGTGGGAGAGAGGCTGCTTTTAGGGTGGGGAGCCTGATCCTGTTGCTAGACGTGGACCACTGCAGAAGCTGTTGGTGTAAATTGGCACTGAATGTTGGCTGTTATTTCCCTCCGCTGATGTCACAGTACTTGTGTGACACTGACCTGCCATGCCAGGGTCTGGCATGGTGCTGCCCTGTCTGTGTGGGGACATGCCTGAATCCTGCCAAGGTGGCTGGTTTACCTTTGTCATGGACTCAGTGGCTCAGGAACCTGTGCACCACTGAGTGTAGTGCAAGCCAGGCTGAAGATTCATGGAGTCCATGTCAGATTCCCTGGTCTTGCCAGTTAAGATACATTAGAGAAGAGATCTTGCTGTGGGTGGGTGGATAATACGTGTTTCATTGCCTGTGTTTGATACAGGGGTTGAAGCCTTCCTGCCTCCCCCACTCCAACTGTGTATTTTACTTTATGCAGTAGGCTAAGGACCAGGTTTTCCTGCAAGTAATTTACAAGCTGCTTTATTCTGAGAGATTATATTTGTTGTGATGGGCCTTTAGATTCATAGTAGCTGAAAGATTTAAAGCATGTATACCTTAAATATCTCTTATCTGGCACATGTTAGAAATAAATATAACTAACTTCTATTTGGCTGCAATGCATTTATGAATGACAGCCAAAGCTGTAGATGGAAAGGCAATAGGTAGAACTGAGCCCCTTCAAAATAAATGCCATGTTGGGCTCTTCTTTTTTGGTTTTGCAACGTGAGTTTTCAGTTTTTGTGGTACCTGCTGCCTGGCACACTGCTTTAATAAAGCAAACAGCTTCAAAACATGAAAGCCTTAAGGCAGGGGGTATGCATATATGCCATGGAATTGCATTGTGGGCACCAGCTCGGTCTTAAACATCTCAACTCCTTTGATTTTTGTCTTTCACTCAAAACCTTGGAAAGGGAAGTTTACCAAATGCATGTTTACTCGAAGCACACAACCTGCTTAGCCGCAATTATCTCCTAATCTGGTCCTTGCGAGTTTCTCTGGTCTCGCAGGTAAATACAGATTTAGCTGTTATTCAAGGCATATTATTTACCTCATTAAGTGTGTGTTTTGGCACGTGCATTATTTACCTGACGGACTAACGGATGGGAGAGAGCAAATGCTGCCTTTTGTGCAAACAGTGACTTTGCTCATGAGCAGGGAGTCCCTGTTTTGCCATGGCTGTTTTGTCTCCGTGTCTCATGGTGGGTGCTTCCATCCCTTCATGGTTAGAGCAGAAAGCCAGCACAGGTGTGGGGAGACTGTGCTTATAAAAAGGCAGGTGGGTGACGTGTCATGTGATGGAGTTCTTCCACAAGCAATGGGACCAACTGTGGGAATAGATTTAAATATTTATGTAGGAAGATGTGCGTGTATATATATGCATACCCAGTTAGAGGGGGCACTCCTATCCTTGTTCAAGAGGACTGAGTTGGTGCAATTTGCTTGTTTTGCTATTAGTATACCCACCCATATGACACCATCAACTGGGCTTGAACTCTCATCCCTGTAGATCTATTAACAGCCCTGAGGCTGACCCATCTTGAATAATGACAGTCCTGGCAACTGTTTCCTGCAGTGTTTTAGAAGAAAAATAGCAGGAGGGGAAATCCAGGTAGTCTCACATGGATAATGCAATTTATTAAATAGTGTTTGTTAAATAAAAGCATCAAAAGGTGATGTCTGAGTGAGATATTTCTTTGTGAGGGAGACTGTAACCTATAGAGTCCTGCTAGCATTTTACAGTTCCTGCAGTCCCTGGGTGTGGTTGTTTGATTGATACCCTCCTCCAAGAAATACCCGAAGTAAGAAATGGAGTGTGGCACTAAAACAGTATCTCTGAGAAACTTTGTATACAGAGTAAATGAGAACTTTCCTTGGGAGGAGCCTTCCAGCCACCAGCCACCTGGATTTGTAATGGAAGTGCAGTGTTTTGGTGCAACTGGCAGGTGTTTCAGGGCCGAGCTGTTTGGATAAGTTGTAGTGTTGGTATGTGTATTGCTGGGTTTAATTTTACCATGTATCAGAAACTGCATTGTATATGAAAAGATGGAAGGCCTCAGAAATTTCAGCAGGGCTTAGACTGGATATTCTGTGTTTTAGTTGGTTTGTGTTGTGTTCTGCTGTAATGAGGTTCAGCAATGCTGTAATGGGGTGTGATCAGGTGCCTGGAGCCATGACTGTTGTTTATCTCATAGTTCTTAATTTAGAGTCACTTGCAGAGGTTAATTTTCAGTTGCCTGTGATTCTGGACACCTTAAGCTTGGTCCAAATGTCATCTGTTCTGCTTAGAGGAGGATGTTGTGTTATTTCAGGTTTGTGATGCTGGAACCTCCACTGGGAAGCACAAAGGGAATCCCTGTCAGAGGAGGACAGTGAACAAATACCAGTAGGGGTGAGATCTATGTGTGAATGAGTAACATGAGTCTCTCTTCAGTTTCAGATGCCTCTGGATGTTCAATGATAGCACTTCTCCATACTGGAGCAGCAAAGTTTCCCCAAAACCTAATTTCAAGGGCAAGACAAGCTGCATCCCTCCTCCTCCCAGCTGGTGTTCTCAAAGGGTTCAGCTCCATCGTAAGCAGGAAACTGGCGTCCCACGGCTTTGGAGCTTCCATGGCAGCAATGTCATCCTTCCCTCCACAGAGATATCACTACTTCTTAGTGCTGGATTTTGAGGCTACATGTGACAAACCGCAGATTCATCCTCAGGTAAATAGTTAATCCTGTTAATTATTATCTTGCAAGTTGCTCCTGCTCTTCTGAGAGGTAAAAGGAGAAAGCACAGTGCTGGCTCACTAATTTTTTCTGATTTGTCCCACCTACTTTCTGTTGCTGGTTCTCCAGGGCTCTTGCCAGTCACCTGCTGTCTCAGGAGCAATGCCAGGAACTGGTGGGAATCAATGAAGGAGTCTGATTTCCATCAAGGAAGTGACAATTCATGTGCTATTGAAAACATCTTTAAGTCATGTGTACTTGTCATTTGTCTGAACTGGGAAGGGTCTAAAAGTTTTTGGCTGGAAACTTGCATTAATAGATGGCAGCCGTGTTTGATTCTGCAAGGAAAATGGCTTTTGGTAGTGGACAGCTCTGGGAAAAGAATATTTTGAATGAAGGGAATATGTGCAACATAATGATATTTCTAAGTAGAGAAGAGAAACAGTTTTTAGATAGTTTCAGCAAGATCAAATATCTTGCCTGCATTCTAACTCTGGAGTGTATTGAGACAGGAAGAGTTCAGCTTCAGAGAGATCTTTCATTGCTCTACCACTTAAGACATACAGAGATCCAGATAAAGTACAGAGCTTTTCTGCAAACAGTTCTTCTATAGTATTGTAGAGCAGATTAGTAAAAATATTCTCAGTTGCCAGCAGGATGGGCCTAGGTTTTCAATTGGAAAACTGTACTAAAAAGAACAAAAATGTGATATTAGGTTGGTAGCGAACAAACAGAATATCCGAGTCTAAAGTGAACTCACCTTCCCCTGCCAAGCAATTGGTCTGCATATGTTGCTGATAATACCTGCACTGGATCACAACAACTTCTTGTGCTTTGTTTCTACTATATGAAAGGCTTAAGCCGTTTTCAGTGTAGTGTCTCATTACTTAAGTGACTCCATGCAGCGTGTTCATTTCCTAGTTCCACACTTGTCCTAACACAGGGTTGCTGCAAGTTAGGATCAAACCTGACTCTTGTCTCACCCAGTAGTGCCTTGGTGGGTGCTGCCTGCCCTTTGTGTTTCTTGAAAAATGGAGAGCAAATCCCTTGCTCTTTTGCTGGCTCTTTGTGGGAGGCTGTTGTGGCTCTGCATCCAGTTCTGCTAGCAGGCTCTTAACCACTCTCCAAGTGAGATGTCAGGCTATTTCCTGCATGCCCTGCCTCGGGTGCACAGACCTGTCAAAGCTGTAAATTGGATCTACCTTGTCCCTTTGGATATGGGTTTGGTCTGTGCACATTTTGATGCAAAACCATGATGCATGTGGAGCTAGTTTACAGCTGGCAGTAAAAAGGAGCATGAGTGGAATATGATTACTACTGTTTTAAGGAGCTTTGTCCCCAAGTCCTTGCCAGGGAAAGTAATGGTCTGGGCCAATGCAGATCTGCTATATATTTTGTTGGTGAGATAGCACCTTTAAGGTAGAGATGTTCTTCAGTGTTGTTTTTCCAGTCTGCTGTGTTCAGTGCCTGTCTGCATCATATAATGTGTTGAAAGGGCTGTCAGTCCCTCACATCCTCACCAACAAATTAGTTTGACAAATAAAGAAATTACTTTTGCTACATGGAGCTCAATGTAGCTGGAAAGGCTGAAGGTGCCTGCCAAAATTGGGAAGCTTTATAAAATGAGATGCCCTTATCTACCTCTTACCTCTTTGCTGACCATCATGGCTTTTGTCCTCTTCACTGCTAAGCAGTAAATAATGGTGAGCAAATGGTGCCGTGCATTTCAGCCATGTTTTCTGCAAAGTTTTAGTGATAGAATCTTTCACTGCAGGATTGATAGACAGGTTTTGGAGGTTTGGTCTGAGGTCAGACCTGGGAGCTAGAAATGGTCAGGTGCTGATCTTCACTGTGATTCTGATAATTTTTCTGGTTTTATTTTAATACCTGCAAAATAGAAGTCCAGATACAATGAAAATCAAATGCACTGAGATTTGATGAGAAGGCTGCATATACAGAGCTAAGCTAAGCTGTGATCCACGTTACTTTAAGTGGGTAGGTATAGCTGTAAATTTAGCCAGTTCAGCCTAAAAGTCTTGTAAGGGTTCACTTGCCACCATACAGTACATTTTGCATTTCTCACTAACTGCTCTTCAAAATATTCTGGCTTCTTACAAGAAACTGTTGAAAGAGCTATCTTTTTATGTACACTAATATGTGTGACTGCCACATCTGCTCCCCCTCCTGCTGTATTTACTTGTGCTCCTCTGTAACAGGCAACCTTGCTGGCTTTATCCCTGGGGAAGTCCTTCATGCTCATTCGCGAGCCCTGAAGACCCCTTCATTTCCATTCCCTTTCACATTGCCCAGTCTCTCTCTGAGGTCTCGTGGATGGCCTCTGTAATGGGGATCAAGGAGGATCAAGGACAGTAATATTCTCCTGGGAAGCCATCTGCATTGTGGCTCCCGTGGCTGGGGCTGCTGGCTGAGTGCCGTGTGGCCGCTGACCTGTGCTTTACCAGTCACTCCTGGGTCGGACATCCAGGGTCCTTCATGTTCCCTGCCCTACACCCACAAAGGAATGGGAGCATCCTTGCAGCCCTGACTTCGGCTGGCTTTCAGCAGGTATGCTCCTCCATCAAAGTGCTTGTTTATATACACATAGAAACCGTTTAGCTTTTTTGGTTTTCTGTATGTATTCATGAATAATGGGACCATCCCAGAGAGAAAAGAAGGTGCACAGTCTGTGTCATGTAGTGTTTTAGCCAGCCAAAGGTCATTAGGGGTTGGCAGTAAGAGATGTTTATGGCTGGCCTCTCGCATCTCTTTAAAGCTTCCCTTGTACTGTTGGAATGTGATCCGAAGCCCAGTGGGGTCACTTGGGAGCTGTCATTCTGTGTAGGTTGGTGGACCCTGAACCGTGGTGGTGTGTTTCATTTTTCAGCTCTGAGTTTTTTCTTTTACTGTCTGGTAAGAGTTTGTAAGTACCTTCTGCTTTTATACACTGTCAGCTTGTAGAGCTGGGTTCATATGGAACTTTAGCTTCATGAGAAGATGAATTAATAAGTGGGAGTCTTGCTCTTTTGTCCCTTTGTCCTTGTAGACACCAATGTTTATGGTGGTCAGTGCTTTCAGTGAGTGTGTTAAGCAGCTCCACAGACACATCTGTGGCTGCCTGTAACCTTATTTTATTAATCCTGTAAGAAAATGTGCCTCTTTCAGTCAGCAAGCCAAGTATCTTGCTTTCAACTTCAGCTGAGTGGATGAAAAGAAATTATTTGTTTTAAGTATAAAAAGTCTGAAGGTAGATCTGTTCAAAGCTGAATTTGAAATTAACCATATATATGATGTTAATCTCTACTCTAATCTATTAAAGCTACTTAAATGAAAATGAAATAAAATTCAAGCTCTGTATGTCTACTGCCTGGAAGTGTAAAAGAACATCAGACCTCTGACCTGGTAGCTGGAGCTGTATCTAGGAGTTCCTAAGATGCTAAATGAGCCTTTGGTAATGATAAAGTTGCCTTGTCTCATGTCAGTTTTTTCAGGTGTTCAGTGTCTCAGATTCACTAAAATTTGATAATCATTTGGGAACTAGAAATTTGCCTCTTTGAAACTCTTTATAAAGGGAAAGTGTGAAATGTTCAGATCTTCTCATTGCTGAAGAAGGTTGTGACCAGAAGCAGAAGAATAAATTGTTTACAGAGAATGTTTCCTGTGTCCTCCTAAACAGTGCTTTTTAAATGCAAAAATATCTTGATATTTTTTGTTAGTGTATCCTAGATACTTCAAATCTGTTTAGCATGCATTTGGATTGTTATTTGGGGAGAATTTTAAATTATTCTTGCTGTCAAATTAAACTGGGTATACTAATAAATACAAAACATCACTCACCATTTCAACATAAAACTGCAAACACTGACACTGTGACTAAGCAGATGTTCAGTTACTAATTTATTTTTAAGTGTACAAACAAATCTGGATGATCATAGTACATATTGTGATTTGCAAAAGTGTATTAACAAATAGGAGCCAGTCTTTCTGTAAGATAATATTAAGTACAAATGCTGGAGATGGTTATATCGGGTTCAGTCTGCATTTCCGTGAGTGCTGCTGTAAAAGACCATTACAGGTGTTTTCCCTTAAACATCCATCTCGCGGTTCCAGCTCACAGTCACGGCAGGTGCAGCTGGGGTGGCTGTGATGATCTGTACAGCTGCCTGTTCTGCTCTAGCCACGATCTTGTTCCCGTAGCAGGGACAGCTGAGCCGTGTGTCTCTGTTCCTGAGGTGCTGTGATTTATAGACTGACCTTCTAATGGGAATGGATGTTGACTTCCACCAAATTTAGGCCATATCAAAAGATGTGCAGACCCTGCTAAGCTCTCTGCGTATGGTGACTAGGTAGAGGATAGGGAAGCTGCCCTAGGAGCCATAGCTGAAGCTACTTTGTAGGAGGAATATGTCCTTGAAATCACAAATTTCTTGCAGGAGGAGGCAATGGAGGGATTGCTGATCTGCTGGGAAGCAGGCTGCAAGGTACCTTCTGTGTGCTTTCCATGTGGTTTTCTGTGGGGACTGCATCAAGGCAATCCCAGCTGAAGGCCAGGATGGGAATGCAGATGTCTCACGCAGTAACAGACATTGTCACAATCCTACCCAGAGGCGGATAAAGGATGTGTGTGTGCCTGTGCCTGCCTGTTCTATCTAGACATCCCCACGTAGCAGCTTTCTTCTTGCACTGTTTTTGTGTGGCTGTAAAGCTCAATGCACTAGAAATCACCTGCCAAAACCTTCATTGAGGATGATAATGAGTTGCTGAAAAGTAAAGAAATTCAGGCTTGTTTCCCATGGCAACTTTAACTCAGCATAACTATTACAGTGGAATATTAATCTGCAATTACCTGTGTTCATGCATCTTAGGCTTGGGTGTAGTTTTAATTACCTACTTCTCAATTCAGCTTCTTACAATGCTGTTTCTAGAGGAATGCTGTTAAAAATGCATTTAACTTAATGACTTAAAAGTCTTTTTTTTTCCTTTTTACTGAAAGTAAGTAAATATATATATATTTATCATCTCTTCTCCAGTTATGGCTGTTGTTATGCCATTGTTCTTACATCAGAATGCTTTAAGATCCCAGAGTGGCAGGAAACAGTTCATATAAGATCCCTTTCAGATGGGTTTTCCTGTTTGCATTGAGTTTTTGAACAAGCTTCTCGAGGCTTTGTAGCTCTGGAGAGTTACACCACACCTGGCATCTCAGACCTGCAGTCACTTTGCCTTGGAGATCTCCCTCATTCTCCCAGTAAGTGGGCACAACCTTGCTGTGACCCATATCAATCTGACATGGTGGGTTATAACTTCAGGCAACAGAATTAGCTGTATTTATTTAAACCCTGATGAGCTAGAGCACATGAACAGTTATTGAACCCAAATCTCCTGGAGAGTGCAACCATGAGACCACCAGGCAAGACATCTGATGTATGAAAAAAGATTCAAAGCAATGTCTTATTTAAAGATATAAACCCAGCATTATTATAGCAACAAGTCTAAAATACCAAGGCACTTGGGTGGCCAATGGCTGCAGTCCTAACCTGACCTAACCTGCTCAGCTTTTGGCTGGTTATTGACAGGCTGATGAGATGACTGCTCTAAAGCAATCAGTCATGTTGCCCTTTCCCTCGCAGTGTGCGGAGACCCCAACTCAGTTATGCATCCCGGAGTGCAGTTCCCCACCTGTGCTGTTTGAACACTGTATCCTTAGCTGTGCAAACATTACACATCGTTTAGGTGACAAGTTGCAAAGTTAAGTAGACTTGTTGTTACAGCAGAAAGTAGTTGAGCGGCAGTCACCCTGAAAAGAAAAGATCCAGGCTAGCTCAGGAATGTGCAAGTCTGCTGGATCGTGTTTAAAGGTTTGCTCGCCTCTCCATAAAGCCACTGATGAGGCCTACATGTGCTGCTGGAAGGGATGCTCCATTGTGCATTTCTGAGGTGAAGGGGATGCGTGTCACAGGTCTGTATGTTTGCTGTGTGGCCCTGTGCGGTTGTCCATGATTGGTGTGTGCCTGCTGCTCTTTGGCAGCCTCTGAGGTATGGGGAATATTTTGCATCACTCCCAGCATAATGTTTTAAAAACAGGCAGTATTCTTTTATGGCATGGCATCCATCTAGTGCTACTTGGGGATGGTGCTGTTCAGGCTGCTGTGGTTCCTGAGAAATGGTCTTTGCTGTGTTAAGTGGTCTTGTCTTAGCTTTGAGCTTCCTGATAAAGAAGCAATACAACTCAATTCTTTTAGTGAGAAGGATACAGGACATGCCTAAATCTTGTGGGCTTTTTCCCCTTTATGCCAAGCTGGCTGTGCAACCATCCCTGTGTTGTCCTTCCTGGTCTGTGCACTTGTTAGCTGGCAAAATAACTCTTTGTAACGTTATTTAGTTCCTTTCTGTCAGGCAGAAATGTGCTGTCATCAGCAGCTAGCTGTGATGTCTGTAAAACCCTGGTATTCATTTACATGCACTAATGTGCCCTTTGTACCCATCCCAGATGTTTTAGTGTCGTTGGGAACATTGATCATTTGTCCTGCTCAATATCAGGTGAAGAGGTTGGGTCTTGAAATGATGTGATAATTCTGCAACAGGGACTGCCCAGGCTGTTTGTCTGCCATAGAGAGGAGTGGATGTGAAAAAGGATATAGTGTAGTTGCCATCTTGCAGTGGAAAGGTAGTACTTGGAAATGTGCATGTGTGCTGTTTTTAACCTGGATTGAGTGCTAAACTTCCCCCAAACTGTCAAGCTTAAATTGTTGTTGGCTGTGTCAGTAGAGATGTTCTGGGTGGTTAAATATATGTCAATAGTGCTTGAAGAAACAAGCTGAAGTGTTGATGTCTGTTGGTCTATATTTCTCATCCCATGTGTGAAGAGAGGAGGGAAATTCTGACTTATTCTTGATGTCTGGGTCCTGCTGGAAAAATCAAAATAGCTTAGTGGGTTTTGGTTGGGAGAGATGATGCTGGTGGTGAGAGGCAGGAACCAGCCTGGGAGGAAGTGGTTACTGAAAGTTTGGTTCAGGATGGCAGGGCAAGGGTTGTGAGCCTGCTGTCAAGATTTCAGGTACGATGGCAGGCATGAAAAATTCCCAAGGACCACAGCGGTAAGTTTAGGAGAAAAGTGTCTTTTGTGAGATGTGGATCCTCCTTTTGTTGGCTCTGTAAGAGGGGACTTGCACTGATGGAGTACTTCACTTTGGATTCCATACTCTTTAAAAGAAAAAAAAGATGCTATTTCAAAAGGATGAAGAAGAGAAGTGGTGAGTATGACCAGGGGTCTGCAAAACACAACTGTGAGTGCAGGCTGGATGGCATTGGGGTTGTGTTTAGTACATGAGAGGTGTATATAAGATGAGGTCTTTGTTGCAAAAATGAGAAAGGCAGTGTTCTGGCCTGTGTCTGCTGTGGGTAGGAAGAGAAGTTGGGAATTTAAACAACAGCAAGGGAAATTCAGATTAGACATTAGGAAAAACTTTCCAATGATAAGACTAATGAAACTGGAGGATAGAGTGAGTGCCTGGGGAGTGTGTGAGTCTCTCTTATTGGAGTCGGTAAAAACAGCCTAGACAAAGTCAGAAATTATTTAGGGGGTGATGATGCTGCCCTCAGGCAGGTGCATGGACTAGATGTCTCTTTTAAAGCTGAAGCTCCTGGAGGCATGTGATTAGATGGGGATTTCAGCTTCTATTAAAGAAAGAGAAATGGTCCCTCACCCTCAGAGTTGTAAGGAAGCACTGGGAAATAAGAGCCATGTTTGATGTCAGTGCAGAACGTAAAATGCAACTCAGAATTTATCTTTGAGGAAATCCAGCCTTTGACACTGGGCTTCAGTGCCTGAGTGTTGGGGGTTGGCAATGAGATTCACCTGAGAGCAGGGGGAAGAAGAAACATTGGATATTCAATGGTCAGGCAGTAGAATTTTTCTTCACATCATCTTGTCCCAGTGTTTCATGATCTTCCCATATTCCTGCCAGTTCTCTTGTGTTTTGTTTTTGATGTGTGTTTCCCTTCATGTTTCTCTGGGATATAGTAGTTGTTTTAAAATTTATCAAATTGTTAGGTGTGTGCATATGTGTATTTTAAGCTAGGTAGTGATAGAAAAAAGAAATTTGGAGGTCAGCTGCTTCCCCAAAGACCTTTTGACAGGTTTAATCAGTACATAGAGTAACTTAGCCAGGACTGAGGCTCCGTGCTGTGTGTGCAGGCATCCTTTGGAAAGCCAGCATAGCCCTGATTCAGCAGAAGCCCTGCTGTTCTGCACTGGAGAGGTGTTGCCTTTATGGTACTTGTTTTGGTTAGTTTAATAAAAATTTAGAAGTGGGGACTGCCCCGGAGGGCCAGTGCAAGGCTGCTCACTTGGAAATGGCTTTAGTTAAAATAATAATTAAGGCAGAGGATGGAAACTGGGGAGGCAGATCTGTTAGGCTAGTGCTGTCCTTACTATGTCCCTTTTCGATTTTAATTGCCTTGGAAAAAAAAAAAGAAAATCACAAGGCTTTAAAAGCTCTGATTCTTTCTGCTTTTCAATCCTCCCCACACCCTCTCCCCGATCTTGGAGGCATCAACTCTCATCTGTCAAAGTGTAAATCAGCAATTAAAACACAAACAGCGAAATGCCAAAGATGACCCGAAGCACAAAGCAACTGACAAACAAGTCCGGACAAATCGGCGGATAATTTATAAGCATTGCCCTAAAATCTAATTATTTGGCAATTCGAATTTGCAGCCGGCCAGGGCTGTGCAATAAATTTAACCCGCCATAAATTATTTAGGAGCAGCCCGTGGTGTAAATCAAAAACACGAGTGTTTGTTTAAGAAATAAGCTCCTTGTGCATAAAATGACTTTTTTTTCTTTAAAGAGAGGGGGGGAAAATAACCATCCCTGAACAAAATGAGCTGGTACTGAGGCTCTGTCCCTCCACAGATACTCCCTTCCCTCTTCTGCCCTTTCCTTTTTTGAAGGTGTAAAAGGTTCTTTTGGTAAGAAGTTTTATGCTTTTCCTTATCAGACAAAATCTGTTTCTCTCAACAGCCTCTGCTTGTTTTTATTGCATTTTGAACAGTCAGCTCTGATTTTTATGGGCATCTTTTATTCTTGTGTTTATTAAACTTCTTCACATGGGGGTTAGAGTAAGGGATAAATTATTCTCTGGTAGTTTTTGAAGTGAATAGGCCATACGGTCTTCCTCAAATATATAACTCTGTGTCCTGAAGCGTGCCCTGTTCACTTTGTACATAGGCTTCTGGATTAAAAGGTTTTGAGAGCTGGGAAGCTCTTGCTGGACACTTTATTCTTTCTGTATAATGATGTTAGTGGTACCCAGATCCAAAAGGAGAAGCAAAAAGGTTCCTCTGTGGGAATTAGTGTAATTTCAGGTGCTTTCTTCTCTGACAGGAAATTGCTTAGCAAGTGTAGTTGTGTGCTTGTTCATTTCTTTTCTTAGCAAGAAGATCAAGACAGCTGAATTGGTGCATCCCTGCTCCGGTGTTAAAGGGAGGGGAGTTTCATGTAGGATGATTGGTTAAGGAAAGGCTGGGTTTATAGCAGTGCTTTCACATGCAATTAAGAATTTTTCAAATCCCTCTTAGAGGAAAGTCCCTAACCGTTCCACGGTTATCCCTGCTGCTGCTCAACCCACTGGCTTGGGACAGCCAGGTTGCACAGGAGGCTTCTACCTGGAACTTTTTTTTTTTAACCCTTGGTTTTTTAGAAAATACAAAAGTTTTTTGGAAGCTGTCACACAGATTTGCTTGAAGTACCTTGAAATCGTAAATGCAGGATTGTGGTGAAGAGAGTGGACCTGGTAATGGATTTGTATAAGCCTCTGGCTCTGTAGGTTCCTATTGTTACTGTGTTTGGGGGCACAGCTGAGGGGAGGGACAGGGTGCTGATGTTTTTTTCTTTAAGCATATTAATATTGATTTTAGAAGCTCTGTGTTCCAACAATATAAATGCAAATGCCTGTAATTGGGAACCTTGTGCAGAATTTCTCAACAGAAAACATGTTCAACTTTTCTGACAATGAAAGGAAAATAAAAAGCCACTTATTTATTGGTGGTGGTTTGAATTCTGGATTTCCTTTCAAGTTACTTTGCAGTGCTAAATAAAATACCTAATTGCAGTGCTCGCAAAATTCAAATGAGTACATTTGTTCTTCTGGTAGCTCGCGGCTGTTTGCAGCCTCTGGACACCCTCAGCATTATTTTAGCATATCCATAACTCCTGGTTGTGCTATAAGGAAAAGCTGGCGGTGGGGGCAGAGGGAAGACTTAGAAGCCCCATGTGTTGCTGGCACAAATCACTGCCAAAGTTGGAACATTACTCGGTGTTGGAGTGGAAATATGTGAGGATCTGAAGGTAACACTTATGGGCGATCAGGCTCTGATAGAAGAAAGGAAGTGTCAGTGAATCTCTGCACTTAACTCCCTCATGCCGCTTTCCTTCACCTTTCCTGCCTGGGAAGAAGCAGTGAAGGTCCTTGAATGGTGGAGATGGAGCTGAGCATGTTGAGCTCACTTGGCTGCTGTGAAACGTGAGAGAGCACCCGGCTGCCTTCCTGCATCACAGTCTGTTGGGGGGTTGTGTGTGAGTGTCTAAGTGCTCACCATTTCATAATAATTACTAATGAAATTCTAGATCTGTAATAACATTTCAGATATCTAAAACAAACCATATGCTTGTAAAAAAAAAAGAGAGAGAGAAAAAAAGTGGAAACAGATCAACTTTAAGCCATAAATTCTTGGTAATAGAGGCCTCTTTTCTCCCCCCTTTCTGTTTATGTTTGATAGATATTTTTGTTTCTTCAGGAATGTCAACTCTTAATTTCATGATGTATCATGGGCTTAAGAAAATTGAATTTAATAAAGGCAAAAGATGAATGGCACCTTTAAAGGTCCCAACACTTGTCTTTATTAGCAGGACAAACTGCAGGGTCTCCAAACACTGCTTCTCTCCAAATGAAAGTTTAAATGAAAAGTACAGCAGTGTCACAGGTTAAATTTCATTGCAGGACTGGCTAACGTCGTTAGTGAGGAGTGGGGCTGATTTCATGGGGCTGGTATCTGTTGCCTTAGATACCAGTGGAGCAAACACTGCCAGAGACTGGAAAAATCTCTGCTATAGGAAGCGTGCAGATAAACAGCCTTTTGGGAAAGGTTCTTTACCACTTGCTTCAAAAACTGACCCAATAAGCCCAAGAGAATGGCTGCACTTTCTCCTAAGACTCTCGAGTTGCCTCTGGGGTTCCACCCCGCTCCTAGCCATGCACTTCCCACAGATCTACAGTAATTCTGGATATTGTTAAATTTTCCACATTTTTTTATAGTATGGCTTTTTATTTCCTCCGCCTGTCTTAATCCGACCCTCCTGGAAGTGCTTTTTGCCTTTGGTTCTGGAAGGTGAGCGACGCCTTTGTGTATCAGATCAGCAGCAGGGTGTCTTTCAGTCTCACTTTCCATCCAGCCACTTGATGGCCCCTGAGGGTGTTTCTGGTTCCTTTGGACCCATCCTGGCATTGCAACACAACCCTGCTGTGAAATCCAGCTGGTGTGTGTCCCTCTCTGGAAGGGGAATGTTCATCTTGCTTTGCTATGGGCTTGCCTGCATCCATGGTCACCCTCAGGCTGCGATGCAGACCTAAGGGGCAGTGAGATGCCCCAGACCAGTTTGAAAGATGGGATGGTGTTATCCTGAGATTAAGCCTGGCTCTGTTATGGTGGCCTGTCCATTGACTTCAAACTTTGCAGTCTGTTTTCCTTCTGAACAGAAGTTTGCTGCTTTCAGAGCCTATCTGTGGTGGCCCTTTTGAAGGGAGGATCAGCTGTATCCAGCATTTCTTACTCTCTTGTGTTTCCATGGGTCCTCCTGGGTGGCTGAAGCTGGTGAGTTTGGCTGCACCACAACAGGCAATCTGGCTAATGCTCAAGTGTTTGGCATGTGTCTTCTCCTTCCCTTGCAGCCCCTGGGTCAAGTTTGCTCTCTTTCCTGGGAAAGCCTGGTGACTCTCAGTGGGGTGGTACGGCTGTGGGGAAGGATGTGCCCAGCCATCCGCTCTGCCTCATCCAGCGTGGCACACACAGGGTGTGGCACAGCTGACCATGGAGAAATGCTTAAGCCCTGCGTCCTTTGCAGCTTCACTGCTCAATGTCTACACCTGGGCACTTCAAGCCTGTTAACTTTTTTTTTTCTTTTTTTTCTAACTTTCCATCTCAGCAGCATGTGCTCTCCATGTGCTCTGGTCTGGGCTGTGCCCCTGCTGCACTGGGGAGCTGCTCTGCTGCCTCTCTGGGCTCTGCCCACCATGGAAATTGGGTATTTCTCCTGGCCATTTAAATTATCTGTTGTTTCCATTTACCCACCCAGCTTCTTACCCTCCCGCTGCCTAGTGGGGTGGTGATGTCATCAGCTCATATGTGTAACCTCACAATAATTTCCGCCTGCAGGTCATGAGGGTTGCAACCATGGTCCAAAAAAGTGTGTTAGTTCCTCTGCAGCGGCTGCATTTTTCACATGCTAATTTTACTCACAGGAGTTGGATTTTTTTTTCATTTTTTATTATTTCTTATTTGTCTCTTCCAGATGTTTTCAGGCAGTTTTTTTTGTTGTTAAACTAATTCCATTCATGTTTTAAAAATTTATGAAAGCGCTAATAAAAATGTCAAAGTGGTAAAAATGTTAGCTTTTGCTCTGCTTTGATTAAATTTTGCAAACTGTTTTTGAATATTAAAAAGCAATATTTTTTTTATTCTCTCTCCCTCTCTCTGTTTTTCTCCAGAAGTGATTTGAGAGGCTTGTTGCATGGATATCACTCAGCGGGCTCATTTGCACTCCAGAACCTTGGTGCCATGGATCTCTATTAAATAACATAGACAAATTATTCTTTAAAGACACCAAACAAATTGTCACTTCTCCTCTTACATTAAACTGGAAGGAAGAAAGGGAGTGGAGAAGGAGGGGGGTGAACACAAAGGATTTTATCGCTTTTATTCAGTGGGCGGCTTTTTTAATTTCATGTATATTTTTTAATAATTGAGAAATCCATCGCAACTGGATTTGTTTAAACTTTTTATTAACAGGTCCATGTAAATTTTTGATTGCTGATTATTCAAATAATTGAACATTCTTCTGATGAAGGAACATTTTTATTTCCCTATCAGCATAAATTGGCTACAAAGAGGAAAATGAAGCAGGGCTTGCTACTGTTCTGTATCCCATAGGGATGGATTTGAGGGGAGCTTTCAGCTCCTCTTCTCAGTCTGTTGGAGGAGGGCAGTGCTCCTCAGCCTCTCCATGGAAGGAGATGCTTCCTGCAGTAGTCCCTGTTGTCTCTCTGAGAGTATCCTCCAAATGGACGGTGGGCTGGAAAGGTTGAGACTGGTCCTGGGGAGGGCACAGCCCCTGTGATGTCCTTGCTAAACAGCTGCGAGCCCAGTGCAAGTACATTCCCATGTTCCCTGGGTAGCACGTGTGAGTGCTGCGAGACCCCACCTTCCTTAGGTTCAGCTTAGGCAGAGATGTGTGCAGCTTCAATGCTGAGCACAGAGACCTCCTTGCTGCCCGTCCCGGCTGCGATGAGCATTAGCACCGTCCTCGTTTGTTCTGATGGTGTTGGATGTGCTCTGTGCTGCAGCACCACCTTCACACTTGTGCAGAGCTTTGTGTTGAGTTTATTTCTGTTTGGGACTATTAGGCCACCTTGCTAGATAGGATAATTTCCAGTTTCATTTCTTGTTTGTTTTAAATGAACAGCTGCTTTTCTTTTTGCCCTATTCAGGAAATCATCGAATTCCCTATCCTGAAGCTGAATGGCAGGACAATGGAGATTGAATCCACCTTTCACATGTATGTTCAGCCTGTGGTGCATCCCCAGCTTACGCCCTTCTGCACAGAGGTAAAGTGCAAAGGTTCCCTGGTGTTCCAAGAGTCTCTCTGGGAAGCAGGTTTCCATTGCACCAGGGATTTGGGTTGCCTCTTCACGATGCAGCTGCAAGGCAGCGTGTCATGCCAGCCTTGAGTTAATGACAACGAGAATAATTTTATGTTATTGCTGTAACGTGTAAAGACCTCAGTTTGGATTCATAAATAACTCTAGCTGTGATCTGCTAATGAAGATAATTGTATTTGCAACTAACAAACATCTAACTGGGTGACCACCAAATAAACACACTCGTATTAGCTGATGTTCAAAATCCTGTAACGTCTTTGTGAGCTCTTGTGATGTTGCTGTGCTGCTCTGTGGTGGGGAAGGTTGAAGAGAGCATGGACTGAGGAAAGAAAGTGCTGTGCATATGTGTGGTGTGGAGGCAGTAAATGACTCTCCTGTGGGCCTGCATGTTGGGATCTGATGAGTCCTTCAGAGTGGTAGGATAATTCATGTCCTTATTTTTAGGACTTTCTTTTTGATGTTGTAATTGTGGGCCACTTGAAATGATTGCTGGAGAAGTGGCCTCTCTTTACTTGCTTACTCTCATTGCCGAGGACAGCTGCTCTTGAGCTGTGGACACCTTTCCCCAGATATGGAACGAAGGTAGTAAATGTGATCCCTGAGGGTTCAAAGGAATTGAGGAGCAGGGGTTGGGCTTTGTTGTTGGTTTGGGGGTTTTTTTTGTTTTTTTCATTCAACCCAAAAAGTTAACTATTTTTCCAAGTGTGTTTTTCCTCCCTGCCATTATCATCAAAAGAAACTATAAGTTCCTTTTGCTTTGGGCTTTTTTTCCTGTCAGTTGACTGGTTCCGTTTTGGCCAGCTCAATGACTAAAATACTGACTGTGGGAATCAGTGTATTTAAGTTGTACATTCTGTCCCTTTCTTGTCTAGGATCATCAACACCATGGTATGTTTTCCCCTACCTCTGTGGCTGCAGTCTTAAGCCCTTGGAGGGCTTGTCCCACCTGTACTAACCTGATGAAAAATGACTCCTCTGTGTTAGGTGGAGTCTCCTCCAGGACCAACCAACCCCTTCCATATTTTCACATTGTAAAAACAAAAACTTATTTTTATTCTCCTGTAACTCAAAACCATCTGAAGGTATTTTATTTAAACTTAAAAAAAAAAAAAAGAAGACTAAGCACAGAAAACATTATTCCCCAGAGAGGAACTTTCAGAAAGCTATAAATGTGTGAGAACAGAGGGTTATAATGGAAATGGTTTTGCAACCTTAATGCTAGAAGGCTGGACAACCACTTTGGCTATCCTTATCCCCATGAGACTTGCTGGACATATGCTTGTACAAATGTGATAAATCTCACAGCTTGCACCTGATCTTTGCTAAAGACAACGTCATCTTTTAGAGCTGAGCCCAAAATGTCTGCCTTGCAAGTCACCTAAATTCTGGAGAGAAGTTGCCTCATTAACTCCCACCAAAGCTCCTTTTTCTGGAAATCCCTCTATTACATCCTTTCCCCTGCTGCTAAAGACTGCAGCTCTGTTCTTGCACAAGAGTCTGCATGACTTGCTTGGTGTGTGCTTGTGGTTCAGCTCGGTGAGCTGAACAGAGCCCCCAGCCTGCTGCAGCCTGGGGACATTCAGAGGTTCTCTGGATGATGACCTTGTGACCAACAGTCTGCCTGTCTAATGCTCCCATACTGCAGTGACAGTTTCTTGGTCTTCTCTTCTCTTGGGGGTCTGGAGCAAGTGTTTGTGTCTCCTGTGTGGAGCCTTGAAGCAAGCAAAGCTGAGTATGTGTGTGTGTATGTGTGATGGCTGTGCTTTTGCAGGAGTCCAGGATGGGCATAGGTGTCCCAGGTCAGCATTCTGCTGCAGACTCTGCCGCAAACCTTGGTCTGGCATCGTGTCCAGAGTTGGGTGAAAGTGGGCAGGACTGAAGCCAGCAGGCAAAACGATTGCAGAAGCCCCACTTTTGTGTATCAATGGCACAAAAAGGTCCCACTTCCCAGGTTTGGCAAATCCTCTGTTTTTAACAGCATGGGTTAGGAAGCTGGTTTTAATCCTAGCCTTGATGTCACTGGCTCCTGGTCACCCCCACACTGTACCCCTTGCTACTTAGTGCGCGGCATGGCCCCTGTCCTTCCTGGCTTGGCAGTCACCTGGCCTGTTGCAGGAGCTGCCAAGAGGTCCAAAAGTGGGATCATGCTGGAGGTGTAACTGGGCTTGTTCCTGGTGCCCATGTCTGGGGCTGAATTTGAAACCCTGCCCTCACAGCCACAGGTGAACCTTACTAAACAGTGGGGTACTGCTAGGTAGGTGCAGGGATCCTCCCTGTACCACTGGTGTAGGTTTGCTTGAGACTCCAGGGACACAGCCAGGATGTGCTCTTGCAGAGCTGCTGCCTGAACTGCTCCAGCACTTGTTATTGACTTTCTGCTGCTTTATGTTTTCTGAAAAATACTCATTTTGCTAAATGCCAGTAAAGGGCTTTGTCTAGGCACCTCTACTTACAAAGGGTGAGATTTATTGGCCTCTTTGTCTACAAACAAAGACCAGGCCTGATTATCAGATTGTACACCAGAGACAAGTGCTTAGGTAATCAGCAAACTGTCTTGGAGTAGAAATACGATGGTTTTCCAGATAAACTCTCTAGGAAAAGCAGTGGTGATGACATTACATGGGAGCCTGTGTGCTGTGCTGCTGATTTCCCCTCTCCCCTCTGCTCACTACCTTTGCTAAGGAGTAGAACTGCTTGGTATAGACTCTGTGTGGAAGGGTTACTGTGGTTGCTTGACACTACCCCTTGGGTCTGGAGTACCTCTTCCATCCCTCTTCATTCTTGAAGACAACAGCAGAGCATGGGAAGGGTGCCTGGAAGGGTGGAGAGCCTGCTGCCACCCTCAAGACATCCCTTTGCTTACCTTTTGGTTTGTTTGTGCTCTCCCCTGGCTGCAGGATGTTTCTCCAACTCCCCACACCAATGTCCAGGAGCAAGTCTTCCAGTGCTGGCTCACCCTGAGACCTCATCTCATCCCCTTTCTCCTGACCTGCTTCTGTAAGACAACAGGTCATGAGCCTTGGTTATAGTGAGGGGTGAGCTGAATATTCAGGTGGAGAAGGTGGAAAGTGCTTGCAAGTTGTTAAAAGCTGTTATTATGTGTATAAAGCTCATCATGCCCTTTTGGAAGATGCAGATGATTTCTCTGATGCCCAAGAAAGTTCTTGCCAGGAGCTTAAGGAGAGGTTCCCCCTACACACAAGGTGCTTGTACAAATCTTTTCATGATACTTTGCTCTCTTTTTATGATAAATTTTTATTGATTTTTTCCTGAAGGAATAGACAATAACAATACAAAAAGATAAAGGTATTATAACTTGCTTATGTTCCCAAGTACCTCATGCTTCTTGGGATAACCAGTGAAATTTTACAATTGTGCAGTTTTATGTTTTTATACTTTTTCAAAGCTGCAAGACCAGATAATTCTGCAGAGATCCAATGCACTAGGTTGGATTTGGCAGACAGACATAACTGATAACAAAGAGTATCAGAAAGGATGAGAGAGTAGAAATCTGGTCCCGTTTGAGCACTCTCTGACCTGTACTGAAATGTACCTATGGAGCAGGTACATTCCTTTGTATTCACACGTGTGATTTCTGCAGTGTGAGTCTTGTGTGCATATACTTGGCCATGTGTCCTTGTGCAGACAAGCTGGTACTTTGCTTGGCCTGGCAGGGAAGGAGAGAAGAAGATTTGGGCAAGAATAAGCAGTGACTCTTGGTGGCACCTCTGCATCCGCCTTCATATCCCTCCCTCCTCCTGATGGGAAATACCTGGTTGAGGCCGTTACACCCTGTCCTCCCATGGCATCAGGGGTGCAGTGCTCCACAGATACAGTCCTGAAGGTACCTGGAACAGTAGAAACCATTTGCATTCATACTGGCTGAGATAGTGAAAGGTTGCCTGTCATCCTTAGTACAGAAAAGACTTGGACCTCTTGGAGCAGGTTCAAAGGAGGGCCATGAAGATGACCAGAGGGATGAAACACCTCTCCTGTGAGGAAGGGCTGGGAGCTTTGGAGTTGTTCAGCTTGGAGAAGAGAAGACTCCCAAGAGACCATATTGCAACCTTTTAGTACTTAAGGGGGCCATTAAGATAGACTTTTAAGCTCAGTCCTATTGTGACAGGACAAGGAATAATGATTTTAAACTAGACAACTAAGTATACAGAAGAAGATTTTTACATTGAGGGTGGTGAAACAGTGGCACATGTTGCCAGAGAAGTAACCATTCCATTCAAGGTGAAGTTGGATGGGGCTCTGAGCAACCTAACCTAGTTGAAGATGTCACGTCCCTGCTCATTGTGAGGGAGGTTGGACTGGATGAACTTTAAAGCTCCCTTCCAAATCAAACTATTCTATGATTCTATATTCCCTTCCAAACATACCTTTCAGCCATTTCCAGAGATTTGGGTTGAGCTGCTGTCTGGAAGACAGAACAAGCACTTTCCAATAGGTGAGCTGCCAACCTCTGCCAGAAGAATGCATGGAAAGATGGCAAGAAAAGCAAAAAACATGCTAGTGAGCTTTAAAAACTGCTCTAAAGAGCCATGTGTTAATTCCTCAAATCTATTTGCTTCTCAGAGTATGGAAGTCTGTAGGTAGCAGCTGTTAACCCAATTAAAATACAGATTAATTTAAAAACAGTTTCTGAAATATAAGAGAGTGTCTGTGTCCCTCCACTTCCTTAAAATTCCACTTCATAATGGCTTGATGAACTTGAGAAACACACCTAGAGGAGCTCTACATTGTTAAAATTAAAATACTTTCCCTAAAAGGTATGTATTGCCATTTCATGGGAGTCACTATGAGAAAATAATCTTTCCACTTACAGTTTATTTGGTAAGTCAGGTATTTGGTATTCATTAAATGTAATTACTGTTTAATTGGAGTTTAATATCTTTTCTTTTTCTGTCCTCCAAGTTCAGTGCTATAAGCAAAGCAGCCAAAGAAACTGAGAGATAGAAACCATTTAGATTCCTTCTGTTGCCACATATTTAGTAAAGCAGAGCCCTGTGCTTTGTGAGAGGACTTACACTGTACAAGTAGGTTGAGCTGGTCTGGGTGGAAGAGTTACTCCTGGGTGGTGATGGGGCCATCAGTGTCTCTTGACGGGATGCTATGGCTTCCAGAGGCTTGGATGCTTCCAGGTTGTGCTTGACCTTTATTTTATGAAAATGTGTGAGATGTGTAGCTTCAGGAAAGTACCATAAGAAGTGAAATCCCATAGTGTGCACTTGTTTTAATAATGATTTTTTTAATTACTTGGGTGCATTGATGGCAAGCTACTGACCTCCGATATTCAATATGTTAAAAGACAGTTTTGTCAGTTGAAAGGCAGACAGAAAAATTATCTGTTTTCCATGTGCCTCAAGCTCTCCTGGGCAGACACAGGCAGAGGCCCATGAGACTCCATCTTTTAATACATGTGTTTAGCTTTGAACAGCCAAGGAGACTGGGAGCAGTCAGTGGGAGTATCTGTTGGCAGGACCTCTTCCAAAGGAACCTCCTGGAAAACAGACTAGATAGGGTTCAGGAAGCAAGTGCTTTTCTTCAGATTTCACTCCATTATTTTAAATACAGTTTTGAATTGCCAAGGAATGCTGTGATGGACTATGGGAAAGTGAACATGCTGGCTGCCCAGCTGAGGGCAGGATGACTGGGTCCACTCCGAGTCTCACTTACAAATACTCCTCTGTTTGGTTCATCTGACACTGAAATTTTGGTGTCACTGTGAGAGCAGAGGAATGTCCAGAGACCTTGGTAGTTACCACTGCCTGTGTACATCAAGGCAATACCAAAACTGCTGAAATGCATGTTGAAAAATGGCATCATGCTGGTGGATGACACTGCTCCCCAAATGGACTCTGCCGTGCTGAGAATTTACATTTGTGGTGTGGGTAAGGAGCCCACTACATTTCTGAGTCTGGGATGAAGCTGTGCCCTTGCCTGTGGCTGGGGAGCTTCCAGGGTCACTCTGCTGTGGCTGGTTCCTCAGCAACACCCATGTAGGTCACAGGAGCATGATTTGGTTGCAGAGAGATGGACAGGAGAGTAGACCTCTTTAATGATCTTTTGAGTGCTGCTCTGATGACTGCTTTCTGTTTGTCTCTGTTTCAGCTGACTGGGATTATTCAAGGCATGGTGGATGGGCAGCCAAGCCTCCAGCAAGTGCTTGAGGTAAGCAGAGTAACCTTTAGTTCTTGAACTCTGACCTCTGGTCCTGTAGTCCCCTCTTCATCTCTTTCCCTGCACCCTCCCCTTGCTGAGAATCGAACCGCGTAATTTGACTATGATTACAGCTTCATTAGAATAACATTTGCTGTCACATTGGTGACACACTGCTGAGAGTATTGAACCATTGATCTGTCATTTCCAGCTGTTCATGTCAAGGGTGCTGACAAGATATCCAAACTCCTGCCAGTAGATAGGAGAAGAGGCGATTCTTTCTTGAGCCAGTTTTAAAGCACCAAGACGTTGCTCAAGACCACTGCTCCTGGAGCTTCTGCTTTCATTTCTTTTCCCCTCCCTCAGCACTTTATTAAATTAATTTTTCTACCTATTTAAATGCTCAGTAATACATGTAGTATAGAAAGAAAATGCCTCTGAAATCTAATCTAAAGGATGTGTGAATGCAGATACAGCCCTAATAATACCATCTGCTTAATGTGGAATTCCTAAAGCATTTAAGGCTTAATTAGCTTGGAAGTATTTCTCTGTCAATAGCTTTTGTTGGTAGTCAGACAGTGAAGGAAACCTCCTCCAGCAGAGCCCACTTGGGCTGCAGGTTGGTGTTCGATGCATCATCTCTGTCAGGATTTCCACTGCTGTCTTACCTAATTGTTCCTAATCAGAATAATTGCAACAATTGCTTATCTGAGGAAATCAAATTAAAGGTGTTAAAACCCTCCATGGAGACAGGACTTGATGGGTGCTCACATCAGGGAGTTTAGAGAGGTTACTGCTGCTGTCCCCAACTCCAGGCAGGCTCATGTGTGGCTGTCTGAGAGGTCCTGCCAGCCCAGGGGAGTGTGGCTGAGAGGCTGGATGCTGTGTTTCCAGGGAGCCTTACTCAGAGGGCTGTTGTACAGTTGGTCACAGGAAAGGCTGTGGCAGTGACACGAGACCAAAGGTGGTGCTCTGTGGAGGTGACATCTTGCATCCATGCAAACCCAGCTCTCCCTGTGCTCTCCAGAGAGCACATAGCAGCCTTGCATGTCCATAAACATACAGATGCTTGTGCCTGTTTCCCCAGGAGGGAGAGCCCTCTTTGCCTGGATGGGTGAAAGTAGATCACTACTGGAGTATTCTAGAAAATGGTTCATTCTGTTTCTGTGGAAGCTCCTTAGAGAGTGGAAACACTTCTGCAGATTTTTTTTTTTTTTGGACAGAAAAGGTGTTCATACAGCAGCATGTATCTAGGTTAAAATGAGATTCAGGTCAGGCAGCTTCTGAGGCATGCTGGTTTACTCAAGAGTGAAAGGTGTCAAGCAAGGGAAGAGGAGGGATTTCTCTTGCTCAAGCATTGAAAATGCTGCTAGTGAGGTTGCATAATAACAGCTGATTGCCTGCCACTGCAAGATTTTGGGCACGTCATTTGCTAGTTTTAGCTGGATAGGTGTCTGTGCAGGACTTTTTGTGCAGGTTAGTTCCTTAATCCCTGAGGTGGATTGCATCCTCCAGGTTAACATGGCCCGTTTCTGAAGAGGACCCAAAACATCTGTCCCTATAGGAAGTTGATCAGGAGTAGTGGATTCACTTTAAATCCACTCTACCCTGAACAAGCACCTCTTCAGAACTGTAAGAAAGAAAGAGGGATCCAGCCTGGAGAGGAAGGGGACACCTGGCTTTTCTTGTTACTGCCACACAGTGCCTATTTGTACCCAGCCCTTCCATTTTTCCCCCTTCCTATATCCCCCTGGTGCTATATGAATTAGAGTATGTGAGAAATGCTGCAGGAGAGGGATGCTGTCTCAATATACCTGCCTTTTCTCCTCATTGGAGGGGACACAAGTTATGCTCCCTACAAGCCCCTTTGGTACAGGGAGAGGAGAAATGCCAGGTAACAGCACAAAGTTGTATCGCTGCACAACTTTCATCCCTCCACAAGCAGAACTGCTGCAGTGTCTGATAAGATCATCTCTGCTCTGGTTGCCTGATGTCTCCTATCAGAAATCTTCAAAGGTCCAAACGTGCTGTTGTTGAGATGGCTAGCAAAGAGAGAAGAGAGAGAGGGAGAGGTTGGATAAGATCACAATTTTCTTCTCTCTTGATTGCAAGCAGCTTATCTGAGTTTAACTGTTGTGGCTCGGCCTGTCTCTGCAAAACTCATCCCCTTTTCTTGCCTTCCTTTCAGAGGGTTGACGAGTGGATGGCAAAGGAAGGCCTCTTAGATCCCAGCGTCAAGTCGATTTTTGTGACCTGTGGAGACTGGGATTTGAAAGTGATGTGAGTATGGAAGGGGAGGGAGATTTTCCTGGGCTTTATTGCTCCATGCTTGCCTGTAGTATGTATGTCTTTGTCCTTGCAAGCCTCCAACTGAGCCTAGTCATTGTTTCTCAGGGAAAGTGTTGTTTGCCATGCATAATTGGGAGTGGAGAGTTGTTTCAGAAGACAGGTGGGTGCTGGGCATGGTGCAGGATCACTGCCTAGGATATTCCCTATAATAAGTGAAGACTTTCAGAACCCCAAGAGAAGTTTAAACTGGAGCTTTGTGATGTTTTGCCTTTTATCCAATATACTTTCCAAAGGGATGGATATTTCTGAGTGCATACATGGATGATCAAGTGATGATCCTTACCTGACTTCCTGCATTTAAGGCTTTTTCTGTCATCTTGGCACAGTAACTCGATGTGAATCACAGAGCAGTCTTTAGAGCAGAATACAAGCCAGGTCTGGCATGCTCCAGTGGTGTTCTTATTGTTAAGGTCATTTTCATCAGCTGGGTGAATATCTGGCAAGTACCAGCTGGGGACCTGCACTGGGATCTACAAGTGTCAGTGTATGTGCATGTTTTGTTAGGAAAATAGCTAGACCACCAACCAAAAAAGGTTATTATAAGAATGGAGCTAAATGTTCAAAAATTAAATTAATTCAATCTCCAAAATGTTTGCAGATCAGTGTCCTATAGTGCTGAATTCCCTTGGATTCAGATAATCTTGCTTCAGCTGTTCATTTCCCTGTGGTGCTGGATAAAGACTCCTGCTGTTATCATACCAGTAAAGCATGGGCTTGACACATCCCATCCTAATCTGACAGCCACAACTCGTTAGTAGTGTTACTTGGTTTTCACTGTGACACTGGTTTCCCCAAGTTGGAAGCCTAAATAAACTGCACATAGCCTAGGAGCAATCAGCACCAGCTCTTCCCTGCCGAGTGGTCTTTGCAGAGTGGCAGCTCCTTGCCTTTTCTTGGTGTGATTAGTGAGACATGAGATATGAGGACCAAAGCTCAGCACAAATGATAGTGGAGATGAGAAATTGGCTCCAGACAGAGACAGAGGGGTGGTATGTGAACTTTTGAGTAAAAATCTGGGTCTTTGCTCAGGCTGTGTCCAGAGCTTGGATATATTGCAAGTTCCTGTGTTCATTGCTTGAATTACAAGTGAGTTATTTTTCTTTATATATCATGTTTAAGCTTCTGTTAGAGACCAGCACAAACAGTTGCTGTGCTAACCTTCTGTTTATCAAGTATTCTATTTTCTCTGTTCTTTACTCCTGTATTGCTGTTGTGAGAGTCCAGTTGACCACTTTGTAGATGGCTGTGAGAAAGTTATCTTTGCTCCAAGCCCGTCTTTCCATTGCTTTCACAGTAGGCTGACAAGATTTTCAGGTAATGACATCCTAACTTGGTGTCCATATGGAATGAGCAACCTGGATATGTTGGGTGGCTTTTTTTTTCTGTTTCTTCTTCTTCAGAGCTCTACAGCGGCCAAATAGAGGTAAAGATGAGCCCCATTTCTGGTGAGCCATAGGGGTTGTGGGGTGAGCTGGCTCAGAGGGACATGCTGTTCTAGAGTGGAGATACGCTATTCACCGTTTGCAGTGGTCTCTCGCATGGCTTGTCCCTCACTAGTCAGCTGGAAAAGAAGACTCCACTCCTGGCCATGAGGTTGTTGCGAGTGGTTCATTTCTCCCTCTTCCTTTTAAAAAATTTTTTTAAACCATTAACTTCAGAATTCAATCCTGAAGCATCTCCAGGGCAAAGCAGAAAATACGTTTTGTGTTTCCAAGCACATGGATAGCAGGAGTCTGGCTGCAGCCGCCTGGTGAGTAGCACATCACGCTGCTCCATCGCCGATTGGGTGCTGCAGCGCGTAGCGTCACATCTGATTAGCAATGTGCCAGTGGATGAGGCTCGAGTGAGGACTCCCTGCCAGCTCTGACTTGTCTCATTTCCCATTACTTTTATCCGTCACCACAAATGCCGAGTCTCCCTCCTGAACTAATTAAGTTTGCTTGTGTTTAGACACATTGCCAAATGGGGTTTAGCAAAGCAGAACTGAGCATCTCTTTTTAAAGAGGGAAAGCAGAGAGCTGAAACGAGGCTGGTCAGAAAGGGAGACACAGCCTTGGAGACATGGAACATCCACGAGGTATTTTAGGGAATCACCCCATGCTTGCCTACAAGACCTGCGGTGTACCTGATGCCCTTTGCTATGATGTTGAGACCACACACTGGGCACAAAAGGCATTGAGGCAGTAGGAAGGGAGGTGGTGCTGCTTGTCCACATTTGGTGGAGTGTTGGTGGAAGCATTGCATGGTAGAAACCTGGATGGGTTCCAGAGGAATTGAGGACAATGAGGTGAGTGCAACGCTTCCTGGTTTAAGGAGTCACCACTTGTGACTTGTGTTAGGTCCACTCCTAACTCTGCTCTTTCTTTTCTCAGCTTCCTTAGTAATGACAGCTGCTTGCATAGCTGCAGTCCTCTTACCCATGTCTTGAGTGGTTTGGAGTTGCTGTACTCCGTTGTCCTTAGTTTGGCTGCTAAACCATGCAGCCTTTTTCCTGGCTACTCCAGTAGTGATCTGGGCATTTGGTTTGGCTTCTGCCTGCATGTGCTGGTCTAGAGCTGAGGCATGGTGTGTCTTCTGGACTGGCCTGCCTACTGTGAGGGTTTCCAGTAGGTGCCCCTGGTGGGTGCCAGGGAGGCACAGTGGGATGAGCAAGCTGGATGTGGGGAAGTGGCTGTAACAAAGAGGAGGAATCCAGTGACAAGCCTGTCAGTGGTGGATGTAGGGATAAGGTGGGGAAATTGCCCTGTCTAAGCCAGGAGTTGCAATGTTGTGTAGCACCTGTAACTCAAACAAAAGCACCAGAGGAACAGCGATTGTCAGGGTACCGCTGATGGTGTCTGGCACTGCTGGGTCTGCAGGATTCGAGATGTAAACTCAGCTGCTAAAGGATTAGTAAAACTTCTGCTTGGCTTGGGGATCTTCATGGAGTGAGGCACTGTGTGGCTACAGATTTGAGTGCTCGTGGACACTGGAGCTTCCTTGGAAGACCACAGAGCTGTTTGTCTTCCCTCAAACAACAGGGAGGACTACTCACAAGGAGCTGGGTGCCCAGAACAGGACACCATGCATCTGGGAAGGGCTTATGGAGGTTTAGCATGAGTCGAGGTCCTCGGCCATGCTACCAAAGGCTTTGTCATGGGTGTGCTGCACCATCAGGAGGAGAGTCCCTGTTGGAGGCATTTGTTTGCTGCTGGAGAGAGCCCGTTGTGTGAGAGGGCTCAAGAATGGAGCGCTGATCCTCTACTGGCTGTGCTTGGATCAACCCGCTTTCAGTGCTTGGTGTGTGTGAACCAGGCAGAAGTCGGGGAGACAGCAGCTCTCCTACTAGCCCTCCCCTTCCCTCTTGTTAAGATGCAAGTTCTTTAATGAGGAAAACCTCTTGAGTAGGAGCATCACCTTTCTTGAAGGCTTGTCCTGACAAGGCAGTTCAAGCCGACAGAGTCACATATCAACTTCAGCAAATACCAGTCACTCATTACAGAGACTCTTCTCCCCCCCCACCCCCAGCAACACCCCTCATTTCCAGACAAGGGAATGAATCACACTTCTGCTCTTGAATACATCATGACAAGTCGTGGTTCTAATGAGAGAGGGCCATTTATTCTGGGTGGAAAGTTCTCTGTGTCGACTCAGAAATGTTATTAATTAAAGAAAGCTACCTGAAGCAAAAGATGAAAGGAGCACCAGACCTGCCAAGCTAAAATATGAGTGGGGATACAGCCTCGTTAGACACACGGTCCTCAGGCCTCTGCATGCTCAGCAGGAGGATTCCTTTAGCCTGTTGCAAGGAGCTGCAGTCCAAGTTTAACAGCTCCAGGGATGGATTCGGATACCTGATGTAGTCTGCTTTAGTGCTTGGACCTCATTCTGCACCTAGGGTGGAACTGACACTAGTCATTAAGCAAATAGCATTGATGTGGCATTGGGTGGCGAGGGTAACGTGCCTCTGAAGGGGCTGAGGGAGCTGCTGACTGCAGGAGACAGGCTTAGTGGAAAAGAGGGTACTTAGTATCTGCCAGAGTTGAGCCCTTGTAATATAAGCTCTTTAGTGTAGTTTATCTCTGCTGAAATGTCAAATTGCTTTCCTCTGTGTTGTGGGCTCTTAAACACAATGTGAATTAATCTTGGCAACGAAAGAGGCCTTTTTACCATGTGTTCATAGCTACAGAGTTGAGATGCAGTGAGGTTAAGTGATATGCCTGTGGCTGTGCAGGCACGCAGAGGCAGAGCTAAAGTCTCACGTCCCAAATCTCAGACTTGCACCATAATGTCAGAAGCATCAGTTAATCCTTCTCCTTCCAGATTTGGATCGTTCTGTAAATGCATTGAGCATAGCTAAAGTACAGGTAGGCTTTGGTCTATCTAACTCTGACATGAAGATGCTTGTACTGCGCTTACTGTGGCTGACCAGAACATGCTAATTTATGTCTTCACAGGAAACAACTGCTCAGAAGTTTTTTATTTTCTTAAATAAGTGTTAAAAGGCAAGTACTCTGTAACATAGTGATAAAACATAGTGAAGTGTCTTGAAATGTTTATAGCCCTCGGTGCTCTTCCTAGGTTGGATATTAGTAAATTCTAAGCAGTAAATTATACCATTGCTTAATTTTGTCTCACTGTTTTAATTCTTTCTTTGCAAGTTACACAGGCTGGGAGAATGCTTGCATTCTCAGACTTGCTCCAAATGTGGCAATGGGTTGTTCTTTCCAGACTTCTGTCCTGTTAAGTTTTTGAGATCAGCATTAGGTCATGAATGGAAAAGAATTGTTGGTGCTAGTGTCCCCTGTATGTGCTGTTCTTTACCACAGGACCAGGAGGGGTTTGGTAGCCTCTGCCTCAGAGAGAAATTGCAGATGGCCACTGACTGGAGTGAGTGGGAACACTTGGGTAGTCATGAGGAAAGGCAGGAGAAGGCATAGGATGGGCTGGTTGTGTGGCAGCAGGGCAAGAGGTATGCTCAGAGTTGAGAGTAACAAGAAAGATCTGATAACTGAAAGATAACATAGTCATCTGCATTTAAGGCTAATAAAACAAATCTTTTTCAACTAAGATCTTTGGATTAGCTTGGTGGTGTTTTTTTAGTGGAGATCATTTTGCTGAACAAGCCTATGCTGTATCTCTTCACACAGCTACATTGGCTGAACAAAGAGTGTGGTGTGAACTACAGTGAAGGGATGGGACTGAGTATCCAGGGTCAGGAACCTTTTGAGTCAGCTTTGCTGATGGAGTTGTTCATGTAATTACATCCTAAAGTGCTTTGCCAGAGCTAAGCAAGGGAGCCTTGTGAGCACTTACAGGGAATAGCACTGACCCCATTCACTTCTGTGACCCTGCAGTCCAGCTTTTTGTTTTTAAAGAAAATGATATCACTGATGCAAAACAAATTTTGGATTTTAACATTCCCCCTTTGTACACTCTCATTTAAAATGAATATATCAGACTTGACTTCTGTTATCCTTATGTACCAGTTACCCTGGCTGACTCCTGTTCTTGTCTTTGTTTGAAATAATTGGTTGTATGGACTTCTGCAAGTTACATTGTCCAAGATGTCTGGGAATGCCTTTGGGTTAAGCTTTGGACATGAAATCTTTGCATAGGGATAATAATGCAATGGACTGTCACCTTCAAGTCTGCTCCTTGTCTGGGACATCATAGCAAAGACATTTGTCATAGTCAGGGCTGTAGTGGCCACAGATTTATTGAGCTGTGATGCCTGGTGCACTCTGGGGAGCAGGACTCTGCTACCTGGGAATTAAGACCAAAGAAGTTGGAAGCAAGCGTGAAATATGCTGGAGAAACTTACAAATAAATTTGCAGTGTAGGAAAGAATGAGATAGGCATTGCATCATGTGCTTTATTTCCAGCACTGAACCTTTGGGATGGAGTAATAAATGGAGAAGGTGGATTTTCTACCCCTGAGTAACTTAACTCTGTGCTCTTAAGCTGTGTTTGAAAGCAGTCACACTGAACTGGGTGTAAGTCAATGATCTCAATGCCATCTGCTCATAGAATAGGGAACCATAATTCCCTCTGCACCAGGAATCACTAAGGTGAATTCCATGTCCAGCATTTTAGTGAATTCAAAATGGTTTCAAAATCAATGGATCTATAATGGATACTTGGTAAAAAAAACACCCTAGCCTCTGTCTGTATGAGAGCCCTCTGATAGCAGTTCAGGATCATGGTGATTCTGTGCCTTGAGGAATTGAAAAGCTGGTTGGCTTGGGACTGCAGAGGATAACCACTGGAGGGCTGTTTGCTGTCTGAATTTTGTTGTCTGTGGCATGTGTGAAAAACAGGATTAGCTCCACAAAGTATTAATTTTCTCTTAAAATAGCTTAATTTTTCTAGTGTTAGACAGCCATAGTGTTTCATGCTGGGTCTGAAATGTCGGCTGTGTTCCTTTGAATCCCAGCTCTTCTTACTTCGCAGCTGAAGCAAAGTGGCTGTGTGTTGGCACCAGTGCTGCCCTCTCAGTGGCTTGGCTGGGAGAGATGTGCTTATGGCTCCTCTGCCTAGAGAGCTCTGCTTGAAGAATACTGCCAGCCTGGGAGCAGCATCCTTCCTCTTTTGCTTGCTCTACTGTGTGAGTCCATAGCTTTCTTGAAAATATTTTATTTTGTTTAGATGTTTGTTTCCTGTTGGGAGCCATTTTCCTGGATGGGTTCAGTCCCTTTCCTCCTGGAGCTCCTGGCTGGCAAAGACCTACTGGGCCATCTTGAGGTCATCCCTGGTATTTTCCCTCCAGCGTGTTCTCATGTGCCTTGTCCAGTGACACTCTGTATCCTCAGGAGTGAATGACCAGGTGTGTGCAGGACTTGGAAGGACACCAGAGCTGCAGACTAACTTTTTGAGCTGAGTCCATTTCATGTTGGAGTCACCTTTTTCCGTGTTTGGCTAAGGTGCTGCCCTCAGCAGCCTGGCACCCCAAAGGCAGTGTCATGTGCTCAGACATTGATGTGGACCAGGCATTAGCAATGATGTGAGGCATATGGAGGTGGTAGTATAAGAAAGCAGACTAGAGAAGTCTGTGGGAAGAAGACAGAGGAAGCAGGGCAATATCCTGGCAGGGTTGTGTGCAGGAAGCTCATACTGACCAGGACTTCATCCTGCCTTGGTCCTACCTGCTTTGCCTCTCTTGGAACAAGGATTTATCCTCTCTGCCCGGCACCTACACTCTGGGACACCCTTTGTTTTTCCTCTGTAGGTGCCTCTTGGTCATCTCTAATTTCCTTGCTTCAGTTTTTCCATCTGAGTGTTGAGCCAGGTCTCGGTGTTGACTGTTGGCCAGCATGCCAAAGGTGCCTGGGCACTGTCTGAATTCAATTCCTCATCCCTGCCTGGAGTCACATCTGTCCCTGCAAACTGGATGGATGGAGTAGGATGGTGGGAGTTTGCCAAGACCTCTCCTCCAGCTCACAGTGCTCCCAGCTCTGAAGGGAACTTTTACATTTTATGGACCATTTAGCTTCCCAGTGGTGATCCTAATTCTTCACAGCATGTATGTGCCATTTCTTGGTTATTAAAAGGACCCCTGAAAAGGAGCTGCCCTCTGAGTCAAAGCTCTTACATGCAGTTAATTGCAGGAAGGTTTTCCTTAGACTGTGAGGCTTAATATTTCCAAACTCTCCCTATGCTGAGAGGGTGAATTAATACCCATCTTTTCTCACGGCTGCAGAGATTGACCCTCGTGCACCATCAGTAAGCAGGCAGGGGAAGAACACATGCTGGGAGTAGTTCAGACTTGGAATTGCTCTGGAGGAAGTCCACTTGCTTTCTGCATAGAGCTCAAGAGTGCTTTAAAGGTTGTCCGGCCAGGTGTCTCAGTCTTTCATCTCTATATCCTTATTTCGTGTGACACTTCAGGAGCCAAAGTAGCCTCCATTCCTTGAGGACCCAAGCAAGCACCATGTTTACTGGGAAAGGAGTGATTACCTTGGACTGACTGACAAGTCAGCCAAAGGTTGGATGGATGGATGGACTGAAGGTGGTTCAAGCAGGGAGGTTCTTGTCAAGCCACTGTGCTGTTCATGAGAAAACAGAGGCAGCAAGCCATTAGACTGTGTATTTCAGGTGTGAGGAATCTGCTGAGGTCCCCTGGCATTGTGAAATGCCAAGTGAAATGTTACTGCCATGTGGAGCACAGCAGTGTGTTGGAATTAATGAGTCTGGTGTAGTAAGAGCATGTGAACAGTCTGGAGGGTTAATGTGTGAGGGTGATAGGCTTAGGCAGGGATTTGTCATCAGGATTGCTGTGTTTGGGAAGCACATTCTAATGGCACGACCACATGAAAAGAAATTGGGACTTGAAAAGAGAGCACTAAAAGTCATCAGTTGCCAAAGTTGTTTTGCGTTTGCTGCAGGCCTGAAGCAAATTGCTGGGCTCTAAGCACCTGGGTCTTGCACTGGATTTACAGGTAAGGTGAAACTGAGAGGGGCCTAAGTAATTAATTCTTCTTCCTGTGACCAGGATGGGAGATGATTCTGACTTGCCATTTCTCCTCAGAAGTTGCTTCAGAAGCTGGTAAGGACTCTGGTTGTGAAACCCGGGAAGCAAAGAGGATCCCTGGGTGCCTGACAACCCCTTTTCTCTGTTGGTTCTTTCTTGCAGGCAGCCTCGGGCTGCCTGTCTCTTTGTTAAGAGAGTGACAGCAATGTGACACCGTGAAAATAATTACTAACAAATCACGGTGGTGACTGCAAACAGCTCGCTGTCTTCAGAGGCATGTCAGGGAGCATTAGAGCAGGGCCGTGGGAGCAGCAGCCGAGCGGCTAGGGGCTCTTTCTCTGCTCTAAGCTGAGGGAAGATCTTCGGAGACCTTTGGCGCCTGCCACCCCCACATCATTCCCTTCTCGTTGGCTCTTTCTTTCCTCCCTTCCCTGCCTTTGCCATCAATAATTAAGCCCATTAATTGCACAGTGAATTTAGAAAAGCTGCTAATGGTAAGACAGGGCTTCTGCCTTCCCTGGATTCAGCAACCAGCCACAGAACAATGAAAAAAATTCTGGAGAGGTCTCATGGGCAGAAGCACATCCAAGCTGTGTTTTCCATCTTGCAGCTCTCATGTGTTGCCCTGGGCAGTAATATTTATTAGCAGCATGCCCCTAGGAATTCATGGGCTGCTGGTGCAGTTGGAGAATGGCCCATGTCCTTGTCCTCAGGAGCCTCCAGTCTCAGTGAATCTGAGAATAGGTTTGTATTTGTGCAGAGCATCACAGGAAATGTGCAGTTACCTGGCATGTCCAGCAAAAAAAGTGGGCAGAGGAATGAGGAGGATACAGTAGAGATGGTGCCAATCTGTGTGACTGCAGGTGAAAACAATCCTTCAGGGACTAAGGAGTGAAGAGGTCACGTGTCAGGAAGGTGGCTGGCACCAAATAGAGCAGCTGGGAGAGTTTCTGCAGGGATGAGCCCCTGTGTCTGTGTTGGAATGAGGACCCTTCTCTGGGGCTACACAGAGTCTGAGGGAAGCTCCCTCTAAAGCCTCTCGTTATACTGATATAAAGCTCCCTCCAAAGGGCAGGTCTAGCAGAGATACTGATAGGAAACTGGAAGGCAGCTGCTGGCTGAAGTGTCCTTCAGCAGCATTGATAATCAAACCCCTGAGCAAGCTTTGAGAGGGAGCTCACAGCCTGCCCTCCCCTCCTTGCTCCTGGTGGTATTTCATCCGCCAGTTTGAGAACGGGCCATGCCGTCTGGCAGGGCTGCAAGGGAGGCAGAAGGTGTGGATGGGAGCCTGCTCCCGGGCGCCTGGTCTGCTGTGCAGCCTTCATTCCCTTCATTCCCTTAGTTACTAAAGTGATTTTCCTGACTGTCACATCTGTAAATAATGTTGCTGGCGTATCTAGCTGGATGCAGAGTGGCGAGGGATGGGGGAGGGCTGGCACTGAGGGTGGCCGTAACAGCCCCTCTCCCCGACTCATACAATATTTATGCAGGGCTGGGAGTCGGCGGCACTGACCTCCGGGTCGTGCTGTTAAACAGCTCCCGCAGCCCCTGCATCCTAATTGCTGCACTTGTCCTTTGCTCTGGAGGATTCGCTGCTCCTTCTCTCCAGCGAAACAAATACTAATGGCAGCTTGTGCTTGGAGGTGGGAGCAGCCTCTTCCCCACAAGGAAAAGACAAACTTGTTTTCCCCTGTGCATGTGTAATTTGCCCAGAAAACTGCTCAGACCCTGTTACCCAACGTGCCAGTCTCCCCACTGCTGTCAGCATGAGAGCCCACGAAGCTGCTGTGCATGCACTTTTGGGTTGTGTATCATCAGAGGGCATGGGAAGGTGGTTTACCCCATGCCACTGGCTCCTATTAGGATTTCTCTTTTCCCTCTAGTGGGGAGTGGGAAGAAGAAGCAATCTCAGAAGTCAGTTGAGAGAGTAGAACTGGATGATGTGGTGCCAGAGGAAGGCAGAGATGGTGCCAGGAAAGAAGAGGGGTGCGGACGCACGGAACCCTCGTACTACGAACCAATTTGATTAACGCGAGAGCCGTTTATTGTTTACATTACACTATTCTTATACACTTCTGCTACTGTAGTTCACGCGATCACGCATGACTCGATTGGGTCGCTCGTATTGTCCACGCGCCTTGCATGCACCTTTCAGAGACCCTGATTGGTTCAAGTCCGAGATGGTGCAGTCCCTCTCTGTTTACCTTCTTGCTGTCTTGTTATCTCATTCTTCAGGCCGCTTCTCTCCTGATTTAGAATAGCTTACAGTTCTCTAACCTTGATGAATTCCTGAGGCCTCAGACAGTGCCAGCTAAAGACAACTTGGCTGGGGCCCGCAACGGGATTCAAATGCCTCACAACAGAGGGGTTCAAACAAGGTCAAAAACAGAATGGCATCTTTTCTTGTAGACAAATAGTCTGTTTCAGTGAGTGGAGAGAGAGATGATGCAGAAGGCTAGAGACTCCCTCTGTGGATGAGGGGCTCTTCCCCTTACAAGTGGTACAGCCATGGCTGGAGGTGGAGACAGACCTGGCAGACAGGGCTTTTCAGCTGATTCAAGTGGTTCAAGAAAGCCCAAAAGAGAAAACTTTTGATTGCTAGAGCTGTCATGGCTTTCCCCCATGCCTTTTGGCCAGGCTCTGTCCTCCTTGGGGCTTCACGTCAGGTGTCTGCAAGCCCAGTGACCTGACTGACCACCTACATCCCTTATCCTGCCTTCCTGGGTTGGCAGATCCCCTCTGTGACTGGAAAAGTGCTGTTTAGACTGAAGACTAATGGCCTTTAAGTGACATGATTGTATTATGTTAAGCATCTATAGGCTTTACCATTAGGCACTAAACAGTTTATGACTCATAGCAGAGAAGCCCTTGTCCTGAAGAGTTTATACACTAAATGGTCTGGACAGGCAAGGCTTGGAAGAGGCAAGGTTTCCTCCTGCCTGTCGGAGAGCAGGCCTAAGGAAGGCCTAGGACAGGATGCATCTTCACAATTTAGAGCAGCACCTTGCTCTAGGTCTTGCACGTTCAGGTTTCCTGGGGAGTAATAATTCTGCAATGGGATTTGTGCAGTGGGAGGAGAATCATGTTTAATTTTAGCTTAGTTTTTGTGCAGGTTTTGGCTTTGAGGGGGCTTAGACACGATGTGTTGTGGGTGCATCCATTTCATCAGCTACATTCCCTTACTCAGTGTGTAATTACAGTGTTCTGCAGCAGGAGTCTGAATGCTCCCTCTTAAAGCAGCTAGTATGCAGAGAACCAGGCGATTACTAAATTAGTGTCTGTATGAAACGCTTATTAAGAGACTATATAGACAGAGAAAGGACACACATTCTGTGTAATCAGGCTCTGCTGGAGCATTATTCATAGAATAATTTAAATAGAGATCTCTAATCCAACCACCTGTTCAAAGCAGAGCTAACTTCAAACTTAGATTGGGTTGCTCCAGCTCTTCTCCAGATGAGTTTGAATGTCTCTAGGGGAGGAGATTTTACCACCAGTCTGTTCCAGTGCTTTATTACCTGCATGGTGAAGTTTTTTCCTGATGACAAATTGGACGTTCACCTGCTGCAGCCTGTGGTTGTGATGTGTGACTTTCACTGAGAACACAGTGTTCAGTTTTGTACACTCCTCTTCATAAGATGCTGTATAATATCATGTTTAGTAAGCAGACAGACTTTCATACCAAGTTTTTGTGTAAAAAACTGTTCTTAAGGGTTTTTCATACGGTCAGGTTCCCAAGGCTGGGGAGGCAACCTCATCCTTGGAGACTTTGCAGTTTCTCTTTTCTTGGGAGGAGTGTCATGCATTTCTCATGTCAAAGGGAAGTCCACCTCGTTGTTCACCATGTCTGGAAGGGATGGTGAGAGCATTTGCTCTACCCCTCCACCAATCTGGAGTAGTGCGACTCCTCTGCCTGCTGCGCTTCTCATCTCAGCTGAACCATGGAGCCAGCTCTGGTTTCCTGCATGGTAATTAAGTACTTATTTAAAAATCAAAAAGCTCAGTTCTGATACTACTATCCCTGGCTATTTACAAACTCCAGGTAGAGTGACTCTAGATTTACTCCTACATGCCTAGCAGTAGAATCAGGCCCAGTAAATAGAGCTATGAATCTTTTTAAGAGAAGCTGTTAAGAAGTAGCACATAGATTTATTGTAGCATCATGTGTGTGCAATTGTTGATGAACATCTTCTGTTGGAGGCTGAATACCTGCTGTGTTACAGCCTTGCTTTTAATGTTGAGATAGCATCTCTGCCAGCATCTCGCTGACGCACAGACAGATACCCATAAAAGGGCCAGATCTCGCTTGGTGTTAAATGCCTTCATGTTTCATTAAGGTTGATGGCAGTGGAAGGCACACAGTGCTTTGCAGGACGAGCAAGTCACGACAAGCCACTTGCCCTATGTGCTTTTTGTGGCAGAATTATGTCCCTAGTGTATACATTGCTCTGGCTGCAGTCTGGGATAACACCTTTTCCATTCTCTGGCTAGCGGCTTGGAAAGCAAGGGTCTTGAGGTTCTCACAAATTTCTTAGTACCCAGCAAAAATTTTGAGAGTAAGGATCATGCTGTTAGCATGTGATGTATGTTCAGATATTTCAGCCAATGCTGCTATGAGTCCCAAGTGTTAAGGCTTGCAACTTGCCTTTTAGGCTTCCTAGGCAGGAGTATGTCTGGTATAGAGAAAACACAGCTCTGTCCAGAATTGGCATCACAGAAATAGAAAGAAGATCTGAAAGTGCCAGGTATTAACCTTGCTGCTTAGCCTGTGTTTTTGGCCTCATTACACTAATCCAATTAAAGATTGATGGGAAGAGATAATGCACACTCCAGTGAAGGGGTTTGTGTGGCAACTGCTTTCCTTCCTGGGCATCTGGAGTGGCCTAAGTTATGTTGTGCATCACCACACCTCCCCAGGCCCTGCAGACCCACTGGTGCCTCCATGTGCCATGGTGTGTGCTCTTCTCCTGCATCGTGTCTCTCTTATTACTAATGGAGCATGGATGCATTTTAGCTGCTGGTCAGCCCTCATTAATATCCAGAGATGACAGGTTGACATTTGTAAAGAAGACTTGCATTGACCTTCATGTTGTGCATCGGTGCGGTTGCCATACAGCGCCCTGTGCTGGATGCTTCTTCCTGCGCTGCCTCGGGAATGCATTTGTGTTAGCAAAGGGACCGACCACTCTGTAACCCTTTGCTGCTGTTGGGAATGCAGCAGTGTGCCTGGATGTCTCTGCATCCCTCAGCCCATTCCAGGACTGTTTGCTGTAGAGCCTCCATCCATCCCAGTGAACCAGAGTGGAGGGTATTGGTGTTGCACTTGTGGCTCCCTGTGGAGGTTTGGTTTTTGAGTACTGGGAGCCTTAATGGAAGACAGCTTTATGCCAATAGCAATGTCCCATCTTCTTCCTTTTCCTAGCTCTTGTCTGGGGAAGCAGCAGAAGAAAAGGCTGTGCTGCCCAGGCATCCTAAGTGCTGTCAGTTGCCTGTCTCTCCCCCAGCCCACGCCATCCCGGCTTGAGGACTGCTGCAGCCTGCTCAACAATGACATTTATTAACAGAGGGGGCTTTGAAAAAAGGCAGGCTGCTCCTGCAAAGGCTTCTCACTATAACTCTGTCTCCTCTCACCAGCCCATCTGAGGCAATGGCTGCTGGTGTTGAAATTCATTAGTGTTACCTGACAGGCGATGGAGGCTTGCTCTGTCTGTTCCCACTTCCCTGCTCTCATGTCCCTGCTTCATGCATGCTGATATTTAAAGCTGATGTGTAGCTCATAGGCTTGTTGCACTGTGACAAGTTTGGGGGTGGTTGAGAGAACTGAGAGGGTGGAAGGAAAGCAAAGAGGGAGGGAGATGGGACCTGTATCAGAGTTTCTGTGAAAGCCCAGGGCTTTTCGGACCCTCTCTAGATGTACTGTATTTCCACAGCTGCTGCTTGAGAATTTTAAGTACAGCCATGCAGGCGTGGTTTGTCCTGCACTGATGGGGGGCAGAGAGAGACAGCACTGTGTGTGCTTGGTGAGAGTGGGGTGCAGTCACCTGGCAAGGGCTTACCTGGTGGAAAGCAAGAGCATGTGGGCTCCCTTGGCCCCTTGAGTGGTCTGTGGGGCTGACATCCCACTCTACGTCAAAACAGAGCAGTACCTCTGGGCTGCGTGGTCCAGAGTGTTGACCAGCCTTGCTTTGAATGAAGGTGCCAGGCTGAGGTGGTTTGACAGCTCCTCAGACACCATGGTGCTGTTGTGTGCTTCAGTATCCAGGCAGCTTCCTTCTTCAGTGAAGGATTTCCAGGGCAGGAGCCTGCCAGTCCTCTCCTTTGCAGCCAAGTGCACTGGGGTTGGCCAGGACACAATTAAAATGTTCTGCATCTCTTACAACGCAAGGTCTCCAGGGAATGGATTTTTTGGGAAGGTTAAGATCAGGTCTATAAACCCCAAGATTTCATGTCCCTTTATCTTCCCATAGAGGAACTTGTTCTTTTAACTACCTCAATATCAATACACCCTGTATGTAGCAAGTGGCCCAATTTCTTTGTCTCCTGACATCCTGAACCCAGAAGCAGATGGACATTAACCAGCTCTGATTAGTTGGGAGAATCAAGCATTAATTTTTTATACACCAGAACCACCTGAGTGACAGAAATCAATTATGGCTGCCCCTCCCCCTTCCATATTAATGTGTTGGCTCCGAGCAGAGATGGAGGGACCTGTTGAAACGAGAAACCCCTATTTCTTCATTTGACCCTCTAGATAATTAGGGTTAAATTGATATGCTATCGCACTGGTGACACATTTTATCTGCCTCTGTTTGTACAAGAGGATACAATAGTAGAGGAAGGACCAATTTGTGCCCTGCTTTAGCTAACCAGACTGAGATAAAAGGTGTCACTAGTATGATAACGTTCTTGCCTCGTGCTCCTTTATTGTTGCTCAATTTGCTTTTTTTTTTTTTAATCCTGTTCTTTTTCTTTCAATACCCTTGGTCATATTTTAACTCCATGCCATCGCATAATGACGCCCTGCTAAATGTGTGTGGAGATAGGCAACTCTGGCTGACAGCCTTCCCTGATAACCGAATTCCAGCTCATCCATCACTAGGCTGCTCTCCTTAACTTAAGGAAAGTGATAACTAAAGCAAGGCCGTTTATCACCGCTGAGCTGTGCGCTTCTTGCCGCCTTGGAGAGAGATGGCTTCTACAGCAGAAATGCAGCCATGTCACTTCACCTCCTATTTGCATCCCGTTCATCTCCAGGCCCCATTTACCCTGCAGGGTGGTGAAGCAGGGCTGGATGGAAATAAGACCTGGGGTGGTAAAAGCTCTCTGAAAATGGTGCAGAGTTGCCACTGCTGAACATGGTCTAAGAAGGACTTGGACTTGCTTAGATGGTGGAGGAGAGTCACTTGCTCTTCTCCCCGAAGGGGATGTGCATTTTGAGAGCAGACAGAGATTATGTGTTCCCATCTCTGCTTCTGTGAGGACAGAGCACCAGAGCTGCATTAGAGGCTGGAAAATCCCATAGCCATTTTTAAGTTTCTCTATATTGAATTCAGTCAGCATTTGGCTGATGGGATGGTTTTTGAAAGCCAGCCTCCTTCCTAAGGAATAAGAGCTTTAGTGTTTGGGAAGCTAGTTGTACCTCATTCAAACCTGGAAGGATCATGGGATGTTGAATGCAGCAAAGTATGCCATTATTTCTCTTCTCCCTTACCTGAGGAAGGGCTGAATCCTGAGCTCTCTGCTGAAGCAAAGCTGCCCTCAGTGTGCAAGTTTGGCTCTTGCAAGAGCAAGAAGCCACACTGAGTATAAGAGCTTATTTATCAAATAAGTGAATGCTCAAGTGAGTGGTGACTCTGATAAATAGACATGCTTCCTTACAGGCCATGGTATTTCTGTTCCCCAGGATAGCCACAGATGTGCCTTATTTAGTCCAGCCTGGAAAAGATGATAGAAAAAACTCCTGCCTGGTCAGCAGGCTGAAGAATGGCGGGGGGGGCACTGCAGGTGACAATCTTGGAGCTGGGGAAAAGATGTTGCAGGGGTGTTTTCCTCCCCGTAGCTACCTGGAAACCCAGGTTCTGTGCAGCGCAAAACCCCTGGTTCCCTGTGCCAGGAGTGCTGCATATTCAGACTAGACCAGACCCATACAGCAATCCTTTCTAATCCTTGCTCAGTGGCTCTGTCCCCAGTGGCCTGGAGCCACCAGGACTGCATCTTCCAGCTCAGGGATAGACATGTTTTGGTTCTTGATGCTGACAGCCTGCCCAGGTTATAACATGTTGGTCTCCTGGTGCTTGAAAAACTTGAAGCCCCTCTGCTGCTGACAAGAAATGAGGGGAGCACAAGCATCGAGGGGGAGGGGGAACGTCCTGAGGTCACACAGCTTCACAGGCGGTTTCTGGGGTTGTTACTTGTTTGCAAAAATGAGTCATTTATTTAGTTGACATATTTATTTGGAGCATTTATTTTCTCCAATTAAAGACCCACTGTCCAGCGCCCAGGGCACACTGCCATCAGTCTCAGGGTGAAAATAGAACCAGACTGTCCAGTTTGCTGGGCCTTTTGGTCCCACAGGGATGGCAGTGCTTTAGATGTTATTCATTGCACTGGGTGGTTTGCTGTCAATTCCTGTGGCTAACAAGAACGATGCTTGCGCTCACTTCATCTGGGCCCTATCCAGATGTAAGGTGAATTGATAATTTTTCCTCTAACTGGAGCTAGGCTGAGACCTGTATTAACTCCTCTTGGGTTAGGAGGAGAAACTAATTTTTTCTAACATAGCTCTTGCTAACTTCTGTCATCATCCCGTCTAGCTAAATGTGAGCAATCTGAAAGAGGTTGCCTAATCACATGCCTATATTTAGACCAGTTGTTTGTTTTAGATGGTTCCTTTTCTTGTGATCTTTCTTTGGGCACCAGCAAAAAGCAGCTTTCCTGGAGAAAGAGCTTTCTCAGCATGCTGTTTGGGGCTGGTCAGGTCTGTTCGACTGAGGGATGTCATGGACATCTGTGAAATGGCTGTAAAATGCACGGGCCAGGCTGCTGTTTGTGTGGCAGCTGTGCAGTTGTGAGGAGTGACTCCAGGTGCTTTATTTCAGTGCAACGGCATCAGATGAGCTGTACCCAGGGACAGGGCTGTGCTGTCAACTTGCACTGCTTGCCCTGTGCACTGCTATGGCCCAGCTCCTTGCAAGCTTGTTCTCTTGACAGCCTTCCTGCTTTCAAAGAACTTCCTCTGGACATTCTTATCAAATGTGTTCGTATGACTTAAATTATTGGTCCTAAATCATCACTTGTGCATCTTCTCAGGACCAGGCATTTGACTTTGGCACAGGAAGTCTATTCCTTTCTTAGCCTAAGCAGGACAAAGGTGGTACACAGGTGGGTCCCAGTGTGTGCTGGCTCTGTTGGCCACATATTCCCAGGAGATTCCTCTGGATATGTTTCCCAGCTTCCTTCCTTTTCTTCGTGTTCAAACGGAGGAGTCACCAATACCAGACTGCTGTGGTACTGCACTACCCGGAGTCTCATATTATCTGCAAGTGCATTCATTATCTGTCTTGCTCCTTCATCTCCTTACTTGGGGAAGTGTCTGGAGAGATGCTACCCCATTCACCAAAGGATTTGGAACTGGGCTGAACACTCAGGTACTGTCTGGGGTGCTGATGGTGCACCTTGGGGTGTTTTCCATTTATCCACTTCTCATCAGAGCTTGTTCCTATATTTCAGTCTCAAATCTGAAGTCTAGTCCACTCTTTCCTCCTTGGAGAGCAGGAGAAAGCTTTGCCCTGGGTGTGGTGGTGGTCTGTGTTCAGATATTTGAGCAGCTGATGCTGGCACTCACAGCTCTTCCTCCTCCCCTGCAATCTCCTCCTACAATCCCCATGTGCTTGAGGAATTTGGGAGATTCCCCACCTCTCTCTGTTTGCAGAAGCTGGTTTCTAGGGTTGTGACTTTTAACATGCACAAACAGCTCTAATTTAGTCATTTATTTAGTTGACATATTTATTTGGGATGTTTCTTTGCTTCACTTAAAGATCCTGTGACCAGTGCCCCAGGCCATGCTCAGCAGTATGTGAATGAACGAGATCCATCAATTACTCTTGATCAGATCAAAGTGGCCAGGGAAAACTCACATAACTCATGTCCCTGCACAGGCTTGGCTGGAGACACATGGTTTGCAACTCAGCATTCCCCGGCTGAGGGGCACATCCTCGCTCCCCTGCAAACTCACTGGGACTGGCACAGTGTGGGAGAAGCAGCTTTCCTGCTGCTGTGCCTTCAGGCACTCTGCCTCCCTTACCGGTGCTGTTTTGTTTTGAGCCCTTTTCCATCGGCTTGCTGTTGGAAGGGAGAGGATAAATACATGTGCTCACAGCTCTGGCTGCTGTGCTCTCGTCCCTAGTGAGACAGTGTGCAGCACCTTGTATCTTCAGAGTTGTGTCTGCTCTCTTCTTCCTGTTTCCAAGCACCTGTTTGGAAAACAGCCTCTGCTTTCTTAGCCCTACAGCACTGCTATCCAAAGAATGAATGCTTTGGTGCCTCCTTCCCTCCTTCATGTCTCTTCTGATGTTTTAACCATAAAGGCCAAATGAAGAAGCACCAGGGCATGACAGGTGAATTGTCAGTCCTTCTCTCTGCCCTGTAAGCTGCTGGCAGAGCAGGAGGGTTTTGCAGGGATTTGTGATGGGTTTGCTTAGCCAAGAACAGCGTGGATACTCCAGTCATGTTGTGTGTTAGCCAGCGTGGAGAAGAGCTGAGTGCTGCACTTGTACACAACTGCTGTTCAAAATGTTTAGTCTAAAAGGTTTAAGCAGCCTGGATGTGGCTGGATGTATATAAGTCTTCAGCCAAGCTTTACTCTCATGAGATTTTTTTGCCAAGAGCTGGGGTGCTTCTGATGTGCAGCATGATGTTACAGCAGACTTAAGAGTCTTTTCCATCCCTGAACAAAATGCACTTAAGAAAACAGAGTTTGTGTTGTCAAGACACTGATTGAATCAAACTTGCTCTCTCTTCTCTCTTACAGGTTACCAGGACAATGCCAGTACTTAGGGCTGCCGGTTGCTGATTACTTCAAACAGTGGATTAATCTGAAAAAGGTACTTCTGTGCAAACTGCCACAATCCCTGTCTCCCTCCTCCCCTTGTCCTTCACTTTTCCTCTTTAAGGAGGTGTCTAATAACTACTGCTGTTTTGCATTGAAATGAGTTATTTTCTCAGAAGCTGGGCTGAGCGAGTCCTCCAGCTCCCTATTGTATCTCCTCTAATAGAGTCTTACTATACTTGATGGGATGTGTTCTGCAGCTGGGGAGAATCCCATTGTGGCAGGCACAGTGCAGTGCTTCTGCATAATATTGGGACACTGTGAGACCCCTTTTTCAGTGAAGGTTGTGTTGTCGCCAGTGCTGCTGGCAACTCTGTTTCATTTTGCAGCCATATAAGGCCCCTAGGAGCATGGTTCCCATCAGATGAAATTCCGGTTAATAAATGTGGAAATACTCCAATGTAAAAATCAGCCTTTCTCTTTGTGGTGTGGGGAAAGGGAGCTGTCTCAGCAGTCCACCTAGGAGATCAGGGATCACTTTGCTGAGCACAATGCCTTGGACTCAGTACTGTCTGGTGCCTTGTCTTTTGCTCCACACCTTCAGTGGGTGGTTAAGGAGCGGTATGCTGTGCATCCACAAGGACTCCTGGCACAGCTGCTTCATCTACACAGAAAAACGTGGTGATGCCATAAGTCACAAACCAAATTGGGAAGAAAAGAACAAGTGTGATGACAACACACTTGAGGGAGGAGGTTGCAGTCTGTGCACAAGAGAAATTGGGGTGGCCCTCCTGGTTAAACCTTTAGATGAGTAAGATTCCCTTCCCCCATCCAATTTAGTGCTTTATTTGGGTTTCTACGCCTTTTCCTGATAATTAGGGGTCTCAGTAAGCGGAATTTGCTTATAAACAGCTCATTGTTCTTGCGGGCTTTTCTTTTGTTCTTTTATTTATTTATTGTTTTAAATGGAAGCATGAGTGACAGGCTGAGCAGCCGCAGAAGGACAATTTGCATGATCTGTTCCATCAAATAGGGTAGAACGTGAACTTAACAAGGGATGCTGGCAGCACATTCCTGGCTGAACTTGTCAAAGGGTCTTGTATTTCCCTGCTGTCAGAGCAAATCTTTTGGCTGATTGCTGGTCCTTGGTAAATGAAATCTGAAAGCACATTGGGGCATTCTGCAGTTCAGTGACCATTAATGATCGCCATTTGAAGTTCACTAAACTTCCGGTGAATGGATAGCAGCTATATAACCAGCAGGTTGATGGCTGCAGAATAATAATACTCAAAAAAAATCCCCTGTGTACTGTGATGTTTGCTAAGAAGTAGGTTGATCCATCCATGCTCCTCCTCTGGGCCTCAGGGTGAATGATTTACGGATTTAGATCCTGGATTTAGGAGCTGGGATTCATCATTATGTAGATGTCCACGCAAGTGTCTCTTCTTCAAGATGAGCATTCATGTGTTGCATGCTAGCAAATACTGTGATACTAAGCTGAGGGCTGCTGAGCATCCATGAAGTCCTGAGCACAAAGCTAAAGGCAGGAGCAGGAGGGAAGCTGTTGCAATGAAATGTTCCCCTACCCAGCTCCCTGAAAGGGTCACATGTTGAGCATGGGGGCACGTGGGTTGGGTTGTCCTCCTCTGCAGATGTGTTTTTGGAAAGTAAAGTTTCAAACTCCTTCAGATCGTGCAGGAATGTGAGAGAGAAATGTTGATCTTCTTCCAACCCTTCTAGTCCCTTAAAAACTATGAAGTTTTTCTGACACTTTAATACCTGAGACCCTCTGACACAGAATGGTTCCAGGAACCCTGTGCCCCTCTGGGAAGTGACCCATGTTGCAGAGAGGGGCAGGGCCCTCTCCTGTCCTGTGGCTAAGAGCGGCTTCCCCTGGGACTTGCTCTTACCCCAGGGTGATGATCTTTCTATGCCACACACTGCTTTCAGATGTTTGTGGGGCAACTGCCTGTGTGTTTTCACGAGAGAGGATTTCCAGCCTGGATAACTAATTCTTTCCAAGCAGACAGACCCAGTGGAGACTCAGTCTCTACTGAATGAGCTCCCAGTGGAAGACAGATAACAGTGAACAGGTAACTATCCCCCCCGTTCTTCCCTGCATAGCTCAGGTGGCCCCTTTTCCCCTGCCTCTGGCACATTCCTGACCTAGAAATACCTCCTAGGCTGAGTCTGCCTCTGACCTGATCCATGAAGTAAGTGAAGGTCTCGTGGGGTGGGTGGGGCTTGAAGTGTAAAACTGATGATTTCTAGGTCGTGGATAATGCAGAGACTTGAATGTTTCAGATCTCAAGAAAACAGGCACATGTGACAGAGAGCAGGAGGGCCCCACTTGCACCTACTGTACCTCCTTTGAGTCTCTGCTTATGAGCAGTGATAACAAGAGGACCTTTCTGAATTAGGGAGTTCCTGCTACAACTAACAGGCAATGCTGAAGAAGGATTACACACAGACAAGTTTGTGTACCTTTGTGTAGTGCAGTAGCAAGAAAATACATTCCAGATTCCCTCTGCCCATGCACACACAGCTTCAGGTCCTCTTCGTCTCTGTTTTGTATCATTTTATACAACAGTCCTTGTCTGGACTCCCTCTGCCAGAGCATGGAATGTTCCAGAGCTCGGCAGATCTTCTTCCCACAGTGATGAGAGAGTCTTTCTCAGAGTTCATTTGCCAATAAACTTCCTTTTCACTGCTGTGCTGCAGGAGCAGTTGAGGTGAGAAGCTTGTGCCTGCAGGCAGCTTTCACGATTTCCAAGACCTGCCTCTCAGGCAGGCTGGAGACAGGAATTGCCCCTGGTAGCTTCCAGTCTTGTTTTGCCTCAGGCAAACCTTGCTGGATTGATCTGGCCGTACTGGTGGTGATGAGCTCCACATCTGACTGCTGCAATGGTGGCCACTGTGTCTTGGGATCTGTAAAAAAGCCTTCTGTGGAGGAGAGAGCGGGGAAAGAAAGCTGCTTGTGCACTTGACCATGTTTGCTGAAGTTTTACCTTACCCTGTGCCCCCCCAGCCTGCTAATGCATCCCTTCCATCAAGCCTGATCGGTGTTTGCTGACATTTTTAATGTCACTGAGCGATCTTGTATCTCTAGTGAACTGTCAGTGTAGAGCTGACTCGGGGCAGAGAGTTTATCATGTTCTTCACTTCGATTAGCTCAGCCTTGTGGGAGGGCAGCAGAAAGCAGAGGAGGCTTTCTTTGAATGCTGCAACATTTCAGATATCCCCCTAAACCATCTCAACAGAAAGCCACCATCCCATCTGCCAGTTCTCCTTAGGCACCTGTCATGTCGATCTGCAGAGGCCCCGTGGGTTAGGACTGAGGTGCACAACCTGAACTACATCACTGGAGCAGGGTGCTCAGGGTGGAAATAACAGAGAGTTCTTCATGTCAGGAGAGAGGGACACCAGTGGAGTAATATGTGCAAAAAGCAGGAGGCCATGGGTCAAGATTTATGCAAAAAGGAAATCTCCTGCAGCTAGCAAGCTGCCAACAAGCTGCTGCCTTGAGAGTATCCTCAGGTAGCCTGGGTAAATCCATTACTGCTTATTCTAGCACAAGGGTCAGCTCTCATTTGTGCTCCCTCTGCTCTTTCAGGAGCCTCTGTGGTTTGTTTTCCAGGTGCCACTTGAGTTAGCAGCATGGTTGGTCTTGTGATGAATCCTCACCCCAGGGGCTGGAACCAGTGCTGTGTTAGGCTGAGGACACAGTGCCTGCAATCACAGGGTGTCCAAGAGCCTGGGAATGGGAAACCCAGCAGGCAGTAGGAGTTGTCAGCACCACTGGGCTGGGAGCACATCACTGAAAGGAGAGTGGTTTGATGGAGGGTGGAGGTGGAAGAAGAGGGGTGAAGATAGATTTTCTTACAATGAGCTTTTGCAAGAAGAACATTAGAAGGATGATGAGGGTATCAAAATGGCCAGACCAAAGATGTAACCCAGATTATTTTTATGCCAGAGGCCGGTAGCTGATGTTCACAGGTGTAACAGGGAGAGCATGGCTTGAGTCAGCTTTCTCTGATTCCCAGGAATTGTCTCCTCAAGAACTGAGAGCTGTCCCTGAACCACTGTATCTAGCACCCACTGTTTTTACCAAGTCTGTCTACCCGAAACTTGTACACCCTTTTCTGAATCTGCTCATGCTTTCAGTTCCTACAGCATCCTGCAGCAATGACTTCTGCTATTTAATTATACATCAATTATACTCTGTGTACTCATAAGTTGTGTGAAGATGGAGGTCCCTTTGTTTCTTTTAAACCTATTGTCAGCTTGTTTTCTTGGGCATAGGTCTTGCATTCTGTGAAAGAAAATGTGTTTCTAGTTCTTCTTCATCATGTTATTCTTTATTTGAAACCTCGGTCATATTCTTGCTCAGTTGTCTTTTCCAGCACAGCAAAACTTGTTGGAGGGCTTGCAGAAAGGCAACTGTGGGCTCTGTGACTCTAGAACTGGCTTGTGGAAATTATTCTTAACGTGTGTACACTATCCTGATCTTGTATTTATTCTCTGGATGTTTTGCATTTAAAAGATGAGTGTTTTATGTATCCACTAAGGGTTTGTTTTATTCCTTGTTTCTCAAATTATATAATGATAAATATATATATATTTTTTTTAGGAAGACAATTTTCATACCCACCACAGAACTGTCCCTCTCTCTGCACAGCTATCCTGGCATCTTTGGCCATCTTTGATTTCTGTTCAGAGGGTGCAGCATGTCTTTAGATACAGTAATAGTGGTTGCTTTAGGAGTGACAGAAAACTGGTCTTGGTTTGACATCCTCCTGAAATTCAGGAGAGTTTTTGTGAAAGGCAAGAGTTGAATGATGTGTGTGAAGGAATGCAACTTTCCTTCTCTGAGCATGATGAAACAGAGTTGACAGAGCCTTGGGGAGCACAACGTGACAACGTGGGGTGCTATGGCTGTGCACAGAGCTGGCCTTTTTCAGGGTCAGCCTTTATTCACCTGTAGATTTTCCTGTTTGGAAGCAAACTGTTAATACACATGCACAAATGTTTTAAGGTCACCTACTTGCATTGTGAAATCTGTCAGAGGAAGCATGTAATGGGATGTTTTTGTTAATATTTGGCTACTAGAAATAAACACATCTTAAACAAACAAAGATTTGCTAACAGCTTTCTGTTTCTCCTCTGAATTAACAATTCCTTTTGCCTTTGGAGTGGGAGGAGGGGCTCTGAGTACTTCTCAGGCACTTGGTGCTGAAGTGTCTTGAGTGCTTTGGATGAAGATCGTTGAAAGGGGTGAGAATTGGTTTATGTGTTAACCCATATACCTGGAAGTTGCTTTTTTGAAGTCTAACTTCTTGAGGACTTAAAGTGATTGTTATAAATTTCCTGTTTATTGAGTTACTGGCTGCAAAGAATATAAAATGCCTGGTAAGGTTAGAGATGTCAGAGGAGGACTCCTCAGGCAAAGTGCTTCATGGCCAGAGAATCAAGCACATGAATAAATGTTACCTCCTAACTGCAAAGAACTGTGCCCAGGGCTTTGCTGGTTTGCAGCATGGATGCCTGTTCTGAGACCCTGCCACACCTTCTTTCAGTGGGACCTGGGCTTGCTTGGCTCCTCACCCCACTGGTGAAGCTCTTGGCTTTGGAAAGTCTCAGAGGGCAGAAATGGGAGAGGTTGTGAAAGGAAACACAAGGAGAAGTGTGACTCCAGGTCTCAGGGGAGTTAGGGTATCTCTTTAATGGAGATGAGGAAAGTGTCTGTGGAATGGCGTTGGTTCATATTTGGAAAGAAATGGAAGGAATGCAAAATGACTGTGATGAATAAATAGTTTGCTCTGTATTTGCCAAAAGGCAGAGGTTGCCATATTGCTGAGCAAGAGGTTTGCTGTTACACAATTTTCTGATAAAGTCAAGTGGTGAATTGGTTGGCGTTTTGTATAGCTGGTTTACAGGAGGTTTAAAGAACTGGCTGAGATGCCCTGGACTATTAATAAGTCTTTGAACATGGGGGAAGTTCTAGAGGACTGGAAGAAAGCTAATGTTGTACCAGTAATTTAGAAGGGCAAATGGGATGACCGATGAAGTAATTATAGCCCTATCATCTTGACATTAATTCTGGGCAAAGTAATGAAAAGCCAGATATCATAGTTGATTAATAAAGAATGAAAAGAGGGTAATATAATGCCAATCAATGTGGATTTATGGAAACTAGATCTTTTTCAAACTAACTTGATATTTTTTTTATGAGAATACATGTTTGGTTGATAAAGGTAACCATGTCAATGTAATATACTTCTGGAAGGCATTTGACTTGGTACCTTATGACATTTTGATTAAGAAACAAGAGTGATACAAAATCAACATGGCACACATTACATTGATTAAGAAAGAGCAAACTGACAGCTCCTAGCATTTAATTGTAAATGGATAATCATCATGGAGTGCATGTCTTCCTAGTTGGGTCCCACAGGGATCTATTTCTCAGACCTCTTGTATTTAACACTTTTGTCAATGCCCTGAAAGAAAACATAAAAATCATTTTCGATAACGTGCAGATACTGCATCCAGAAGGTGGCTGCTGTTGGATTTATAAACAGGCAATGGTGAGGAGGAGCAGAGGGGCTGGATCGTTTCTTTCTTTGGGTCTGGTTTGACCAGTGTGGGATATTGGGTCCTATCTGCATCAGAGAGAATTCTGGAAACTTGAAGACTGGATGAGAACTGCACGACCAAAGGAGCGTTCGCCATGCAGTAACAACCCTGGAAACCATTTAGGGTACCAGAGAAGGGTAGTTGCCAAGTATCTAAAGGGAGAGCCAAGACGTGGCAAGAGGTTTCTTCATGGAAGCAGACAAAAGCATAAGCAGTTCCAGTTCCTGGAAGCCAAAGCAAGGTAATTCAGGTGCAGATCTTTACAGTGTGGGGTAATTAAACATTGGAACAACTTACCGAGGGCTGTGGTGGATTATCCAGCTCAGGAGGGAAGGGATTTTTTCCTAAAAACATCAGCTCTGGTTCAGACAGGAATTTGGGGCAGTGCTGTGCCCTGTGCAGGTAAGGCCAGCCGATTGCAGCTGTTTCTTCTGTCGTGATGATCTTTGCCCATTGGTCTTGCACAGCTCTGGCCGCTCTGTTCCCTTGCAGTGAGAATGCTCTGGAGGGCTCCTGGCTTGGGGAGCACAGACAGCAGAAACATCACGAGTCTGGGAACGGAGAGGGAAGCATCCTGGGGAACGCGGCACCTCTGACATGGGCAGAGGAGCCCTCCTACTCCAGGGCTGGAGCACAGCAGCAATCCATGACTTCTCCTTTAAATCTGTCGTGCAGCTGTCTGAACTCTGAAATTTCTTTCACTCTCTCCCTCGCCTTGTTAACATGTGTTGCCTTTGGGGTAATCAGGGAAAAAATATTATGTCCTTTTACAATTACCGGGTTTTGGAATATTAAAATGTCTCTCTGCATCGGCAGTGTTATTTTGATTGGTATTCTAACCTTTGACTAGCCCATAAAGCGAGCCGCTCTTCAAGCCAATATTGCAGGACTGAAATTTAATTCCGAAATGATTCCAGATAATAGGGAGACAGATAATATATGCATGAAGGATATTATGTTTGGACTAAATGCAGCAGGGCCAGGGCTTGGGAGTTGAATAATAGCCCAGAGTGAGTTATAATCTGTGGGACAGAAATACCTTACTGTCAGGGCCAGGAGAGGAACTCTTAAATCAAAGGGAGGGAGATGAGGAGGGAGTTGAGGATAGTCATCTCAATGGGAAAGGGCATCGAGGAGAGGCCTTAAAGGAGCAGCCCTTTCTGTCCTTCTGCAGAGCAACCTGTCCTTCCTTTCTTACTTAATAAAGGAGTGCTGAGTAAATCACACTTCCCAGGAAAACCAATAGGCAGGGGATTCTGGAAGTTCTTGGCAGTCTTTTCCCTTTTGTCTTCCTGGATTCATTAGAAGAAGGTACAGGATGGGTTGATGCCTCAGTTTCCCTGCAAGTTGTAACCAGATGGACCAAGGGGTTGTTGCAGTAGGTCTGCAATATGTGCTGAGGTAGAGTGCTCACATAATGCAGAATGATCAGCAGGGTTGATTTTGACATCAACTTTCACATAAAACAAAGAAAGCACAGGCACGGCATGTGGGCTACATGGACAGTAGTTGTTGTTCATGGCTCTGCCCCTGACCTTCTCAGCCTGGGACTCACTGCCAGGCAAGGCTGTCTCCCTCCCTCAGAGCTGCTGCCTAAGCTGGTGACTGGAGGCACAGAGTAGGAGTATCTTCTGTGACAACAGAGGTATAAATTCAGTGACTTTTAAACATTGGAGGTTTAAGAAACAACACCTCCTTCTGGGCTCTCTGTACCAGGGAAGGGAATTTGAGGTTTTTGCTATTTACTCCTCTACAATTAGCACTTTGTGCTTTGCCAGCAGCTTCCAAGCCTGATGGAGTAGTCAGAAGGATACTTTCCACTCTGCAGTACCTCAGTCCTATAACTTAACCTGCTGGGCAAGGTGTTGGGAGTTTTCTGTAGCTTGACTTTGCAGAGCATTGCAGGTGACCGTGCTGCCAGCTGTCCTGGGAGGAGGGGGACTGAGCAGGCAGAGATGGAGAATGATGTCTGCTGCTGGGTGACACAAACCCATGTCGATATAACAGGCTTTGGCTCAGTGGCACGAGCTTATAGTTTCAAAGTAATGATCCCAGCCTCACATTTCATTTCCTTTCCTTGCAGTCTCAGAAGCTGGTCTTGCTACAGCTGAGAGGGGCTCTAGATGCATCCTGGAGGCTTCACTGGTTTTGGATGACTTGAACAATAACATACATGCCCATCTCAGGAGGGCAGAAATAAGCAGTGTCCATTTTTGCCTAAATCAAATTATTTTGTGTTTCTCTCTCCTTTGGTTTTTGGTTTTGGGGTTTTTTTTTTGCAAATTCCATCATCAAAACACAGGAGCAGTTTTCTGTGTCTGTACAAATTGTTTGGAGGGACAAATTGATCACAAATTGTTTGTGATCCCCTGAGGGTTAATGTAAGTTATATGGAAGCCACTTGGAGATACTCCAGGGTAAAGAGTACACGAGTATTTTGGTCTTACTTACAACAAGCTCTTCCTTCCATCCTTCTGTCCTTCTTGTAGCTGTGCTGCATGTGTTCTCATGGCATCTCACATACAGGTTAACTTTTTTACCATCAGGGGTTCTCTTAAATTGTCTTTTGCTAATACATACTGAAATATGCTGGGTGCATTAAATTAAAGTTCACCTCTTTTCCTAGGCAGGGTGTTTTGCATCCTGGTCTTAGCCTTTGGAACAAATGAGTTTTGTATACTGCATTTGGGGTGGACCTGGCACAGGTGGAAAAAGCCCAGAGAGGAACAGGAGAAGAGTCAGAGAACTGGAAGACATGATCTCCAGAGGAGATTGAGGGATTTAGGGGACAAAGCCTCCAGCTATGCCAGGGGACATTTAACTTGGACATTAGGAAGAATTTCTACATAGAAAAGGTGCTTAGATATTGGAATGGGCTGCCCAGGGAGGTGGTAGAGTCACCTTCCCTGGAGCTGTTGGAGGAAAGACTGGATGTGGCACTCAGTCCACAGGCACAAGGTCATGTTGGGTCATTGGTTAGACTTGGTGATCTCAGAGGTCTTTTCCAACCTGATTGCTTCTGTGATCTGGGATATTCAGCCTAGAGAAGACTAAGCACAAATAATTTTTGAGGAATGAAAGTGCTCAGTTTCTGGCTGGTAGTGGTGTATGGTTCTCAATCACATCCTCACCTGCTGCAAGGAGATCAGTAAACAGTCTCCGTGGATAAGAGCAGGAATATGGGACCTCTAGCTCTTGGGAGTTCAGAAGAATGTGGTGGGGATGGTTTGGGTGGAGCTGGTCCTCTCTTGAAGCAGACAGTTGGTCATCACTTCTCCCCTCCTGCTTGCCCTGTGTGCTGTGATACTTCCTTTGCCCTTACATTTGGACACGGGCTGTCTGCATTCCTTGGGACACATCACTGAAACTGAAACTCACTGAAATACCCAAGGGATATTTCCCTTGGGTGCCATGTACGGTCTCCACTCCCCTCCTGATGCTGTCTGCTCAGATCCCAGATGTTTGAACTGGGAAGATCCCAAGGCAGACTTTATTACTTGGCAATGCCTTTGAGCTTCAGTAAGAACCAGGGCTTCCTGTAGCCACATGTGATCCAGAGGGCTCTCAGGTAAGGTCAGAAGGTATAGATTCAAGAGAAACTGAGGAGCACAATTACGTTCCTTGGCCCCATGCAGCCTGCAGCTACTGGACAAAGCAGAGAGTAGAATTTTGTTGTCTTTGAGCTTTTCTTAACCAGAGCAAAAGATTTGCCTTTCAGGTGAAATTCTGAGCAGCAGTTTGCTGAGCACACTGCAGTGGTTGCTTTACCGAAAGCATCCTTGTCTATGCAAATGGCTGGAGGCAGGTTGGCATTTCTACACACATTGTTTTAGCTGCAGGCAAAAGGCACAAAGGCAGCTGCTCAGACCTTGTGTGCTGCTCTTCCTGCTGAGTGCCATATTGCTCGGCTGCACCTCACTGTGTCTGTGCTCCCCATTCTGGGGGATTTGAACATCTGTCCCCTGCACCAAGGAGCCTCCTGGTTTCCATCTGGCTCTGTGTGTGTGCTGCTGCTGAGGTTAAACATACTGCTCAGACCTTTGTGCCGTGGGTCTGGTTGCTGCTTGCAGGTTGAGGAAGGAGCCATGCTGACACTCCTGGTCCTGCCTCTTTATGGGGCTGTGTGCTGTAGGTGCCAAAGACAAAGTTTTAGAAAGAGCTTGCACCCAGACTTGGTGCTCTTAGCATGGCAGGCCAGGAACAAGCCAGGGGAACCACAAGAATGGTCCAAATTAGGCCTTTGTAAGCTGGATGTCAGTCTGGCACATGTCAGGCGTTTCACCAGCACGCAGGACTGCGGCTGTGCCTATAGGGCATTGGTGCTGTTGGCAGAAGCTGGGTCCTCCAGCCTCACCTGCCTGTTTATGTGAAGCTGTGGAGCATCCTGCATTTCCCCATGTCTCAAGTACTGAGATCCACCAGAGGGGCTGAAACCTTCTGCATGCCCTGGTATTGCGAGAGGGAAGCTGACCCCAGACCTAACACAGCTCCGTGCAGTCGATACCAGAGCAAGGCTGGAGGAAAAGGGATTAGAGGCAGGGCATGTTTTACAATAATCCTGCAACGTGTGCTGCATTCCAGGCCAGGAGGAGCTGGGAGTTGAAGGCACAATGTGTGAAAGATGGCCTTTCCTATAGTCCCATGATAGAGGCAAGGGACAGAGCATCCCTGCATCCCAGTCCTTCATCTGGAGCTTTACTTGGATACCAGCACAGCTGCCTATTGCCTGGGAAAGGAGCTGTTTTTCTCTGCGTTTGAAAGACAGGAGCTCCATGTAGGAGTGTGAAAATAGACTTGTGCAGTTCTCCAGGAGGGTGTGATGGGCTATCAGATTTTCTGATTGGGGATTAAAACATTAACTGGTTTGGTCCTCATTGTCCTACCAAGACAGCATAGCTACAAAAGGGAGAGTGACTGCTTGCCATCACCACCAGCAACAGCAGGCTGGTTCATGGTAGCCATTGGCTTACCTGTAAGTGGGAAGAACAGAACTGTGGTTTTTTTGGGTTTTTTTGTATGAGGTGTTCCTGGTGCCCTGTGCTGTGTGAGATACACTGTCCTACTGAAAGGGATGGGACTTTGTTACTGGTGTCGTGGCTGGGAAAGTGTGGGTGTTGGGTGTTCAGCCTCTGCCCCACTGCACAGAGGCATACCAGGGCTTGGCTTTGGCTTCTCATGGGCTCAGTATAAAGCGGCCAGAGATGGTGAGCAGGGAGATGGGAGATACACTAGTGGAATTTGTATATTAATAACTTGCAGTACTTCACACTCATTAAATTAATTAATTAAATCCCTCAGAACCCCAAGGCTACTAAGCAAGTTGATTTCAGAGTTAGGATTAAAAGTCTCCTGTCACCCTTCCCCTATGCTGGCATAGCACTTCTGGCTTTATCCTGGCTTTTGCTCTTTCCACTTGCAGGTTTCCTTGCTTGAACTCTGCCTGCAGCCCAAGGATTGAGTCTGTCAAGGTGACTTTTGTAAGAACTGGCTGAAAAGTCTACAGATATGGTCTGCTTTTGTTTAGAAAACAACCCGTCTTTTGCCCTTGTCGGGGCATAAACTTCTCTCTCTCTGCCTGCTGGGGAGGGCAGTTCTCATCACTGAAGCATGAGCCCAGCCAGGGTCTATCCCACAGTGACTGGTTTTCCCAGTTGCCTTGGCACTTTCTGCTACAAACCAGAACCATCTTCTCCTTGGGTGCTCTGACATGAGTGTTGCTGCCATCTTTATATGGTGCTGAGATGAAACCTCAGTGTCCTGTTCTGCCAGTGCTCCTCCTGCATGCATCCTGCAGATGCATTTTTAAACAAGCCGTAGATATTTAGTGTATGGTTTTGTGCCAGTTTCAGGAAAGCCTGTTCTCTGTGCTCTCCCATTGTGGTAACCTCTGTCAGCCTGGCCCTGATTGATGCTGTTAATATTTGAGAGATCATTTGGGATCTCCACCTTGGCTGTGCTCCTCACTCAGGGAAGGGCTGTCCTGTGTGGATGCCTGCAGCTGCCAGAGGGGTGTGCTTGCTGCCTGACTGTGTTTTGGAGGAGGCAGGTCTACCAGGACTAAGGGTAGCACAAAACTTTCAAAGAGCTAATTGCTAGACTCCAGCAGGTGCAGACTGGGCCTTTATTTCTGTAGGTGAGGGTCTTTCAGCCTTCCTGGGGCATTTCATTCTGTTCTTGCCTTTTGGCACCAACTTTTTGGCCACTGCAGTGGAGGGGTGTCCCCATACCTCTGCTTGGCCCTTTCAGGTACTGAAGCTGGTCTTGGTGGAGCTGCCAAACCAGAAACAGCTCTGAATCTCTCCTGTGTTTTGGGTCTCCCTTTTGGGTCTCCCTTTGCCATTGTGCCACGTATGTTTTGCCCACATGGAGCTGGTTGTGCTGCACCATTCCTTCCCCTGTGGGGACAGTCTGTGCTGATCAGGAGGTGACTGATCCTCTATTGGTGCTCTGCCACACGCAGTTTCCAGCTACCTCCCAGGAGCTGCACATGGACTGTCTGCTCTAAGCAGTGGAGCTGCATGGTCATTCCTCTTTGTACAGGTGAGTTCTAGTGATAGATTTCTTGCTCAGTCTTCCCCATGGGGCCCAGCTAAATCCAGCTCCAAGAATGGGGCTGACATGCTGTGGGGATAGGGGCTCCGACAGATCCGGGAGACAGTGAAGCCATGTGACTGAATACCAGACTGTGTTTGCTCTGCCTAATTATCAAAAGTATGAGTTTGTTCTGCTAGGTGCACATTATGCCTTTATTGTGGTGTAATTATGCCAGCTGCCTATGTTTAGTGTCATAAAAAGGAATAAAATGCCCATTACCCGCCTAAAGAATTCTTCTTGTGGGTTTTTTTTATTTTTATTGCTCTGGAGTACACAGTGGGGATATCTTTGATCGGCAATTCTCCATGCAAAATAGCTAGTGAAATACTGTGCCTTTCAGAGAGCTCCTCCAGCCAGCAGCCTGCAAAGGCAGCTGGCCCATGAGCCTCACCTGGCGCTGCCTCTGTTGCTTTCTGCCAGCCCGATCTGGTGGTCAAGATGGTGAAGCCATCACAATGCCTTCCTCTGCAGGAGCTCGACGCTTTCCAGCAGCATTTCCCTGCTGCCATCCAGGTCCCAAAGCTCCCTCCTGTCGAATCAGCACCCGAGAGGTGCAGGATGCTTCCCAAGTCTGGGAAAAGATGCAGCCTCTCTACCTGCTGGCCTACTCTGGAGGACACAATGGTGCCTGGGTCTGGCTGAGGTATTTTTTGGGCAGAATGCTGTGTTAAGGAGTCCCATGCCATGGGGAAGCACTTAAGGTTGTCGAGGGAGCAGCCCAGAGAGGGGTGCAGGTGGGAGTCACGCGCTCCTTTGCTCTGCCTTGTCTGGAAACACAAGCCGAGTGTCATGAACCTGCCGATGGCCTGGTGCTGCTCTCGCAGGAGCAGGGACACCAAGCCTTATCCCCCAGCCAGCCCATAGCCCCTGCAATTGGGGTTTGGCTGCTTTGAGGTTTCCTGTGGCATCTAAATATCTGAGCCCATATTTCTGTGGTGCTGAGAGATTCCTCGAAGGAGCCACATCCTCCAAGAGCTTAGGTTCTGTACAAACATCAATTACTGAAACACATACCCTGCCAGAGAACAGCAGCAGGGGGCTTGCTTTGTGTGTGTAAATCCTAGGGGCATTTTGGTGATATTAAGTAATTTCTGACAGAAAAAAAATAAAGCCCCATATCCAAATCCCACATCTTTAGAGGTTTTTAAAAGCTGCCTCTCTGCTTTTTCTTCTTCTAGTGTTTCAGTCTCTAATTGGAAACTGACTTTATTAGCCTCATTAGGAGTGGTTAGTGCTGGCTATAGATAGCTCTTAAATATATGGTTTCGGTGGATGTTAAATCTCTTGGGTTAGTTGGCTTATTTTTCAACTCGATGTTATGTTCAGCAGGTCCCTGATCCCCCAGCCCAGCTGTGCCACTGATACCTCGCACAACGTCCCTTTTAATTCCCTCCGCTTATTTTTTACGTCAGGTGTTCCTTGAAGTGGCCTTCACAGCTCTCCACCCTTTCAGCCGACGACTACGTCAGGGGAAGATGGACTTGTGCCTCCCTGCAGCTTCATTGCATATGCACACGCTGTCTGCCCCGGCGGCACGATTGCCTTGGTGAAGAATCCAAGGGGCTGCTGATAGCAATCATTGATTAAGAGGGTAATTGTCCTGAAAATTCAGATTGATCAAAAGGCAGAAATGATAACTTGTGTAACTGTGTTTAAAACCACGTCCTGTCAATAGGGGAGACTGAGACGTGGCGAGCAGAAAGCAGGGAGAATTGGATGTGCGAGCGGGTGAGTGTGCCTGTGGTTCAGGGAGGAGGGGGAGCCATTCTTCCTTGGGGTCCATGGCAGGATGTTTCTTGTCACTGACGCTGGGCTATTGGAGATTCAATCACTTTTATCTTCCCCTCTCTCTCAATCCAAATGCCTTTTCATATTAGAAAATTAGAATCAGCTCTGCTCATGCAAGATTTATTAGCTCTGCTGAGCAATACCACAGAAGAGTAAATGATGTCGCATTTCAGGGGCTTTTTACACATTATGACCAAACTTGCAACTTCTTAAGTATTTTTCCATTGAGCCACTGCAAGATGTTAAAGGGATTGGGAGACAAACTTCTCTCTGGAAATAGTTCTGCACCAGTTCAGATGTCTTTTCTTTATTATCAGAATGATTGGATTTGGATTCTAATACAGATCTTTTCTTTGGGCTCAGTTTCTGTGCTTATTGCTCTGGAAATCAAACTCTGAGAATTGAGCCTGTTTATCGCATTTTTTTCTTGGGTCCCTTTGTAGAAACTCTTTCTGGTGCTAAAATGGGTGTCTTTGGAGCTCTGCTGCTAGCTGGCACTCATTTACATCTGAAGAAGGCAAATCTTGTTTCCTGCTCACTTTTTTCCCGTTGTGTGTTGCACTGGGTGGCTTCTTTTTTAAATGCCTTCTGACCTTTTGCTCTACACAGCTCATGTTTTGCGTAGTGATGGTCCTTTGGTCTTCAGGCAGTACATGTTAAAGCTCTTTAAAGATATGAATGAATTTAGGCTCATACAACTCAACAGATATTATTGTGGGGATACTGAGGCATGGGGGATTGGATGATTTTCGTGTGAATCCATATCAGAGATTGAAAAAGAAATTAGGTCTCATCTCTCCTGCCTCTGGACTTCAGCCACAAGGCTTGTTCGTGAGGCTTTTCACTTTCATATTGCTTTGCAGGCATTAAATCCGTGCAGCATCCTCATGGGCTGGCGCACAGGAGGGTCAGTCAGCTGCAAGAGTCAGAATGACCAGTTGCTGCGAGCCTCTGCCTGAGCTGCTGTTCAGTTTTTCTCCCCATCTCAAAAATTAAAGCATTTGAGATATACAGTATTTCACTGATGCTACACAAATCCCTGGTGCTCTGCAGCATTCCACCCCTCTCAAAATGGGCATTTTGTATGTAGCCCCTACACAAAAATGGCTGTCGTCAAGGTAAACACTATTTTTCTGCTGGATCTGGTTTGGACTATTCTCAAAAGGGAGCAAATTTTTCTCCAGCCATCTTTATTTAGGAAAGTAGACAGCACCACGCAGGGATACTGATGCCACCGCTCAGTGTCTCACACCAAAACCAGCATTAAACAACAGAAGCTGGAATCAAGCTGTGGAAGGGAATAGTTCATTCATAGCTTCATCTGTTGTCATTATGGTGTGGTAGAGCCCAGCACCTGCAGCTGAGCTTCTGCCAGTCTTTTGTCTGTTTGGATCTGACTTTTTCTTGTGGCTGAGCTGCTGGGAGGATTGCAGTGCAGACAGGGTGGAGAAGAGATTTGGGCAGCCTCATGGTTAAGGCTCCAAATGCTCGGCGGCATCCTCTGCTTGGCAGGTGTAAAGGGACTTCATTAACAGGCAGTACTAATTTCATTTAAAATAACACCGTAGTTGGACCTGTCCAAGTGCCAGCCTAACTTGGTGCAAAGTTTTGCCATTCATCTTATCAAAAGGCATTTCTGAAGAGCTGCTTAGAGCTGTGTGTGGCTGGCAGGGAGGTTTCTCGTCAAGTGTCGGTGCTTGGGAGGCAGATACACTTGACAGGCAGAAGGACTTGACTTTTTCCCCTTCCATGTACAAGCACTATGTATTATTCAAGGTCTTCTTAAGTCAATGCTGGGTTATTAATCGGTCGTTTCTCTGCATGTGAAATTTGCCTACTAATTTCGAGGCTCTAGAAGAGGACTGTGGGTATGAGATTGCACAGTATTTTTCTTTCCCTCTGTGATTCTCTGAACACCCCTGTGTGTGCAGTCTGGGGCTGCTGCACCCCCTTGCTTTGAGTTCAGATGACATAATGCTGCCTGCACAGCAGCTGCATGAGGAGGTGAGGTCCAGGTTACTGACTTAATATTTGTGTTTCCAGATAGTCACTGATGGTGGGGGGAGCAGGGGCAGGGCCAGAGCAATAAAAGCCTTGTTGAACCTTGAGAGACTAAGCAAGACCCTCACAAGCCACCTCCTAAGGTCTAGGGGTGCTAGAGTCTCAGGTGTCACTCTGGTGGGATGTCCACCTGCGGGGCAGGCTTTGTACACAGTCCAGGAGGGGTTTGATCCATGACATAGATACTATCCACCTCCCCTTGGCTCCTGCTCTGTTTGCAGACTGATGTAATGAGTTATTTGCAGCTGGTTTGGAGACAGATTCTTGTCTTGGGACTCTCCCTCCCCTGTCCCCCAGCCAGACTTCCATGCTCTGGCCTCCTGTCCCTCCACGAGCTCTGGCGGTGCTGCCTGTGGTAGGCAAGGCACGTGGGCCAGTAGCGCCTGCACGTTCCAGGAATCGCGTCAGCTGTCATTACTTACATTCCCTTGATTGGGAACAGTCAGTTATGTCACCGTTCATCATCGTGTCTCTCCCAGGAGGCGCTGAGGAAGGAGGAGAGGAGCAGGAATTATAAAGCGCTTCTGCGGTGCTCTGCCAATCCCGCTGCTCCGCTGGCCGAACATCCGTCATCAGGCAGCTTGAAGAGAAGGTGCTTTGTGTGATGGATCTTCCCATTGTAGCTCCACAGGGAGGAGCCTTGTGCAACACCAGGACTGCCCCACGGGAAGAGCACTGGGGATTCCTACGGAGTTTAGCATGAAGGGAATAATGCTGCTGCCTGGGAAGCTGTGGGGTATCACAGTAGAGCCTGTTGGGTAGCTGGGGCCACGGGATGGGCTCTCCTGGCTGAGGGCTGCTTTGAGCCAGGTGGAGTTCCCAAAACTGTCTCCAGTCCAAACGAGTTAGAGCATGGACTTGGACGTTGTCCCCAAGTGTGACTATGGAGGATTCGTGCCCATGTCTCAGGTGGGACTTCATCCTCCCTTTGGCCAGGAGCTCCAAGTTTCCTGGATGAGAGTGAGATGTGGCTTTTGATGAAGGAAACTTCTTATTTCTAATGGAAAATTATCTGGAAAGTTTCCAATCCTCTGCCCCAACTGATCTGGGAATTTGACTCCAGTTCCAGCAATGAGTCTCTTTGACTCTGGTCCCCCTGGAAGGCTGGGGGACAACGTGTGGCAGTAGCTGTGTCCATCTTTGGTGGCAGAGCCCACAGTACCATGTGTGGTGAGGAGGACAGTTTGTCCGTCCAGCAGTCTCCTGTGAATAAATTTGTAACTGAACTCAGGGTGAGTTTGAGAGGGTAAGAAGAAACAGGAGCTCTATGGCTGTAGCCAGGAGGTGCTCCAGCGCTGTAAGGCCAGGTTCCCCAGGGCTTGTGTGACAAGGTAGTCAAGGATGAAAGCAGGAATGGTTCAAGAAGCACATGCAGCCCAGTAGGACACACTGGGAGGCAGGGAAGGCAGTAGTGCCTGCCTCCTCATGTGTCATGCTATGTGTATTGGTCCCAGGACTGTGACTTTGGGAAAAACGCTATCTGTCAAGCACAGTGCTCACATTTTAACTTCTTTTAACTGGGCAGAGAGCAAGGGTGGTTTGGCAACAGATGAACCACAGTGAGTCCCAGTATGTGGGTATTCAAGCCACTGAAGGGGAGGAAAGCCAGGACAAGAGAGGTCTGCACCCAGGGTCCAAAGTGGGGAAGGAAAAGTAGTTCTGTGGTTCTGTATGTTGCTCCTTGGAGCAGCTCTGTCACAGGCAAGAAGGTTGTTCAAAGGGAGATCTTAAAACACATGGAGGAACTGGCTGGCACCAGCAGTGGCACGTGGGTGCTACACAGGGGGTGTATGTGGGTACATCATGGGTGGCTGAAGCAGCCTGGTCTCAGCCTCTGCAAGGCATCTTGTGCAAGTGCAGCCAGCAAGGTCTGAGCTGTGACCCATCCTGTCTTTTAAAGAACTTGCACTATACAGAAGTGATGCTTTCTGTGTGCCAGAGGCATCACTGCAGTTACTCTTAGCTGAGTTTGACGAGCTCTTGCTGTCCCCAGCTTTAGGTGTAGGTGTTGTGCTGGATGGCCAAGGTGCATGGAGTTTGCTAGGCAAAGAAGAGATTGAAAAGGGTACATGGAGCAGAGGAGAGTTGTTCTTGAGGAAAGGTGGTTTGCCATGGTGGGTGGATAGCTACTGAAGTGAGTAAATAATTGCTATAAACACATTCAGAGCATCTCTGTGTGAAGAACCCAGCACAGCTTTTCTGAGTGAATAGAAAGAGAGCCCGGGTTCAGTTCATATGTCTGTTTTCATTTCTTTTCTTCTTCTGGTCAACTGTGGCTGTAGATAAGAGTTTTCTATTTGAAGTTCAGAAGGGAAGGGAAACCCATTGTTAGAAGGGGAGACATTTTTTTTGCTTGATATCTATCTCCAGCGACACAGTGGAGAAGGAAAAGATTTGCTATGATAAAGGTAGGTTTAAGGAGAGAAAAAAAAAAGGCACATTGAGTGTTGCTTTTCTCTGTACTTCAAAGCCTGGAGTAATACGGAACAGTATAAAAGAAGAGAGAGAAAAAAAAAAACAACCTAGCCCAGCCTCTGCACGGGGGCTGAAAGTGCCATAATAGAGCACCATCCTGGCCAGAAATCCAGAGCTCTGCCTGAGCTGTTCATCTGGGCTTGGCATGGTGGTGTTCGGTATGCACAGCACCTGCCAGGAGTCCACAGGGATGGGCTGCAGAGGGGGTGGGTGCTCCTTGTGGGGAAAGCAGAGGAAATGTTTTGCAGATGTGCATCCTATGGAAGGACTGAACCAAGGGAAGCCACTGACTGGAAAGAAAATCAGGCAAGTGTGGAAGCAGTATGGGAAAAACGTGCCAATAAACATTTAATTATTAAAATAACTTGGAGAGTGTATGGAGTGTTCAATACAGCGTGGCCGTATGAAAAAGCTGAACAGCACAGCTCTGGTGAAGGCTGTGGGTGTGAAATAGCTAAACATCCCTGTCCATGTGCCTCAGGGCCAGTGGGTTGGCTTTCTGGGGTCCTGGGCTGTAGGATCAGCATTTCCCAGGACGCAGTTGATTCTGAACAAATAAGAGCTGAGGAGTGCTGCGGATGGGGTATCTGTGAGTGCTGCTCCCTTGCTTTGAGCAGGCATGTGCATACAGGAGGACTGCAGCTCCACAATCATCAGTGGGACTCCAGTGGCCTAAATGTGGGTTTGGGCTGTGCAAGACAGGCAGGGATAGGAGCTCCCTCCCAGGGAACAAGGCAGAGGGCAGAGAAGTGCAGCCTGGGGAGCTGGGGCTTGTGACATCCCCACTGAAGTTCCACTCTGTTCATGCAGGCATCTCCTTTCCTCTGGCCCTCCAGCCAGACTGATGGCATGACGTCTGCTCTGCTGTCATCATGTTTTTGGTCTTCATCCCCATCCCAAGTTCGATGCGTGGTCCTGGCTTCTGGGAGAGCCCTTGTTGTGTCAGCCAGCTGCTGCTCTGCCAGCCTGTTTTGGGCTTGCTGAGCTGCTGGGACACCCCTGGAGCAGACACCATCCAAGGCCTCCCATTCCCCTCCAAGAAGCTGGTGCCTTAAGTAAAAGAGAGAGCAAACATCTGCTGGAGGCTTTGCCTCTGTGGGAGTCTGGGGAGGAGCAGGACAAGAAACCAACAAACTCATTTTCAGAGCTGACCTGAGCGGAGGTTGGAAGTGAAAAGATTTCCAGCAAACCTGGGCTGGTCAGGGCTGCTAACGAGCCTTTCCTTTGAGCAATGTTTTACATTCTTTAAGGATGGCAGGGTGCTCTTGGGGAGAATCTGCTAAAGTAAATGGCAGAGTCAAGTGTGCCGGCTTCTTTCTTTCCCTTTTCTTTTCTCTTTTTTTTTCCTTTCCCCTTTCTTGGTTCTCTTTATTATGTGGAGTTGCTCTGGCTCTTTCTCTCACTTCTGTTTCTCCTTTTGTTCTCTCTTTGTCTATTTATCACACTGTGAAGGTTGAAAGAGATGTTATTAATCTGGGAGAATGAAGGCAGGATTAGTGGTATGAATCGGATTTTGAGAGCTGTAATGATGGAAAGACTCGCTCTGCTGGCGGGCTGCGTGAGTTTGATAAATGGGGAGCACTCCAAACTGACTCGCGCCTTCCTCCGCACTGCTCGCTTTGCCCGCTGGGGCGTGCCATGCTCTCAGATCTGCCAGCCATCCCACACCGCTCCTACCTGAACCAGAGCAAAAAGCCAAGGGTAAATCAGAGACAAATATCTCCCATTGCACTTAAAGAGATCATTTCTTTCAACATCTTTTTCAAACAGAGTCCTGTCAAGTTCTTGGACAGCCTTGTGTGGAGGTAGGATCCTTCCTTGGAGTGTGGCTCGGAGCTGTGGCCGTGCGTTATTGTCTCCTGCCGTGGCTTTGCGGAGAGCAGTGAGGAGTTAGTGTGGCTGCAGCAGAGCTCCTATCCTGCAAGGCACAAAGAAGCAGGATCATCTCCATAGGGCTGCACCCTGCCATGTTTACCTCCTGAGGACTGTGCCAGGCTTCAAAGCCGTTCTGCAGCTCGAAGAAAGCAGGGGGTATTTCATCAAAAGTTGCTTTGGGGTCTTTGCCCCGAAATCTCCTGAGTGAGGGGTTCTCCCCTTGCATAACATGAGCCAAGTTCCCTGTTATCAACCTTGTGATGGGGCAAAACAGGCTCTGGGAGCAGCCACAGAGAGTAACAGCCCCCAGCTATGGGCCAAAACAGGACTCTCTGGACAGCATCTTTAGTGAGCGGGTTTCTTTCCTCAGATCACCCATCACTGTATAGTCACCCACTTGAACCCTTTCTCATCCCCACCTTTGGGTATTTGGTGGCCCACATTGCACCCTGCAGAGCCAGAAAAGCTAGGGACATGGTTACATTGCACTTCGGAGCAAGGACAGAGCTCACTGAAGTTATACCACTAGGCATTCATATGTGGGGACTGTGCTCTTGTCCCAGGATCCTTCATGGAAGCCTTTACTCCACCCTCTACTATGACCTCTATGGACATTTTGGGCTTGCTACTTGATCATGGCTGGGCTTGGGTCTTGTGGCACCACCTGAGATTGTGCATTTGCCGAAGTGATATGTGGTTGTGTAAAGGCCACGTGCAATATGTTGGGAGGGTTTGGGTTCCTCTGTGCCCCTCACCCCAGAGGCTACGGGCGTAGACTTGGCCCTACAAGTCCCCATCCAGGGAAGCATCAAGTGCCTGGTAGTGGTTGCAGGACCACCCATCACTGCAAGATTTGCATCTTGCCTGGGTTAAGCAGGGGGTTATTGCTCAGCAGAGGAGGGGGAATAGCAGTGTGCAGGAGCAATCTTGCTTCCAAGGGGGAGTCAGACCACCAGGCAGCCCAGAGTTGTCAATGTCCCTTTAACTACAAGGTAATGGACTCCCCCGCGGTCAGGCTGAGCTCTGCTCCTGCCTTGGCAGGAACGGTAATGATTGTCAAGGCAGAGCTAATGAGACGTGCACATCTTTAAAGGATCGTGGCTTCCAAGACAAAATTAAAAGGAAAAAAAAAAAGAAGAGAGATGAGGGAAGGAAGTCCAACCGTACTGCCTTGGCCAGTAAGGTGTCTGTCCATCTGTCTTGCCTGCCCTTGGCAAGATCACCCCTAAATATCTAGCAGGGCCTCTTTGCTTGCTGCTGCAACTCCCATTTGGCCCTGGGAGCCCCTTCACAACCCTGTGACCTTCCCCCCAGCCCCTCTGTAGGTTCTGGTCCCCGTGGGGCGAGAACAGGGCATTGCTGGATATGTTACACCTTTGCTGCTGTGTGGCATGGCTGTTGGGACAGTGGAGCTGAAAACTGGGATAGCAGGAAGGCATACAAGGAGATTAAGAACACAGGAATATCCTGTCCTGGGTCAGTTGAAGATGTGGGGATGATGGTACTGTCATTCCTGGCTCATCCCTTTCTTCATCCTTTTCTCCCAGGTCTGGGATTGATGCACTTGGCATTTCCAAGTGTACATAAAGGTATGGTCTGGATGCCAGGGTTTTAGTGATTCCCCAAATGTTTGTCCCACTGTGGGTGGAGAGGAAGAGATGTCTCCCCTTTAGTGTTGGGAAATGCTCCATGGGCACTGTTGGCACAGGAGAGGCTGTGTCAGTCAGGCTGAGCCGGGATGTGACCCTTTGGGAAGAGCTGGCAGGGGAGCTGGGACATTGCGTGCAGTGTGTGGTGTGACTGCCTGCCCACACTTTTCCTCCTGTTCTCACTATTTCAACTTCACAGGTTGAATTGGTTCAGAGCAGCCAAACTAAATGAGGAGAAAAATGATCAGTCAAATATTTCTTAAATCTTGTCTTTAAGAGATAAGTGCTTGGCTGGAACTTTAAGGCAGGTAATGAGGCTCCTTTCAGATCAGCTTGTGATGTGGAAAGTGCTAGACTGACCAGGCTGCAACTGGAAGAAAGCTGTCACAGCCAGGGACTGTGCGGCACAGGACTCCCCACACTCTGGCATTTGGCACTAGCTGCTGCCCACTGCTCCTTGCTGCCTTTGCCCTCATCCTGCAAGGAGTAAAATACAGCGTGGAGCTGGGAGGAGCAGCCTGCTCACACAAAACTGAGTGACTCCCTTCTACACAAGGGTGTGTGCACATCAGTCAGTGTTTTGGACCCCAGTCCCAGTTTGTTCCATCTCTGGAGATTAAAGCTTAAGTGGAGGTGGTGAGCCAGAGGACCACTGTCCCTCCAAAGGACTTGCACCAGTTTTCAGTTTTAAGCTGACAGATTTGTTTTGCTGAAAAAATCAGAGTGACTTCAAGCCTTGCAGTGGCTGTGTTAGGTGGGGTTCTCTCAAGCACATCTCAAGCTGGTGCAAGGGGAGAAGGAAAATGATGTCATTCTTCCTGCAGCCTGGTAAGGATGTGTTACCTTTTTCAAGACATTGTCCTTCCCTCTGCAATGGGGCACCATCAGTGCTTGTTTGCCTCAGGATGACACCTTCACAAGGCACTTTACAGAGCAGAGGAGCTGGTTTGTTGGAGGAAAAGTGGCAGTGCAGGAGCAGCAGAAGAGAAGGGAGCAATGCTGGGCAAGTTGGGATGTACAAGTGTCTCTTCCCAGCTCCAAAATTCTTGCTTCTCCTTTAGTCTGGGATTGGGAAAGAATCTGGTCTTTCCTGCATGCTCTGCATGACAGTGCCCGTGCCAAACTCCTGTGCCCTTGCTCCCTTGTGCCATGCCCACTGGGCAGCACCTTGACATCCTGCTCTCCTCTAGGGCTCTCCCAGGCAAGAGCTGGGGACCCTTTGAGCTTTCTGGTTTGTATCCAGGATTTTTAGGCCTTCTGTTGTTAATTATTGAGATGTAATAATGTGATTAGTGCACTATTAAAAAAATCGCTCATATGATTACCATGGATTTAATATCACATGATATATCATTACATTGTTACATGGTGACAGATGTAATTGAAATACACTTATTGGAGCCTGGGGTCGTGTTTCATTCAATCACAGCAGCACCTCCGGGGGGCAGAGCAGAAATGGCTAAAAAAAAAAAAATAAAAAGGCATCAGGATTGGAATTTGTAATGAAAACAAAGAAACTTGAAGCCTGTTCAAGTGCAGAGCAACTGCTGCTTTGGCATTTTCTCCATAGGAATTTAGGAAGGTGCAAGTTTGGAGTATCACCTGGAGGAGATTGGTCAGTTGAGTTGAACCTGTTTGCTCAGGGGACCAGCAGGAGGATGTGTGCCATGGACCTGTAACCCAGAAGGCTTCAAAACGAGCCTGGCACTATGGGCACTATACCAGTGACCTGTTGGTCCCTCTTGGCTCCTTTTTAAAAGGCAAGGGGACCTGAAGATGGTATGTGCTGTGCTGTGGGAAAGCCAGCCAGCTGCTCCGCACCTTCTTCCTAATGCATTTGTGGAGTCAGGGATAACTCAGTTGCCTCTCTGTTGCTCAGCCTGTGCCACAGTGGAAGGGTAGGCAGTGGTGAGCTCACCTGCACAACTGTGCCCTGGGACATGTTTCCTTCCATGTCAGTGAGGAGAGGTGACATCTGTCTCTGCCACATTATCATCGAGGGGACCTGCATGAGGGCTTTGGGCAGCTGTGGTGAGGAGAGGAGCAGCTCTCATGCACCCTCTGCAGAGGCAGTCAGCTAAACGGGAGCTTGGGCAGGGAAGGGACTTGGGTCTCACTGCCCGTGGGGCAAGGCTGGGCTAGAGAAATGTACCTGCAAGGAGAAACACAGAGACCTGGCCTGCTGCTGGCACAAACCTGCTACTTCTCAGCATGATGGTCAATAAGAAGCTGGTGGTGAACACAGAGGACTCCTCTTCCTTCATCTTCTCCCCTTCCCAGGGTCACCCACCCACCCTCCCAGTCCCCCACAAGGCAAGTTTGGGGCATTGCCTTGGACAGGATGGGGCTGGGGCGAGACCTCAGACATACAGCACAACACGCTTAGTGCACTTTAATTGCTCTTATCATCACCATGTGCTAAATCTCATCCCATAAAGGGGGCAGAGATGTGATTTTGTCTCAGGTACACCTGTTCCCAACTCTACTGCAGGTCCCAGGACTATTTTATCTTTGCAACAGACAGTGTGTAGGGGACTTTGAAACTGAAGGGGATGTGTTTAATCTCGTCCTCATCCAAAACAAAGGAAAGAGGAAGGATTTGTGGATGGAGTGAAGGCGACTTTTCCACCAAGAGGGGAATGGCAGTGTGGTGAGCTTGAGACATCTGGATGTTTGCATAATGATGTAGCAGCATCTGGCCCTGGTCACTAGCTCAGCATTCACATGTTCAGCACAGCATCACCCCCTGGTCCACTGTGTCTGTCCCCAAAAACAAACCTTGCTGATGCTTGAGGGATCACTTCTATTTTGGGCTTTTAATTCTCTGTCCTCCCACCAAAGAGTGCTCCCGCCCCTCTTTTGTGAAGCCAGCATACCCATTCTAAGCCCTTGTTTTGCTGGGAGCTGTGGAAATTAATTTCCGACTGGCATGGGAGCTCTCTGGCTGGGAAGACTCTGGCAAGCATCTTTCTTTTGAGGTTAAAAACATAATTTCAGTCTGACCTCTGAGTTTTGGAGCTTTTGTTGGTTTTCTCCACCCCCAGATGGTTTTTGTGTGTGATTTTAAAATAGCCTGCATCTCTTGGTTGAAGCTAGCTGATGCGTCCACTTCTCATTCGAGGATTGTTGTGTTTTATTAATGCTGTTATTATTCCATTACTGTCATTGTGCTCTTTTATAGCAAATAGCTTAATTTAGTTGAGATACACAGATGCTGAGAGTTTAAGTGAAATCTTCAGCACTTGGTATGCTGGGCACTGAGCAGATATTCCCTAAGCAATTTGGTATAAACCTTTCACTTAAAAACAAATTGGCTGCTGGGGCAGTGCTGGGGGGCAGGAGTTTGGGAGAGGGGAGAAGGGGTAGGGGACTACCTGTTTTGCACCATACAGAGGACCTCATAGTTAAATGTGACTACAGGTGCTGAGCAATAAAGCTCCCACTGAGGATTTCACCCCCAAGATGGGCTATGATGGGTCCCTCTTCCCTGCTGATGCTGTAGGACACGGGGAATCATGCCACCAGCATTGCTGGATGCTTTGAGTTGAGATGTTTAGGGGTGTAGGGGCAAAGTGTACTGTAATTTCTCCAGCTGAAGCTGCCTGGCTCCTGGGAGAGGTGGGAACTGGGCATGCTGCCATCCTGGGGTGGAAGGTATGGTGCCAGCAAAAGCCAGTGAATGTTTGAAGAGAAACATCGCTGCTGGGAAGCTGTACTGTGCTGCAAGTAGATCTTGGAGTAGAGGAGTTGAGAAATAACATTGGTGCCCAGATGACTTAGGGGCCGAGGGCCCTGCTGTTAGAAATTACTTGGGTGCTTAAGCCTCCTGGGAAGCTGATGCAATCCAGGCTTTGAAGTACCTTAGCTACTTCTGAAATTTTACCACTTACTATTGACAGATGTTCGTCTGAAATGGATGCTTCTTGCTCGGTGCCTCTGGGCATTCATTAATACTAGTGATAACAATTTCAGATTGTCTCCTACACCTCCTTCCCTGCCTCCATCCCTTAAAAATTACAAAGGTAAAGCTTGTTAGTGTCATGTTATATGTGCACTTAACTCTTACTGCTTTGGCAAAGCCTGCTGATTTTGGTGCTGTTGGTGCCAAAATTTCTTTATGTGGGGCATGGAAAGCCAAGAAGAGAGTAAAGTAAAACAGAGCAGGCATTTTTCCACAGAGGTTGAGGTGGTGCTGATGGTGGTATTGCTCAAGTTGTCCTCTACACCTGGCCATTGCATGGTGGGTGTCATGTCCCTGCAGATGGTTCTATGGGGAGCAGCACTTTGCCTTCTCTCTCTACCACCCATAGCTCTAGCACACCCCAGTCTTCCTGGGGAGGGCTCTGCCCCTCTCTCAAGACCCCCAGGGGCAGCCTCTTTGGGGGTGCAGCTAGCAATGACTTGCTTCCCCCCTTTTTTCTGTGGCCAAGTGAGGGGAGAAGCTCCCTGTGCTGGGGGACAGGTTGGAGAGAAGAAGTGCTAACCCACGCTGCCTGTCCCCAGTGTGCACTCATCATAGCTTGGGGGTCCGTGGGGAGTTGCTGGGATCATTTTTATTCCCTGCTTTGAGGCAGCTTTGTGACTTTATCTGGCTTTCGAGGCGGCTGGGGTGGCTAACAGCGTGCGTGGAGCATCCTCTGCGGAGGAGGCCTGGCGCACGGGTTTGCTAGAGGTCTGCTTTACCACTTATGAGAAACGAGTTAACCTCCCTTTGATCTCAGTTCACGGCTAACCCTTTAACAAAGTCCGGGATGTGCAAGGAAATCAATACTCAAGGCATTGAATTTAACACCAGCCATCAACTCAAGCGTAACACACACACTGACTGACTCCGATTACAAGGAGCGGTCTGGTTTGAAGCTTGTTTGCCAGCTCTCTGGGGTGGTGCAGGGCAGCAGTGGGGAGGGCAGGCATGCTTGCATGGCTTGCTGTCATTCAGGGAGGGAGCAAGAGGGATCTGGTGTGCTCTGCCATGTCCTCCTGATCAGCTCTGCCTTCTGGTGCCCCATGCCTCCTTACGCCTCTGATTTGCAGCCCCAGCAGCTGTCCCCTGACACTGGAGCAGAGAGCTTGGATGCTGTGTATGATCACTATTTGTGTACACATGTAATTGTGCTTTGCTGGTGAGGAGCAATAGGACCCAAGGCAGGCAGGTTCTGCTGAGACAGACAAGAAACAGAACTGCAAGTTAAAGATCTGAAAAATAAATTGCTGCCAGTGGGAAAGGTTGAGTGTCTGGTCAAGGAGGCAGCCGTGTCATTTCGCCAGCTCTAGTCATCCCCACGGAGATCTAATTAGATTAGTGGTGAACTAACTGGGACACCTTGTTCCATACCAGCTTCTTACTTTTTGCTGGCACATAGGCAGTGGACAGGCTGCCTGCCATGGTTCCACACTGGGAAAGCCAAGTGGTCCACAGCCAAGCGCTTTCTGGACAACCCATGGACCTACTCATCCCATCTGAGCCCTCAAACCCCCAGCTGCAGACCAGCTCTTCTCTGGGGACATTTGTTCCTACCTGCTCTTCGTCATTCCACCAGCCACAGCCAGAGCCAAAACAGCACATGTAGGTTAGGGGTGGGTTCAGAGGGCAGCTGAAGGATGCTGAGGGGTGGGATGAGTGTTCCATGACCCCACAGCTCTGTCCTTGTGCCGTGGCTGGGTGGGGGCCATCCCCCTGCTACACAGGCTCAGTAATGTTGGACAGAGCTCCTGGGATGTGCTCCTCAGGTCTCCTATCATCACCAGGCAGCAAGTAGGGCCAATATATCCAGCATTTCTCAGGTTTACTGGCAGGGAAGAGCCAGCCAAGCCACAGAATCTGGGCCTCAGCAGTGGCAAGCAGTGATATCCCCTTCCACAGGGAGCAGGGCCTGGGGCCATCCATGTGTCTGGGTGTCACAGTCCTTCCCAGCACCTTACACGAGAACTGCAGGCACAGTTAAAAGCCATAACCAGAGAGTGTCCAGCTTGCCCAGTAAGGAGACTCTGCTTGGCTGGCTGCAGGAGAGGGAGGTGGCTTCCTTTGTCCTTGCAGGAGCCCATCCTGGCTGGAGATCATTGAAGCCTGGCAGCAGCAAAGAGCTGTAGAGGTGCCTTAAGCTCTCCTGGAAGACATGAGTTGAACTCTTGAGGACGCAAAGCCCTTCATTTCTGTCAACTGTGACATGATTTTCTCTGTCATCTTCTCAGTACTATAACATGGTGCTGGTGTCTCCTTTCCAGTCCAGGTAGCCAGTCCTGCCCCAAATTCCTGCCTGGCTGTAGCTGCTGTGGGTCATCCCCCCATGCCTCCTTTAATAACCTCTTCTCATGACCTTGCCATGTTCTCCTTACAGGTCCCTTTATTCTCTGCTTTCATAACCTCTCTCCAGACTGATTCTCTCATGATGTGCTGCCCAGCCCCTCAGACCATCTCCTTCTGTTTGTTCTTCTATTGAAATTGGGGAGCCTCAATTTTGCTGCTGCTGCCCCAGCAGGCTCTGCTAGCTGGGCTGCTTGCCTGGTGTTTGCAATCATCACAGCTCTTAGAGGCGCCTCTGCTTTAACCTCCTCAGTCTTAACCCTGACCTGAGTCAATAATCATGAGGAAGAGCTGCTGCTTAGATGATCCAGTGTAAACTCTACCTTTGATTAGACAGGTATCATCCCTAGGCGCTGGCACAGCAGCACCTTGTTAGCTTTCCTTGGTGTTCCTTCACTGCAGCCATGAGAGCCTCCAATGCAGGCAGGGATGGGCTGCTGCCCTAGTAACCTTTATTGATCTTTTCCCTGATGTCTTGTGCATTGTATTTCTTGCTTTTCTCTCTTTCTTCCAGCTGCCTCTCCATTGAGCAGCTTTGCATCTTGTGGGAGTGCAGAGAAACTGTTTTTTTCAATTCTTGCAGAGCAGTAGCACTCAGAGACTCCAACCACTGTCAGATTGTTGCTTTGCAATGAAAACTTGGGTTTTGCTCCTGCGTGTTTGCTGTCTGGGAGGAGGAGGTGAGAAGGAGCAGGGCAGGTATCTCCATGGTCCTCTGGTATGTTGTGGATGGACCAGTTTCTCTGCATTGTGCCAGAGCTCTTTTAGAGAAGGTCATGTATCTGTCCCAAGAAGACCTGACCTGGTGAGCATGAGAATGGAAGGCGTTGTAGGATGTGAGCTGAGGGAGAGGTGTGTGATAAGACATGCAGGATAGAAGTGGTGAGAAGGTTCTGCAGGATCACTCTGATTTCTTTCCCATCCTCCAGGGCCTTACAAACAGGTTATGAAACTGAGATGTGAATATGCTGGTCACCCAGCATCCCTCTCTTGCTGCCACCTTGCAAGCACCTAACCTTGGCAACAACAGGTTGTGGAAACCAGACAGTTAAACTGCCTTGTCTGGCACCTGCACTGTGAATGGATGTGCAGCTGTACATCACCTCCCATGTGCTTTTCTCTTGGTAACCTGTCTGTGGGTCTCTGCCCTCTATGGTCCCATCCTCCCCATCTGGCATGTTTGTGCACAGCAGCTGAACCATCTCCAGAGGCGTCCTTGCCAAAAACGTCCAGACCACCATATGCTGAAACATGCTGTGTGTGGTGCAAAGGAGCAGTATGTCTGCTCTGGACAAATGGCTTTGTTTTGCACTGGGAAAACTGGAGTCAAAATGTCACAGCAGTGTTTTGCACAGGAATAGACTGTTCCTTTCCAAAGGGCAGCAGTTCTGTCACCGGCTTTTACTTTGTGGTTCCCAAGCAGAACTGTTCCCACGCAGTGAAACAAGACAATATTTTGGCTTTTCCATCCTGGCTTAGGATGAAAGGTACTGTCTTTGGTCTTTCAGTGGGGTGGACGCAGTTTCCCAGCCCGTTACAGCAAGAGCACACTCCCTGCTAGGAGGCAAGGATGAGTCCCAGGGATGTGTTGCTTCTGCTTTCAGCACGTTTGATCCAGCCCGTCTCTTTCAAGGTGTGTGGAAATGAGCTACAATCTCATCATTCCTGCAGAGGCTTCTCGGAGGAGATAGCAGAAGGGTCACAGCGCCTCTGGAAATCTCCCTTCAGGTGATGTGCCATCGCATTTCACAGCAGACAGACAGAATAACCTTTAGGGCATGGTAAGAGGCAGCGTTTTGAACTCTGAGCTGGGGAGCTCAGGAGCTCATTTCTCTGACACATCATCTGTGTCCCTGCCGGTTCCTGCATCCCCCTGAAATACCTTTGTCCTAATCCATCACTTCCTTAGCTGGAATTTAAAAAAAAAATAAAAAAAAGAAAGCTGGGGAGTTGATCTCTTGTGTGCTGGCCACACAAAAACCTCTCTCCTGCAGAAACGCACCCAGATCCTCTGCTGTGGCCAATTTTGCCTTAATTTGGGCTGATCTCAGTCTGTGTGGAGGTGGGGGGCTGCCCCTCCAGGCCAGCTTCTGGCAACAGAATGGCTCTCCTGCCCTCTCTCACCTTTCCTGCACTGCAGCCTCGGTATGTGGGTCCTGAGTTGGGATTTTCCCCACCAGATTCATCTGTTGCGTTTGTGGGGAGATGAGCAGGCTGGAGGCAGGTGAGCTGGGGCACGTGCAGGCTGGCACAGGCTGCCTTTACCAACCAGAGGCTGTGCAGCACTGGGAGGAAATTGCTGGCTCTCCCTCCTCCCCACTGTGGAGTAAATAATGGTACTTTTTATTTAGCTATTATTTCCCAGTGGCAGATATCTCCTCGGCTGTCTGTTTAACTATCTTTATCTCACCCTCCTTCTCTGTTTGATATAGTTATAGATAAACAGATAGCTACCTTATTAAATAACATGTTTTAAGAGACCACTGGTATGGTTAACATAATGCAGCAGCTGTTGATTTGTCTTTCACTGTTGGTTTGTTTTTTGGTTTTTTTTTCTTAAGGAAATGCTTTAAATAAGGGATACTTCATCTATTAAAAAAAATACACTTGTAGCAGCTGCTAAGCCCATCCATAAGCCTGCTTTACGTTGTATTTGTGATGGGACTGACAGTGCATGGAGGAGCCTGATTATACACAATTCCATTTTAGCAAGCCCTGCGATGTAATTTCACAGGGCGATCAGTGTTTGAATGTAATAGCAGCCTGTGCTAAGGTGTCAGAATATTAAAGGCGCTAATGGAAAAGCTCCCTGGTACACAAGGGGGACAGCATTACAGGAGACGTCGCAGATGGCTGGGCACTAAACTAATGGGGCAGGATCCAAGAAGGGAAAAAAAACCTAGAGAAGGGAGAGCTCACGGGAGCATGGGCACCTGCTTCCCTCTCACACGGAAATTAAACAGCGAGCAAGGGAGAGGCGGGCGTGTGCGTGTGTAAAGATAGAAATTGAGGGGGGAAAATACCCCCTCTTGAAAGCCTTGAAGGTTTTGACAGCAAGCCCAGTGCCAGCTTTGCTTGGGAAAGGCTTGGGGTTAGATTAAAGGGGTGTGTGTTTGGGGGACTGTGGAGAGGTCTGAGCACCACAGCCGTCGTCTGGCCCTGGAAAGAGAAGGGTGATGGATGCTACCCACCCTATTGTAATAAGGCAGAACTGTAGCTCTCTTTGGTGGTTGTTCATCTCCAGTTAAATCCAAGGAGGGCGAGATGTATCCACCTTGCAGCTGCCCTGACAGCTCAGCTCTGCAGCAAGGTGCATCTGCTGGGGCCCTGTCATGCTCATTTCTGTCCTCACATATCCAGGGGCTGATGCTGGGTCTGATTAAGGGGTAGTGTCAACATTTTCCTGTTTTCCAGCACAGTTAGAGACATCTTCTCCCTCTCTGTGAACCCCCGGTTTCCCCAGGAGCAGCGAGAATTGGACCGATCCATTCCTGTCCGTAGGAGAGGCTTCTGTGCCTGTGGTGAATCATCCATGAAGTGTGCTTGTGGGTTTTCCTTGGTATCATACCCAGCTTCCCGCTCTGCTGGCCACAAAGCTGCGGTAGGGAAAGGCTTAGTGCTGCTTTCCTGCTTGAATTGGCCCCACAGGGGCTGGGGTGGTCAGGGGATAGCTCTGCAGGATGTGAGCCTGTCCTTCCAGGGCTGGAAGGGTAAATCAGCCACATGTAGGTACTCCCTGGAAGCTGTCTGCCATGTCGTCATGTGTCTCTGCCTTTCAGGCACTAATCGGGAGCTGCTTGTGTATCTTAGTGCTGGGAGCCAATTGCATACATCACAATAACCCAGCTTGGGTCTGTCTCCCTGCAGTGCCACCAGGAACTCAGGGTCACCTGAGTCACAAGAAATCAGCCCTGCCACTTGTCCCAGACCAGGAAAGTCACTGGGCATGTGTCGCCCAGACCCCCTGGTCATGCTAGCAGCCCCCATCCTTGGGCTGCTTTCTTGGTTGTTTTATAGCTCTGCTTGTCAGCTCTCCTGGGCCAGCACTGGCTTGTGCACACCCCAGCTCTATTTCCCAGCCCTCCAGGAACCCAGACCTGTAGTTTTGTTTCGCTTGTGACCAAACCCAGGGCTTTGACCCAGATCTCCACGGCATTAACCTAGTGTGTCGCCAGCCGCAGAGCACACAGCAGTCAAGAACATTTTATCCAGGATAATCTGTAGCCTGGGAGCAAAGCAAAGACTGCTCTTGTTCAAACACAGGGAAATGTGAAGCCTAAACCGCTTGGCACTTTGACACCCTGGAGTCAGGCATACCAGCGAGTTTCTATTGCAGCCTAAGCCAGGCACATGCTAATCCTGCACGGCAGCAGGGACACCTTCCTGCTTCCTGATGGGACCACAGCATCCAAATGCACCCTGGAGAGGGGCTCTTGGTGGCTGCAGGGTCCATCCTGTCCCTCCTGAAGTTCAGAGGAGTTTTGGCAGTGAATTTGTACAGATGTGGCTGAGTTGAGATATTGCCGGGACACAAGCAGGATGAGACTGCTCAGGTGTGTCTGAATGGGAATAGGCAAGGCAAGAGATTCCTCAGTTTCCCTTTTGCAGAGCTCCTATGGACAGAGCTCTGATGGCATGGGCTGCTTTTAGTAAGGAGAAAGCACATACAGTGCTGCATCCTCTGCATCTTCTCTTGACATCTTGGTGCGTTCCCTTAAGCGTGACCTGTCCTTCTCTCATGGTTTGAGGGCAACTCACCCTCTGTAAAGCATTTCCCAAAAGTGAGCAAAGCCAGGCAGCTCCTCTGTGCCCAGCACTCACCTTTGAAAAAACAGACCATTCATCTTTTTGTTTGTTTAATTTACTCCTCAATGTGAGGCGTAAAGTTGTTTCTGTTCTAACAAGCAGCTTTGCAAATGGACTGAAGTGGACACCAGCTGGGCTTGCCAAAGCCTCCCTGCATCCAGGACACAAGGGAAGCTGGCTGTGTGGCACTGTTCCTTTGAAAAGCCCTTGTGTGAAGAGGGCAGAGTACCAGGCAAGGCCCCAGCATCTTTTTAGCAATGTGAGAGGATTTTGTCCAGACCTTATCCTCTCACTGGCAGGAATTTCCAGTTTTCCCTTACTTCCACCCAAGTGGGGCCAGACCCCCTGCATGGTGTTCTCTTTTTCAGTGTGTCAGCTGCCCTCCTACTCCTGCAGCTCTTGGAGGGTTTGTGCTCTGGAGAGTGATGTTCCCTCGGAAAGGGCACTGCTCACTTCTTCCCCAGTATCCTCCTGTGTCCAAACCCCAACTAAACCATGTCCTGCAATGGTACTGCACATATATTTGGCAAAGGACAAAATGCTTTTGTCACCCCCACCCCATAATGATTGGCATAGATGTTTAATTCAAGGCTTAGGTTCACAGGTGCTACATTGGGCAAAAGTTGTTTTTGTGCACCCAATACCAGTCGTGAGTGTTCTCAGTGCACTGAGAAAAACTAATTAAACATGAGTGGTGTTGATGCTGTACCTGGTCAGTCTGGAGTCCCCTCTTGCCACTGTGTTTGTAAAAATTAAATGCCTCTTATTAGTGCGCAGCAGAGATCTCTAATATGCGTGGACAGAAAGGCAGGGATGGATGGAGTTGGTGTCAGGGCAGCAATTGCTTATCGTGCCTTATCTGGGAATATGAAACTGTATTGCATGACATCCAGAGGCAGGCTGAATAGATATGCCAATTCATCTCGAGCCCGGGCTTTGACAAGCTAGACTGCCCTTGTTGAAAGGCATCAGTCAAACAAGAGCTGCTGGCTGCTTTTCCCTTTTTTATACTTTCTCTCGCTCCCGCGCTCCCTCTCCCTCTCTCGCTGCCTCCCCTCCCTCCACCTCTTTTTTCTAAGCTTTTTCCACACAAAATTGAAAAGCTTTGGAAATAATAATAATAAAAGCCCCCCAAACTAATACCATTTTAAGTACACCCCCCTCCCTCCCCAAATGGGATTGATAAGGAACCCCAGTGTATGAAGGCATGTTTAGATAACATTGAGAATATTATAGCGAGTGAGAGAAAGTAGGGGGAAAAGCTTCCTGCCGCGTCTAAGCCGGGAAAGGCGACGGCACCCTGGCTAATACGAGTGTTTAATATTTGATGTGTTGGGATAAAGCAGGATCACCTTCGAATTGAATTGAGTGTCAGAATGAGAATCTATTACTGAAATTCTTGTGTGATTTGACAGCAAAGCAGACGATGTTATTCTTCACTAGTTACCGCAATCTTCTCCCCTACATCACTTAAATATTTTTTTCTTTGCTTGAGTAAACACACATTATCCTTTTTTTCCACCTCCCTTTCCTTTTTTCTCTCCCTCTTTTATACTTATTTTTTATTTATTTTTTTCTTAAATCAAACCTGCCTTTCACGGGGCTGATGGAGTAGATTGTTATTTCTTTATTTGTCCTATTAAATGGAATTCCTGATCATTTAATCCTGCTTTTGTAAGTGATTTAAAAATACTTGAAAAGCTGTGAATGTGGCAGCCCTTCTGACTAAACTGCTTAAAAGGGACACGTTACACCTGGGTTTAGCTCCTCTCTCCTGACAGCCAGTGAGGGTAGCAGGCTCCAATGCTGCCGGAGCCATCCCAGGCTCCGTGCCTCCATCCTGCCAGGCAAGATTTCCTCTGCACCTTCCCTGCGACAGAGGAGCTCTGCTGTTGTCAGCTGGGGCTTGGCAAGCTGCTTATTCATTACCTGTCTCTTCTTTAATTGCATTCAGCCCTGTCCAGGAGCCTCCTACTAAATGATTTGGCAGTGGGGTCAGTCCCTCAGTGGTGTTACATTTGCCTCATATTGTGCTGGTAAATTTGCATGGCAAGAAATCCCAATAAGAATTGTCCAGTTCCCATTCCTGGACTGGCATACAATTAAAATGGGAACACCCTGGAGCCTCCAGTGTCCCGGGTGCTATTTGGGGATGTCCTGCAAGATATTCCCAGCCCCAAAACCTTACAGTCACTAAAACCATTTCAAACTATGTTTAAAGGCCCACTTAGACATAGACATGACCACTTTTTTTCTTCCACCATACACAGTAATATAAAACCTTGACACCTCATTTTGGCAGCAGTGGAATAAGGGGAGTTAGATGGGAAATGCTTATTTTGGGCAGATGCTGTGCACAGTTGACATGACAGGAGAAGGGAAATGCTTTTGCTGTTCCAAAGACATTTCCTCTGTTGCAGAAATGTCAGAGGGTTCACCTTGGATCAGCAGTTAGCTGTGCCCAGCCTGATCCTGGGGGAGCACAACTGGTACCTGCTGCTTGCCCAAGCTAAGGGCAGCTGGGAGCTCTCTCAGCTTCTTTCTGTCTGTTTAAAACCATGTATTTTTCAGGTGTCTTTTTGAAATTCTTAATGGAAACTTTCAGCAAAACCCACCACTTTTTTTATTCCTTAGTACCCACCCTTCACCATCTTCTCAGACTGCTTGAGCTCCTTTGCTCCTGGGAGGATTTTTTCCGAAACGAAATATTTTCTCCCTGCCTGAAAGTGTCTGTATTAATATTAAAATTACAATTAGCAGATGAAACATAGCACATAAAACATCTTGGTAAAAGATGTAGAATAAAATTACAGAGTTGCCCAGCTGGTCAGGGCAGGACACACTCTGTGCCGGTCCTGGCGGTTCTTGCTGCCGTGGTTTGTGAACATGCTCGTGCCGTTGCAAAGCACAAAGGTCCGCTTCCCTCCTGCCTTTCAGCTAAAGCATCCAGGGTGATGCAATGCCAGCAGCTCTAGTAGAGGGCAGAGGGGCCGGGAGGTGGCCAGCAGGTCACAGCACCGACAGGTGTGGAAAGAACAAGGCTGCTCTGCCGACATCAGCTCACTGCTCTGGCAGAGCTCCGGCATCTCTGTGAGGACCAGCTCTGTTCCTGCCTTTGCACATGGGGAGGATTTGTATGGCTTCCTTATTCTGACCCCTGAACAGGTGCCTGTTTATATGCTGTGGGGTGTTTAATTTTGCCTTAATGTGACTGCCAAACACGAGTTTTTGTGAAGTGTGCTGGGCACTTCCCCATAAATAAATGATGGAGCATTATTCAGTCCACTTAGATCAATACATCAGCTTGACAAGTTCCAGTTCTGGGAATTTTCTGACCCCCTGAAACATCTTCTCTGCAGCTGTGCTGCTTACAGTACATGGCGTGCAGCCTAAACAAATTCCAGGGAGCAGCGCATCAGGACCCAACAGTGTTGGTGCTGCCTCCTTGCTGGCTCTGGTGTTGCTGGGGAGGGGTGCTGATGTGCACTGGGATTGCAGCAAGGACAGGTGGGCCAACCTGGGTGCCAAACTGCACAAGCAACCAGCACCATGGGACTGCCCAGCCTTGCTGGCACACTCTCTGTCCCAGCTCAGGGGACCATCTTTGCACCCCAGTGCTGTCAGAAATAGGCCACAGAGCTCTTGTTTCAGGCTGTTTGCAGTCTGAGGCAGATGTTTCATAGCTACTGGAAGGTTTGTGACCTGGTGCAACAGGAAGTTGGTTTCAGACCTTTTTAGCTCTGCTATAAAGCCAACCTCAAATGCTGTGATTCTGTGCATGTGTCATCTCCGTGCCCCATGTTTTATCCCTACTTCTGGTTTTTGGATTTTCTGCAGGATATGTGAGGTGCAGGTTACCTCATGACCTACCTCCCCACACCACCACTTGTTTAACAAGGTGTGGATTATCCGTGGTGCTGGCTCTGTGCATGGAAACACAGTATGTTCCTAATCTCCTGCTGCTATTAGCTCACATTTATCACAGGAGTATCTGCTTACCTTTGATTTGAGATCCCTCCATCGGGGACCCAGGGCAGTATTTGTCTGTGAACTGCTGTGTATGCCTATGGGATTGTATAAGTAAATAAATATAATTAATAATCATCTGACTTCAGAGCAGCATTGGCAGGGAGGTAAATGTAGCCTTCATAGAATTACAAACAAAATCAGTAAAAAAGGAAAACCTTTCTAGGTGATGGTATGAATGGAAATAATTGTATTCGGGCTGCTTGAAAATTATTCTGTAAACATTGTTCAAGTGGTTTTTAGCAGATCAGAAATACTGAGTTCCTCTCTAAATCAGAATTTTGGCCAGAACCATTTAAAAATAGCTTTTTAAAAAGATGCCTACATTTTTATCAATTGAAATGCAGATAAAAATAAAAAACCACAGGGTCCTAGCCCTGCTTCCGTGTCTGACCTTAAAGGGAGCAACCCACTCTCTGCAACACCAGGACTGAACCAGAAAGACAGACAAAGTAGTGCAATTTCCTCACAGAGACGGCTTCATGGCATTTTTTGAAATCCTTTGGCTTGCAGGCGAACTGGGGGCATCTCAGACTTTGTCACAGTTTGCCATCGGGATTAGCACTGAAGAGACAGGGGTCTGTGCCACTGCGCGGTCACAGAGCTGGCAGGAAAGTGGTTGACACCAGTGTCCCAGCAGCTCCAGTGAGCCAGTGGCCACGGCCACCTCTGCGGGCTGGGTACCCCTGGGCTGGGGAGCCACCGGCGCTTTCTGCCTCGCTTTAACAGTCAGAAGAAGAACTTTCCTGTTTAAAGATTAAACGTTGTCTTTAAATATTAAACAGCAAAGCTCCTTCCTCTTGATTGTGTGGCTGCTGCCAGCAGGCGGCTCAGAATTGCCACTTTTAATTAAAAAACTTTATTTTCCAGCGCAGCCCAGCAATGGCTCCTCCTCTCGGCCAGCGGTGGCTGACCTCTCCCCTGCCTTCATCCCTTCATCATCGCTGCCGGCACTTCCCTCTGCCTGCAACAGTGACAGTCCCTGCCAGCCCCGGAGAGTGAGCAGCCTTGTCTGGGACTGATCAATGCCCCTGGCACTTCCTTCCAAAACCCCAGGAAAAACAATTAAAACCCGATCGATCCTGCAGGCAGCTTTGAATATGCATAAGTGCACACTTGACCTTCAGTGGTCAGGCCAACTTCCACCCCGGCTGCTTAGGTAGTTTGCTCAGGTATTGCGGCTGTACGGAATGACCTTGATCAGGAAAGCAGAACGCGATGCAGAGATGGGCCCGGTGCTGATCCGGGGGCTGGGGCACATGCTGCCAGCTCCCTGCTGCTGCTGCTGCTGCTGCTGCTGAGCCAGGGGAGGCAGGCTGGGGTTGGCACTAGCACCCAGCTGCCGGGAGCTTTCCAAAGCTGTCCCCGTGGCTTTCCCGGGATCCTGCCAGCCTCCCGCTGTGCTCCTTCGGTTGCTTCTGGCCAGAGTCCAAGGGACGTCTGGGCTGGGAAGGCAGCCTGCGGTATGATAGCTCCCTGTGCAGGAACACCCCTGGTCCTTCCTCATCCGGGGATACCCCTTCCCCAGGGATGGCCCTCACTGCTGTCGATCCACTGGTGCTGAGCATGGGAGCTTTCCTGTGCTCTGCCTGGATTTGCTCTGTGGGATGGAGCCCATGAGAGGGAACAACACGTGGAGCCACTTCTGTCACCCGGCAGCTGGGTGGCTGGGTCCCACCCTGTACCCCAACCTCTGGCTCCCCCCACCCCGTCCTGGCCAGCCTGCATCCTGATCCATGGCAGTGAACATACCAATGCGTGTTTGTCGAAGGCAAAGGAAACCTCCCCGTTGTGTACACAAAGTGTAATTTCAGTGAATTATGCATAGACTTAATGAGGAGTTTTAATTGCTAATCATCTCCCAACAGGATTAGCAATGCTGTCTATTAATTATCTGTGGAGCCCTCTGTTTTGCTAAGGCAGGAGTAACAAAGCAGCATGAATGGCTACGTGGGCCACTAATAAATTAACTCCCCCAAGCCCTGTGGCTCCCGGGGAGCTGCCAGCAGCAGAGGCTGCACAGGGGCTGGACCTGCCCGCTCTAGACAGAGCAGCAGGTAGCAGGAAGGAGAGGCAGCAGGTGGTCCCAGCAGCAGGCAGGTGGCTGGTGGGCTAGTGGGGGACATCTCTCAGCTCTGCTCACCCAGTTCATCCCCATTCCTGTTGCAGAGAGCATTTCCCTGGCATTTGCAGCCTGTGGAGGGTGTCAGCAATGCCCTGCCACACTGTGGCTGCCGTTAGCGATGATCCCCCGCTGCAGGAGAGAGATAGGGGCTGCTGGATTGACCTGATCTCATCTGGGGACAATGGCCCTCACGGCAGCAAAGATAGTGCCAGCATGAGCGACGCTAAGCCCACGCACCCTTCTTACTGCTCACAATGCGTTCTGAGCTTAATTCCTCAAGATGAAGAAGATATGTGGCTGTCAGGCTGTAATTACAGCCGTGCATGTGACATGGAGGCCCAGCTGCTTTTATGTTTGCATTGTCCGGTGCGTTTTTGTGCTGCTTGGGCTCCCAGCTGCCTTGCTCCTCCTGGAAGCCCTGCCGGGGGATGCAGTGGGTATGGAGCAGGTTCCCTCTGGCCAGGCTGCAGGCTCTGTGCAGTGGGGTGAGCTGTGCTGGCTCCCAGTAGAATTTGTCCCAATGATGGAGAGCACCGGGGCAACTAGGGCTTGGGGTGAAAGGGAGAAGGAGCTGGGAGGGTTGTGCTTGCCAGAGGGGAAAGGGCCTGCTGGCCAGGCCAGCCTGGGAATGAGCACCCCTTTCCGAATCCCCTGACTCATGTTGGCAACCCTGTTAAGGCAGGAGTGGGTGGTTGTTTTTGGAGCATCTAAAGGACATGGGGGATGAGCTCACAGCCCCTGGCTTGCCCCCCATAGCATGGCAAAGGTGGCCTTGAGTGATGCAAATCCCTCCATCACGAGGGTTGTCAAGTGTACAGGACACCACCAGAAGCTCTGGACACCTCTAAGGAGCATCAGGTAGGACAGGGTAGGGTGAGAGTGCTTTGTGTGAGCAATTCCAGGAGAGCTGCTGCAAGGATGATTTGTGGGTCCACTCTGAACACAGTGGACACAGACACACACCAGCCCCTGAGCACAGACCCATGCCAGGCCCAGGAGCAGTCAGACCTGGGCAAGTACAGATCATGTCTGCACATGGGCTATGTCTGACTCTCTGCTTCTCTCTTCCAGGCGTACAGCTTTGCCATGGGGAGTTGGCCAAAGAACGGGCTCTTAGACATGAACAAAGGACTGAACCTACAGCACATAGGGAGGCCTCACAGCGGGATAGGTGAGTGATGCTGCCCCGTGCCATTCCCATCCCCACAGCTGCTGCTCCGGGTGTGTGGGACATGCCTCAGCTCCAAGACACTGTCCAGTCTGGGGTGCTGAAAACCAGCCAAAGGGCTGCAGAGTCCCCAGCTGGTGGAAGGGATGAAGATGTGTCAGGGCAGAATGGGCATGTGGATGACGTGCCCTCAGTCCCTTGCACATGCCAGTGTGCCAGACATACCTGCCTGTGCCTCTGGCTGGGGAGCTGCTTCCTTCCTAGACTGCTCTAGCAGTGCTTGGGTTGGGGTTGGATGTGGGCAGCACCAGGTGCCTGGAGCACAGTGCAAGGGTCCCCACGCTGGGTGGAGTGCTCTCCCTGTTGGACCAATACTCCAGTTGTTCTGAATGCTGCAGTCCTTGGAAAGGAGGCGGTGCTGCCTGGCTTGGGAACTGGCTGGAAACTGCAGAGTGAAGATGTGTGATCCCAGCTGGAGAACTGAATCATCATCCTGTTTGCTCACATGTGTGATGAGTTTCATGGTCCTACAGCATGTTTCAAGATAAACTGATAAACAGTGCTCTGAGATAAACAGTGGCAGAGTTCCATGTATCTCCCAACTCCTCTGCACCAGGGATCGAAGTGATATGAGGGAGGTCTGGCCCAGGACACTGAGGCCTTATATCTGCCTGCTGCTTAACACTGGGGATACAGAGCTGGTACAGCAGCAGGCTGTGGTACGGGCAGGAGCTCAGATTTACTGCACTGGAGACAAGGCTGTGACTCAGGGCTGCATCACTCTTGTCTGTCCTGTTTCTCTGTGGAGCAGTAGATCACCTCTTGGAGACCAGTGGTCAGGTATTCTCTCGGCCTCCCAGCCTTTCATCCACAGTGACTTTTGAGCATTAAAGTTTGCAAGGAGGTATGATTTACTTGGAAAAGTCACTGGCTACCTGGGCCTTGAAGAGGCTGTTTAATATTGTTTCAAGACTCTAACCATTAAACTCTCCAATCAATCCAAGTTAAGGAGATGAATTATTTAAAGCTCACCAGCTTTTAATTAGCAAGCTCCTTTTGAACTATGGATCTGGTTGCATTATTGACAGGGGTAGCATTAAAATTTGCTTCCCTGCCTGGGAGCAGATTGGCCTGGATTGTGTGCCACGTTGGGGGGATCATGGGGAGGGAGCAGGAACTGCAGGAGTTGTGTGTGCATGTCCTGCTCTGAGGACTTGAGCTTTTTCTGGGGTTTCCTGGCAGATGCAGAGTTGGTTTCTGCCTCATCATTCCTCATTTTATTTATGTGATGAGCTCTCTTGTTGCTGTCATCCCTTACTCCAATGAAGTGCCTCTATCTCTGGAGTATCATCTGTCTGCTCTTGGTTTCTGCCCCTTTATCTCAGTGCTGTTGTCTTGCACAGGTGTGACTCCTCTGCCTGATGGAGTTCAGGGATTTGCTGTTCATGTCCCTCCCCATTCCAGTCCTTTAGCAGGGTTTTGCCAAACTCCCTCTGTGGAGTTTTCCCAGCTCTCCCCAGTACAGGGTGAGCCATGGGCTAATTGCCCATGGAAAGTGAGGTCCAGCAGCCAAGCTCCCTTTTTGCAGCTCTCCATCCCAGGGTCAAACCTGCCTTTCCCACACTGCTTGCAAGGGATTTACATGGGTGCTGTGAAGGATGCCAGGCCAGCAGTGTGACACTCTCCATCTCCCTGGTACTGCCAGTGGTGCAGATGTGCCCTGTGTGTTACAGCCAGCCATTTGGGCTGGCTCCAGAGCAGATCTGTCCTGGATGTCTTCAATCAGAGTGGCTACCACCTGCAGAGGTGGTAGCCACTGGCACCATGTGCCTGGTGGCTTTACCACAGGCTGAGTCCCCCAGACTGAGCTGGAATCAGGGAGAATCCCTCCTTCCAGCCAGCTTGGGACCACCAGGCACAGCTGCTGTCAGGGCTGCTGGCTTTGTGGCTTGGTAGTCCAGTGTCCCTCTGGGAGAAGGCTTGGGGCAGTGCTGGTGTCCAAAGACATGCCTTGCCTGGCATTTTTTCAAAGAACCAGCTTCCTGGCTCTCTGGCCACTTTATTTCCCAACCTGGCCTTGGAATGGCTCAGGTGTTGGTTCTAGCAACAGCCCAGGAGATTCCTCAAGCCAAGGGCTGAGGTGGGACTGCTCACTGCAGAGGCAGCCTGGCTTCCTTAGGTCCAGCCTTGCTTCCTCGTCGTGGCGCTGGCATCAGTTGTCCACAGTCAAGTCCTTCCATATGGGCCACTGGGACTGGGCACAATCATCCCAATTACTGATGGTCACCCTGTGGCCTGAACAGTCCTTACCTCTCTCTTTTCCATGCCTTCAACTGCCCATGCTTCAGGGTTGGGAGGAGTCATCCATCTCTTTCCCTGCCCAGGGCTGCCCTTCCCTTCCCTCTCTGACTAAGGAGCCTTGCTCCCAACACAGCCCAACTTCTCAGCCAAACAAATGACCCTTAATCAAAGACTGCTGCAGAAGGAAGTGGAGAACAGTGAAGCTTGCCAGCCTCTTGCTGCCCACAGTGAGACAGGAGCTGGCTGTGGATCTGGGGATGGTCCCATGCCATCTGGAGCCTCCCTTCTCTTTGTGCTCAGCCCTGGAGTGCAGCAGTGTTGAGGGAATGTTAGGGAGCTGAGAGGAGGCTTCCTGGGCCATCCAAGGTGGTGTCAGCCTCTGATTTTCATGGCCCTCATGGGTCACTGATGGCCAAAAACCTGCAAACCAAAGAGGGCTGAGAAGGGAGCAGCAAGGAGATTTGTTAGCCAGTCACACCAGCTTCATAGATACCATGCTGTGTAAGTGTCTGTGCAGCTCCTTTCCTGGCAGTCTGGGGAGCACAGTCCAGGGAGATGCAAACATTCCTGTGAAGCCTCAGCTTGCTTATGCAGGAATGCACAACACGGATGTTTCCCTTCAAATCTGACAGAAAAATTGCAGTGGATGGCCACTTGTTTTTGCAAACAATTTGCAAAGAATTTTGACATCTTGCCTGATGGATTCTGTGTTGCTTTGTTTTCAGATCACTCTCTGTTTCACTGTTTCAGCAGGTATCTGTTCCAAATCCCTGCACTTGACATGCCCTGGGACCAGTCCTGTTCTATGCTTCATCTTCTTCCCTTCACCATGTTCAAAATCTGCAGAGTTCAGGGTGCTTGACACCCTTCATGGCCAAGGCTGGATTCTGGATGGGAACCACCTTTAGCATCCAGTGCACACAGGCAGGATGGGCTCGTGCCAGAGCACAGGGGAGTCTCCCCACATCCCCTGGGACACACAGCTGCACATACAGCAAGTTGCTGGGCCGAGCTCATGTTCTAGCTTTTGTTGTGTTCATGATCAAGTGAGCTGCAAAGCTTATCGAGAGGGTAGAAAAGTGATTTGTGTCCCCAAATACACCACAATGTGTCTGCATACACTGCAAATACAATTGCCTTGGCATGGGAAGGGTGCAGGTCTGGTGCCATTGGGTACCGTTCTTGGGAGGCAAAAGGTAAAGGAAGGGGGGAAATGTAAATATTTCGAGATAAGGAGATAGAACAGTGCTGCTCCAGAGAGAAGATGCAGGAATTCCTTGGGAGATCAGAAAAGAGCAAAAGGGGTGTGAAGCCTATTCTTTCATGCCCTTTCTTAGGTTGATATTTCAGCTCTAAGGATTCCTTCTGGGCTGAATGTGCCCCTGACAACTGGAGAGGACATTTTTATGCACATTCCATCTCTTTTCTGACACAGGTTAGATATGCGTCAGCTCCAGTGTGGGCTGTAGAATCTTGGGGTGAGGAACTTCTCTTTGTCTGCTGTTTTCTTGTCCCTCAGCAAAATGAAGTTGAGTCTTGCCAAGAAGTGACTCAGTCTTACAGATAGGGGGACATTGCCATTCTTAACACATGTGTTTGAGGCGGTGCTTGCCAAAAACAAGCTGCAGCTTTTAATGGGAATCTTGGCACTCGCACACAAAGACCAGCATTCACACCAGTGGAGCTGGGTACCTGTGTGGGGGTCTCTCTGCTGAGAGTCAGAGACTCATACAAATCAGAAGGATTAAAATCCTAGGTTTTAGTTGTGATTTCAAACAGACAGCAAATCACCTGCATTCAGAAATTGATTTTTTTCTGGTTTTGCCTTTTTTTTAACCTGTTTCCCTGAAAAAAAGGTCAAATTTTACTGAACAGCATCTATCAAACCAAGTGCACCTTTCCTTACCACTGCTCAGTTGTTAAATCTGGTTATTCTTTTACTCATCAAATACTCTATTTTTGCTACATTTATTTTGATCGATTATGTAACGTAACATGCCTTTAGTCTTAGTTTTTAAATATGTTTTACATTAGAAAAATGGTGAATTACTATTTGTTCTTGAAGAGCTGGTGATTAAATTATTACTCATGATTGCTCTTTTGGATGAAAACTGTAATGCCATGCTAAAGTACCCCAACGGTAGTTTGAATTGATTTTATTAGGAAAATCCTGTTTCCCTCGCAAATATTCACTATGGAAAGAAAAGTAAATTTCAGAATACTTTCTAGGTAAAAACACCTGGTACGTGAAACCAAAACAAGAAGTGATCAGTGAGCTGAAGAAGTGTTTCTAGAAACCAGCCTTTTGAGATATTAGAATGAGTGCATCTCATCCTCTCTCACCTTAGTTGATTGGTTTGTTTGTTTTCACTGATTATGGAAAGATAAAAGACAAACCTTTTTTATTTTCAGTCCTTCGTTGTTTCTCAGCTCTGAACAAGCCAGTTATTGAACTGAAAATACACCAAAACAAGCAAAAAGTTTCCAAAACTGCACAAATAGCAGCTCCTGCTGGGAAAGTTTTTCTCTCATTTGTTAGCTCTGCTTCCATCTCCAGTGCATTGACTGTCTTTAAAATATGACATTACTCCTGATCTTTTTTGAATTTAATTGAATGTAATTGAATCTTTATAGTTTAGGTTTTAACACACATATTATTGTGATTTTAGATTTAGTTATAAATGTCTGGTTTGGGAGTTGGAGTTTTTTCTGTTTAGGGGAAAGAGAGTAACCAGGCTGCTGTGTCTCTTGCTAGTGGACCCTCAATACCCATCCCAGGTGACCAGATCTGGTCCCACAGTAGCACCTGTCTTGACATGGTGCTCTCACTGGGCTGTTGTTTTACACCAGCTGACATAATCCTGTGAGCTCCGAGCCTCTGTGCAGTTGGCTTCACCATCTTCCCTGTCCCCGCAGTTCCCCTGGCCGGGCCAGTGCCGTGCTCCTTCCGTGGGGATCTCTGCCCATGCCAAACAGAAAAGCCCCACCTGCCCGGGCAGGTCAGCAGCCCATGCAGTGAGCGACCCAGCAAGCCACTGTGCCTTCCCAGCTCCATCTCTCTCCTTTCCTTTACCAGTTGGAAATCTCGGAAGGTTAGGGTGTGATATTGTTCCTGATCCAGAGCATTAATTAGGCCTCAGAAAGAAGAAGAGGAATTGCGTGTTTTTAACAGTGAGGTTAATGGGATGCTCGCAGAGTAGACAGTTTTAATGAGCTTCAACTCGATGTGCAGTGAGTTTACTCTTTGTGTTAAAAGGGTCACACTGCAGTAGTTTGATGTGGATTGTGTCCTGGCCCCCAGTGTCATAGGTGAGCGTCTGTCAGAGTCCAGTCAGAGCGCATTTACTTAGTGACACGGTTCTAATTAACTACCTCGAGCTGCCACCGCCGCGGGGAGCCGGGGCAGCGCCTGCCAGGGTGCCTCCTGCCCGGCGGAGCCATCCTTCTCTCCGCCGCTCCGCCCGCTCGGCCCCGGTGCTGCCGGGCTGCTCCCCGCGCTGGCATTGAAGGCGAGGGCGGCGAGGGCTGTGCTCGCTAAGTGCGGTGGCAGGTGACGGGCCACCCGCCCTAATGGGGGCTTTGGGCTGTCAGCGCCAGCTCTCCCCGCTGGAGCCCGGCGGGGGCTGGTGAGGCTGTGCCTCACCCTGCAAGGTGCTGGAGGTGTGTGGTCCTGGCAGCTTGCTGGCCTTATTTCAGCCTCCTCTCACTCTTCCCTGCTTTCCTTCCCTGTCTTTCCTGCCTCTCCCAGCATCTGTGGGATTCTCGGTCATCCTTGGTGCCCACCTGCGTCCTCTGCATCAGGGCAGGGGGAACAAGGAGGTGGACAGCATTTTGTGAAACTCTCCTTCATGTTTTTGACCGCTTTTCATCCCACCCCATGTGGCAGAGCCAGTCCCACCCTCCCTGTCCCTCCCAGGGTGTGGGAGAAGCCCCAGAGAGCCCGGTGCTCCCCCAGAGCAGGCATACCCCGTTCTTTTTCAGCTCTTCGTTTCTCAGCAGATGTGGCACTTGCACAGCACCATCCTTCTGCCGAGGGATCCTGAGAGGGAGAGCTGAGAATGGGGCTCACTCCTGCGGAATGGGCCACGGGGCTGCTTTGGGGCACTGCCCCAGCTCAAGGCAGAAGGGGAAGGACTCTGAATTAAATAATTAAAAGAGACTTAAGTAAAAATCAACAGAAATGTCACCAAATGAGCAGTGTCATCTTGAATTAGCGCTCATAAAGGTCAGGCAGATCCAGAACAGGTGGAGCGGCTGCGTGCCGGGTGTCGCGGCCAGGCGGCGTGTCCCGATACCCAGGCAGAGTGCAGGGACCGGCACAGCCACGCCAGGGTGCCCGCTGGGCCGTGGGCACAGGGACAGAGTGGCTGGCGGGCGGTGAGGGGTCCCTGCTGCGAGCCCCAAATCCCTGAGGAGCGCGGGGAGGGAGGGCCGGCCGGGGCAGCCGGTTAGAGGACGAGCAACTGTCAGAGTCCAGTCAGAGCACATTAACGCGGTGACATGATTCTAATTAACTACCGTGAGAGGTGTCACAGCTGGAAAAGTAGTGAGCAGAGACAAGCTTTTAAAAAAAGAAAAAAGNTTTTTTTTTTTTACTCTTGTGTGCTCTCTCCCCTCCATGTGGGAGTGGATCTAAAGATAATTAGGATGTCTGGCTGCCTGGGAACCTGAGCCGGGGCTCTTTTGCTTTCAGTCATTTAAGTTTTCGACATCTCTCTGAAGGGACTTGGTGGCGCAGTGGATTACTGCGCGCCAGAGTGACAGAACACTCTTCTAATCGTAAACCCTTTTTAGAAAGGATTCTGCTCTCCCTTTTTCCCCTGGAGCAGCAGGGGGTATGTTCTGATCACTGCAGCTCTGTTCCCATACATGCTACAATGGGAAACTCAAGGTCTTTCAGCTGTTTCCTGCAGTTAACAAAGGAGGCACAGAAGAAAGAAAGGAAGGATGATTGAGTGTTTGTGTTGACTGCACTCACCCCTCTGTCCTACCCTGCCAAAAGTTGGTCACGCGCCCATCCGACCACACTGTCTGACAGGGGTGTGATGGGTTTGTCACACCTTGCCCTTGGCTGAGGGCTCGAGGTCCCCGGAGAGCAGCCTTTGGAGGGGGCATGAAGGCTGCAGGGATTACAGCTGCCTGAGAAAGGCGGGGTGCTTCCATGTGCTTCTCCCACTCCCAGGCAGGCAGTGGCAGTGCCTGCTCCCTGGAGATGTGTGGAAGGTAGGCTTGAGTCCCTCTCTTCTGGCTGGAAGCAGTTGTTTGCGGCACCACTGTTAGACTGAAGATTTAGGAAGGAATTCTAGATTGTTTGCTGTGCTGCAGTGCTTGGGAGGCCCAGCTGCAGACTGGAGCAAGTCTGTCTCAAACCTCAGATCTGGCTGATCCCCAACAGGACAGCATTGCCATCGTCTTGGAACTGGCCTTTGGCGCAGTGGTGGCTCTACCCTCTTCCTCTGGCTTCTGGTTTTAGCACTGGCAGTAGGGACTGTCTCCCTTGGCAAGAAGATTTGCTGTCCTTCCGTCCCTTCCTTCTGCCCATGCCAACTGTGATCCTCAGCCCAACACCTGGCCCAATTTCTGTCCCCAGTGACAGATGAGAAACATTTAAATATATTTTTCATATCACTCTAAACTGTTGTAGTGGGAGCACAGGGAGAGGCTGATGCTTTGTATTATATTTGTATTATGTTTGCTCCATTTTAACAATCAGCAAGTCCCAAAACCAGGAGTGCACAGACCTGAACTGATCTGTGCTGTAGAGACCCTTGCACTGCCTTGAACCCATTGCACTCTTGGCTATTTGTCCAGTCTTTTTATTTGTCTGTGTCTGAGCTTTGCAAAATATCCCCCTCATACACTGCTGGAACCACCCTTGCACTGCCTGAGCCCTGTCCAACATTGTGCTGGGCAGGTAGAACATCTTTGCTAGCACTTGTTCTCCTGCCCCCGTAGCAGACAGCACTTCCCAAGCACCGTGATGCACCCTCTGACACAGTGAGATGTGTTAGGTGAGAAGCCTTGGAAGACCATTAACTTTCTACAGGGCTTTTTCTGTAGAAAGTAGCGACGTAAAACACCAAGTGACATTTTGATTTCCTGTAGATTCTTTTGGTGCCTTGGTGTCTCTGCAATATGTCCCAGTCAGGGCTAAATGGTAGCACATCTTCCTTTACCTGTGAGGAGGGGAAGAGTTTCCTGTTAATGAACATAAGCATCTCAATTAAGGGCACAGATTGCCTGCCCTGCTCGGCACTGGACTCTGGTGGAAGGTGTCTTTTAACATCCTGCTGTCCTGCCACAGCAGTGTGTCCCCAAATCTGCCTTTACATGCCTGCATCCCGGGGGATCACAGGGATGCTGTTGTCCCTCTCAGGTCCCTCTCTGCCTCCAGAGTTTGGGCACCTATGTTCTCCCCTCTCTGTCCTCCGTAGAATGCACAGGGCTGGTGTGCACTGTGGTTCCCCTTTGCGAGGAGGAGAGACTCCTGCTCAAGTTTTAGTGAGGATCTGCCTTTAAGGAGAGTGATGGCAGAGGGAAGGCTGTGTCAGCAAGGGATGCCAGGTTTAGAGCTGCCCCGCTTCACCTAATGAGAACCGATTGCAAGGTGCAGGAGGGCAAGGGGTAGCAGTCAGCCAGAGAGACTCCACTGCAATTTAACAAGTTTTCATTCCCCTGAGTTCCCTGATAAGACCCCCCTCAAAGTCTGTACAGGAATTCATAAGAATAGGATAATTAGGATGTTTCAAAGCTGCGACCCTCAGAGGAGTCCTTGGATTAATCTGTTTTTTCCCTTAAAGACATCTGTAACTACAATCTTTGTTTCTCTCCTCTTCTTCCCCCCCTCCTTCTTTTCCCCCCTTGTCTGTCTCTGTATCTCCTGTCAAACCGTGGCAGACGTAAATGACAAAGAAATCAGAAAGAGAGATCAATGCAGTCCAAATTAGCACTTGGAGATAGACTGTGCTGGAGATGTCAGAGCCTGACCCCAGTTGATCTGCCAGCCTCCACTGGTGATATTATGCAAATTGCATCCATCTGGCAGAGCCCAGTAAAGGACTAATGGGGCAGGGAGGGGGCCAGGATCAGGCGCCTTTGGGAAGGAGAAAGAGATGGGGGTCTTTGGGGAGGGGGTTCTATGATCAACGGGGGAGATAAGGTACTGCATTGGCTTCCTTTGCACTCCTAGGTGGATTAAAAGCCAAACTCTAGATAAGATATAACCAAACTTCATTTTGCTTTTTATTTTATTCCTTATTGCTCCCCCCACGCAACCTAGTACCAAAAAGAAGGGGGGAAAAAAAGGTGGTTCTTGGCGCTCGTTTCCTGCACGTCATTACCACTAATGGCAGTTTGAGGGGAGAGACAAAGTCAGGGAAAGAAAGCAAAAAAAAAAAAACTAGCTGCTTAAAAGACTGTTGTAATAGGAGCATGGATAATAGAAATCTCAAATTACGGTGATCGCCTTGTTAAGAAGTTTGAAAATACGGCCAGATTGTCTTTAATGAGAGAAATATGGCTGTTAGTTAGTGAAGGAGGAGGGAATGGACCTTGTTTCAAGATCTGTAGCTTGGCCATCAAAGAGGCACTGTCTGTTTCATTTCAAAATCCTGCTCCTCTGCCTGATATTAAAAATAGTTGTTAAAGGCTTTGACTAGCAAGACGATTCTCTTTGACTTCCTACTCTTTTTCCACCTCCCCCAAAAGACTTCGCTAAGATAACTTCTTCTTTAAAAAACAGCTAAGCAAGGAAAGAAAGAAAGAAAGAAAGACTAAAGTTTTGGGGGCTGCAGGATGATACTGCCCCTGGCACTCCAGGGTGCTGAGAGCCTTAAGCCTGAGCACTGCCAGCACCGTGGCCATCCCGACCATGGCAGAGGGGAGCCCCCTCCGTGCCAGGTGCTGCTGTGCCGGGATGAGCGCTGAGATGTGGTAACACCACTGCTTTCCTCTTGGCAGCCCTGACCCAGGGCAGCAGTGGCTTTTTTGGCATCTGGACCCCCATTTAGTGCCATGATGCTGCTTTGCTTTGCTCTCCCCTCAGCCTGGGAAGCAGCACTAGGCCAGGGCTGAGGATGCAGTGAAGGGCTCTGACAGAAGCCAGGTCTGGCAGCTGCCCACCACCCCCACCTCTTGTGAAGAGCTAAGGGGCACCTCTGTGTTGTTAGGCTCTGACCCGTAACTCGTGCCTCCCTGTGGTGCTGACAGTCCCCTCTTCATTCTCCCCTGAAATCAAAGGATCACATTAATTGGTTTCAGGATCGTGGCCCCACGTCTTGAGTGGCCTGTTTAAGATAACGAACACAGAGTGTGTTAATAGCTGGTATAGCTCAGCAGAGGATCTAGGGACAAGGCCTGGATGGGGAAGATGCTGCTGGGTGGGGAAGATGGCCATTGAAGCATCAAAAGTCTGTCCAGTGCTGTGTTTTCCCCTATCCTTACACAAATCGGTGTAATTCCCTCACTTCCAAGTTGCTAACATTTTGAAATCCCAGGGCAATGGACACTGGCCAGAGGGGAGAGCTGCACCAGCTGAACTGTTGCCCTTTCCCAGCGTGGCCTTGCTCTTTTCATGGGTCTGCAGTGGGATCAGAAGGGATCTGCCCATATTCTCCATTGCATGAGGCTCTTCCCAGAGGTGCAGCTGCCACTGCACAGGCTGATCCCAGCTGTGCTATTAATCACCCCAGTTCTGGCGTGTTCCCGATTCTGCAGGACAGACCCACAATGGGCTGCACTGGGATGGCAGTGTTTCCACCTGTTACCAAGAGTCCTGAGCAATCCTGCTCCACCTTGGAAGCTGCATTCTTCTAAAACAGGAGAGCTGGAGCAGCTTCTCCCAGCCTGGGCCCCAAACTGGACTGCCAGTGTACAGGACCTGGAGGGGAAGCAGGAGGGGAGGGCCATGCTCATTGCTAAGGGTGGGTGTTCCAGCCCATGCTGCTGGGACCAAGATTCCATGTCCAGTACTGTAGTGTGACATGTGCTTGGAGGTCTCTGAAGAGAAGGTGTGAAGGAGGGGCTGAAGAACTCCTATAAGTTTTTGGCCACTTGGTGGCCCAGGGATACAGCAGGCTCAGCTGGCTGGGCTGTCATGCTGTGTGGGTTGTAGAGCTGTCCTTCCTCATCCCCCCATGGCACAGAGCTGATTTTGAACCATGGAATGCTCCTACCCCGAGATGCAATCCAAGCCCCCCAGTGATGGAGAGTGCCCGGTAGCCCTGGGTCACCCTTCCCACTATGATTAGCCCCACTGTTGATTACTTGCAGGCCTGTGATGTGCAGGGGTAGCGACCACCCAGCTGGAGGGGCTGCCTCTGCACAGACCCTCCTGCAGTGCACCAGCCCTGCATTGCCCCTTGTCTCCTGCCCACCTCAGCAGCAGGCATGGCACTGGTGCTGCTGGTTGCCTTAGGTTCCCAAGTCATGCATCTCCCTGCCTGCTGCCACCTCTCAGCTAGGCCCCAGAGGGAAGGGGACCTGAGCCCTGGCACTGCCACCTCAGGAGCCTTTCCCCTGGGGCTCTGTGGATGGGGTGAGCCTGCAGACAGCAGAACCCCCATCCCTTTGCCCTAAGGAGGGCACAGCAGCACCACCTTGCCAGGAAGCCCACTCCAGTCCTTTGCTGCCAACTGCCCAGGGCTGGGGGTGTCATGGCAAGGTCCCCTCTCCGTGCTGTGTGCTTTTAGCCAAGAACCACTGATTTGGCTCTATGTGCATGCCCAGGAGTCTTAGGGCTTGGCAGCTGGGTCATCTACAGCACCCACAAAGCCCCCTGCTCATGCTCTCCCCCTCCAAAAGTACATACATAACTGCTGAGAGAGGGAGAGAAAAGGAGAGACGCTGGCTTTGCCTCCGCGCTCCCATCCAGAGCAGTCTCCTAATGAGAAGAATATGGCTGCTAGTTAGCAGAGGGGTGTGTCCTGTAGGCTAAAATGAGATAGTTACACTGCACTGATTGAAGGTTGAGGTTAGAGGGCAGCACAATTATGTTCAGGAGATTCAAGGGCTCTGTTTGATGCGGCAGTTCTAAGCTCCCAGCCAGTGTCAGTAGTTTAGCTCAGGGTTTCTTTTTTTTTTTTTTTTTTTTTTTTTTTTTGTGGGCTAAAGACAGGAAGGATAAAAACTATGGGAATGAGTTGTTTCTATTATTATAAAGTGGTGTGAGTTTTCTTTTTTTTAAACCACCAGTTCACCCCCCTTTTGTTTAACTGTTTCCTGATCATTATTTTTTAAGCTGCTCAGAGGGAAGAAGAGCGCATCCCCTTTCCCCTGGAGAGCAGCTCTGAATTTTCCTCAGACAGGGAAGGTGATTTTTTTGTGTCCACTTCTGCTCAGTTCGCTGACTACGGATCAGGAAAGCAATTAGCAGTTCAAATTATGCCAGCACCAAATTCTTTGTCTCAAAATCATGGGTTAAGAGTTGCAAAAGAACCCTAATTGTCTGGTGCTGGACTAGATGTTTTTTCTGAAAGCATTTCCAGTGCTTAGGGCTGTTTGTGGGGGGAGCCTCTTGTGTTTCAAAAGCTGTGGATACTTTTCCCAGAGCCTGCAGCAGTGTCCAGGCACTGCAGCAGCATCTTTGGCCTCTCCAACCTGTCTCCTATCAGCTGGCTAGTTGCCTTGCAGGCAGCCATGCATCCATCTCAAGATGATCCTGGTCACTGTCACCCATCTCTGCTGCCCTCTAACCCAAGTGCAGCTCTCCGGATGCTGAGGACCGGGGGGCCTGCTGGTCTGCAGCAGCAGCACACAGCAGCCCCGTGCTGCCCATGGAAGGAGCCTGTCGCTCTCAGCAACAGCACCCAGCCCTGCTGGGCTGTACACGAGGTGCTGGCCTGCCCATCTCATCCACCCCACCCTTAAGGATGAACGAAGAGGTGCCTGCCCCTTTCTCTCCTTGCCTGCTCCCCAGGGCCCATTTTGTCCCAAATCCACACTTTGCGTTACTTTTTGATCTGAGTGACAGCCTGGTTTATTTACTCTAATGGTTCTCAGTTTTAAATGTTAATTCCTCCCTGAAGAAAATGTCTTTTCAGGATGAGCTGCCCATCAGCAGAGACATGGAGGGTGTGCTGGCATCCCCGGCCTCTGTGCAGAGCCAGGCATTCACCCAATAGGCAGGAGCCTGATAGGTGATGCCCAGAGAGCATCTCAGTCACCGTCACCACTGTGGCTGAGGTGTCCCAGGGACGCCTCATCGCTGGGCAGATCTAGGTGGGATGGATTCATCCTTGGTGTCACAGTTTGTCCCTGTGCAGCCCATTTGGCACAGTGCCACACACACTGTCACAGCCCCCCATAACCCCGGCTGCAATTAGGGGTTGATGGATTGTCCCCGGGCCAGGGTCTCAGTACAGCCCCCCAACAGGGACTAGGCACACGTGGAGGCAGGCAGGGGCCCGCTGGGCTGCTGCCATCCAACAACAATTTCTAATCTTGATTGGAGAGGAGGGCGGTGGGCTGGGGGGGAAAGAATCAGAGATAAATGTTAGCTCATTTCTTAAGTAATTAGTTACCTCCTCATCCCCATGTTGTAATTGTGAACAAGCTGTAATGTTTAATTAGTGTGTAAATGAAACCCCAATTTCATAATGGCTGCAGTGACAGCGCTAAGTGAGACAGGCACAGAAGGGGCCGCATTGTTTCAGCAGGAGATGAAGCTGTCGCCCAGCAAGCCAAGCGTCTCTGGGAGAAAATGGAAATGATAAACGAAGTGAGGCTAATTAGCAAAATCCTACAGGCCCCACTGATGGTTCTCATCAAGGGGAGGTAATGAAGCGGGCGGGCCAAGCTGAGGGGGGATTAATTGGAGCTGATTGCTGCAAATACAGGCACTGTAGAGCAGCGGATGCGGGGATGCAAACTTTCCTGCTTTTCTTCTCTTGCCTTTCCGCAGGACCCAGCTGTGGGTAGAGCCTGTAGGGAGGACCCAGGTGAAAGTCCAGTCCTGGAGCAGGCAGGACACAGATGCAGAGGGAAGTTCCCTGCCTGCAGGTGTCTGGACAGAGGCACATGGGCACCCATCCCACAGAAAGCATGGTAGGAAGGATCTGAAACATTGGAGAGCTGCTGCAGGGCTGGTTTATAGCACAAGGAAGATTACAGCTCTTCGTTAGCTCCCTTAAAGTCCCTCCTTTTGTGCTGACTATATTTTGAGTGTAGTTTTTCAGAGAGTAAATAAAGCACCTCTGCATGATGGTTGCCAGGGAAGGGATGAGTCCTCCCTGCTCCCCCTCTGGGTTTCTGCAGACCTGATACCTGTGGCAGCACAGTGTGGCAGCCGAGCCAGAGCTCGCTGTGGTGGGGGAACCTGGGGCATCGTGGAGCTGAACTTTATCCTTTCAAGCTGTGTGAGAAATGCCCTTTCTGCAGCTGTTGGCACACAACCCTGATCACATTGCATTACTTAGTGACATTTCAGGGAGCACATGATCCCCGCTGCCAGTGGGCTCAGCCCCAAATATCCCATCCCTGCTGTAGATGGGGTTCAGCTGCCTGCGGGCCAGGCTGCCCCACAACCTGCTCTTTACCTGCTGCCAACTCAGTATCACGAGCGAACAAAAGCTTTGCCAAGCAGAAGAGAGGACAGCAATACCTCGCTGAGCTTGCATGTGTTTGTCTGTCCAAGCAAGTTGCTCATGGCTGCATGTGGAACCATGGGACCATGAGTAGGTCTTTTCCGTGTCTCAGCCTCCTTTTCTGCCAGAAAATGAGAGGATGATTTGTCTTCTTGACAAGTGCTCCTGCCTGGGATGTCCAGTGCCTGCCCAGAGTCACTGCATCCCTTCCTCATGGCATCTCCAAGCCCCCCGCTGCCTCTCTTGCTGAGTAATGAGAGATTTCCCTGGGCCTCCGAGGGCTCTAAAGAGGGGCTGAGCAATATTATTTATTCAGTTGTTTACAGAAGCGTTTGATCGGGAATAGTTCTTCACTGCCAGCCTGTTGTGTATTATTCATTGCAATAATCTCTGCAGATTGTGATAAACTGTAACTGCGGCGGGGCAGCGCGGAGCTGGGCTGTACTGCCACCGCTGCCTGCTCCGGCCTCTAAAATATCGGCAGCTGCAATCATAAATCTCAATTTACAAGTGGGACTATTGCACGGGGAGTTATAGTTATACTAATGATTACTTCTCTGTCTTATTTTTCATGTTGCAACAGAGTAATAAATTTTTAAGAACAGCCTGGGCGAAGCGTCAGCAAAGGCTGTGCGTCCTCTTGCCACGCTGTCAGCAGAGAGGGGCATTCCTGTTCTCCAGTGGGCATCTCTCTGCCAGAGCACCGGCCTCACTTTTCAAGGAGGTGGTTCAGAGAGGGGACTTCGTGTCCCCACATTGGGAAAGATGCCATAGAAACTCCTTGCAGGCATGGTGGAGCAGCGGGCTGGAGTGTGACAGTGGGGTCAACTCTAATGCTTGCTGTACTGGAGAAGAGAGCTCAGCTTCCTGCATCGTTTTCCCTGCTGGGAGTGGGGGCTGAGCCCTGCCTTTGTCGGTGACCTAGTCTTTCTCAGTCAGGCCCAGGACATCCTGGGGTTGATGGGGCCAAGGGGTGGGGATATGATGACCAAGAGTGGAGCTGGCATTTGAAGGGTGTCTCTTATTCCTGTAGCTCACCGCCCTCCCAGCACTGAGGCTTTCCCAGATACAGAGAGTTGGAAGCTGCCTTTTTGCAGACACTGTGCCCACAGCGTGGAAATGGGGTGATGGCTTGGATGGTCCCACCTGAAGGAAAACCCCCCTTCCTGGAGGACAGCAAGGGTCAGAGGGAAAGGCTTTGTGTTAGAGGAACTCAGACCTTGCTCCCATCCCCCTCTGGGAGCAGTGACTCGGGAACATCCTGTGGCATCCCTCCTGGAGAAGTCAGCATGGGGGGCACCCCCCAAAGACCATGTCTCTTGCCCAGAAGGCAGCAGTGGGACATGGGGTTCAGCGAGCATTTCCCGAGTGTTTATCACAGCTCCGAGGTCTGTGATGTGAGGCCTCTGATGGATGCCTCCATTCACAGACTTGACATTATGATATACAGGGAGCCTAGAGACATATAGATTTTCAAAGTGGCCACTTTGAGCATAATTATAAATATCCAGCCTCTTTACATAGTGAATTGTTGCCAGGAAAAGAAGGACCACAGGAGGGCTGAAATTTGGCATCCAGGATTTCTTGAGAAAGGAGCCGTGGCTGAGGTTTTCCAACCCCTTTGGGGCCAGGAAGGCGTGGGCATTAAGGAATGATGTTTTTCCCATCCTGAACCCCCCTGGCAGGTCCTCCTCCATTCCTTATGGTGCTGGCAGTGTCTCTCTGCAAGGGACATCTCCAAGGCACTGTCCTGGACCCTCATCTCCCCTGCTTGTCTGCACCAGCACACTGTAATATGATTTTAACTGCTTCCGAGTGGCTGGCTCCCCTTCCAGGTCATGGCACAGAGTACCAGGGGCATAAGGGAGCTAGGAACAGGTGCTTCTGGTCTCTGTGCCTGATCCATAGCCCCAGAGACACAGCAAAAGAGAGATCTTCTCCTAGCTCATGGCTGGCTCATGTCCTTACACTTGCCTTTGGAGCATCCCAGCCCACGGAAGGCTGGGGCTCAGCAGAGAGGGGTCAATTTTCAGGTGAGCAGAAGATCCCTCCAATGGGATGGGTGCTGGATGTAAAACCAGCAGCTGAGATGTGGGCACAGTCAGGAGCACTCCCACATGCCCTTCTCAGATTTACAGGCTCCTACAAAAAAGGAATCTGTCCTGGAGGAAACCATATGGAAGTCCCCTTATCATGCTTTTCTTTTGCCATTTGGATGGTATCAGAGCACCACTGCTTCCATTTCCATGCTGGAGCTGGGGCGAGCATGCCCTGGGGAAGGTCTCTGCAGGCAGCTGTGTCCATCCCTGTGCTTGAGTGTCTAGGCTCAAACAGGCACTGGTCATCGCCTTCCCTACCCTGGGACTGGAACATGCTGAAATATCACAGGGAAGAATGAAGAGAATGTTTGAGGATTTGTGTTCTGTTTGCAAGCAGGGTCTGGAGGAGAGAAGGTCAAAGAAGAAAATTGGAGCTGAATTTAAATCAATGGCAGGTAGAGATTAGAGCAGTAGCCCAATTAACTGCAGCAAGCAGGGGGGAGGCTGGGGGAGGGCTCCAGCTCTCCAAGTTAGGACCCCTCATTGGGCCCCAGTTCTGCTCCATGGAGATGTGAGTGCCCCAGACAAAACAGGGAGCATGGCCAGGGACTTGGGATGGGGACTTTGTGCCAGACTTGCTGGCGGGCAGGGGCTGGAGTAGCTGGAGGCTGTGGATGGTAGCAGGAGACCTAGGTGGTTTGGTGTTGGATTGAATCCCACTCCCTCCTTCCTTCTCTGCACATCTTGCCAAGCTCAGTCTGCCTCTCCATCCACATCCCAGCTCTTTGTCCTTGCTTCCTTGTCCCAGTCCCTTCCCCCATGTCCTGGTGTCATCTCAGCTGCTCCCACCACCAGCCCCACTGTTTCCTCCTGCTTGTCTGTCCCTTGACTCAGCTCTTGCCGGTGCCAAGTGTTTCAATGAAACAGTTTCCTCCTTCGCACTTCCTGGGGAAGTCATCGAGCACCCGGAGAGCTGGGTCCCCACTTCCCACACAGGTGTCCAGAGTGGGTGCCAGGGGGGTTGCAGCAGCTGGAAGCAGGGAGCTGGATGGGTGCACTGGGATGGGTGTCACTGCACATGCAGCTGCCCAGGGCCACACGCAGCTGTCTTTGCCCAAAGTTGGCTTGATTCTGATGGGAAATCCAAAACATTCCGGGTTCCCAAAATCATCTTCCCAACAGACTTCAAGGCTTTGTTCTGAAACATCTGGGCACATATGAAAAACCTTGCACTGGCAAGTAACTAGAATTTAAGGGAAATAGTGACATTCTTGTCATTCTTGTTGATGGCAATGTATTAATGGTTTGGGCTGGAATTTCCTGGGAAAATAATTCAGTGTGATTCAAACATCCAGCATGGAATGTCTCAGCTGAATCAATAAACTTTGGGGAAAATCAGGGTAGATCATGTCAGAGCAAGGGGAAGCCACCAGCCCCTCCTTGTTTCCAACACATGTCCCCCATGTGCTCCTGGTGCCAGGGCAGCTAGGAGCACAACTCCCATGTCTCTAGGCCTACAGGGATCAGGCTTTGCTCTCTCCAGCAACCCTGTGCACTGTAGCATGTTGCACATCACCCAAGGAACATTAATTAACATTGCTGGAAATCTCAGGAAAGGTGCAATTTGAATGATCTGGCGCCACAGTCATTCGGATGCTGAGTTAATTCAATCCTTGCACACAGTGCTCCTACAGATTGTTGGCTTTAAACAAACAGCACTGACAGATTTGTTGCTGCGGAAATGTGGTCATTAAGTCGGGAGCGTGTGTTTGACCTGAAAGCGATTGAGTGATGGATGCAAGTCATTTTAAAGCTGCAGCAGCCAAAAGGATGCTCCTTTTGGAGAGCAATCTTGCATCTAAGGAGTGTAAATAATTTAAACAAACAAGTAAAGTAAGGTGAAAGCACTGCTGTATTGTGGCACTAAATGCAAAGCAGGGCAGTGCTGGCAGCCCTGTGGTGAAGGAGAGCTCCTTTGCACAGTGCTATCATAAAGAGGTACAAGGTACCAGCTTTAGGGCTGTCTGTGGGGATAAATGGTACCAACCAAGCTCCCATCACTTCATGGTCACCCATGGGAGCTGTGCACCCACCGCTCTCTGAGGGTGAGCAGTGCAAGGGCTGTGGGACCCCCAAGGAATGGGAATCAAAGCAGATTGGTGGAGATCACTTTCATGTCCTGGAAGAGCAGGACTCAGATGTCCTGCAGTGTGGCACTGTGCCACTGCAGCTGCTCCTCTTGTCAAGCTGAAGGAGTCCAATACTCCTACTGCCCTTGGCTTGCAGACACCCTGGTCCAGCTTGTCTTGTCCAGCAAGGATGGTTTGGTGAACCAGGAGCTTGGCACACTGCTGCTCCATGCCAGCCTTGCTCTGAGCCATCCTGTCACTGCTGTTGAAGATCCTTCCACCCACGGAGTGTGAGCAGGGAGGAAGCACTCGATCCACACGATCACATCGCATGGGGGTGTGTGTTCTGCTGCTGGATGTGGCGTCCCCGTAATGACGCTGGTAGTTACTGTGCATTACAAGCAGCCATTGCTTAAGCCTCAATCTCTCGGTCATTTAATTTAATGGGTTTTTTTAAATACCAAAAGCAATTAAGTTCACATTGTGAGCTAATCGCCTACAAAATTTCATTTCAAGGATGCTCAGACTGTTTGTGAGGGAATTGCTGGAAAGCAGCCCAAATATGCAGCCATGTCTGTCTGTTTGTCCTTTGCCTTCCCTCTTTCCCAAGCAGAGTTAAGCAAACTTCTCAAAAGGAAACAATCATATTCTCAGTACCCTACTTTTCTGATGGTGTTTCCATGGTGTGAATTTTAGATGTCTAAATTAAATGCCAGTGATTGGTGATGATTAGAGTGTTTAGCTGGTACTGCAAGAGTGGAAAACAGGGGTTTGATGTCTGGCTGATGGGCAAGAGCCAGATAGCTGTTGCTGGGGAGTGAGTGGGCACACACCTGTGTACCCAGGCCAGGAGGATATGGTGGGAGCTCTGCCCATTAGCTTGTGTTACCACTGCCTCGAGGCCATGTGTCTGTGCTGCTGTGCCTGGAGGTGTAAGACGTGCCTGACCCGTAACACCCAAACTCAAGCCCTTCTGCTTCACAAAAGTGTCCTGGGTGAGCTGTTTGCAGCGTGTCCACCATATCCCATGGTGTCTCACCCCACGTGCCTGCCTTCCTGATCCTCCTCCTGCCTTAGCAGCTCCAGCCCACAGCATTCATCCATGGCAGTCTCTGCAGGAGCCAGCTTGCCTGTAGGCTGCAAGGCTTTATCAGATCGGAGAAGAGCCAGAGAGGTCTTTGTCAGAGATTACTTGTTCTCCTAAACAGCCATGTTACTGAATATGGAATAATCCCCCCTCAACATCCAGCTGGGGGTTTTGTTTCCTTCACTGTGGGCTATCGTGTTAATGCTCTCTCCTTAAAACACCTTTGCCAGCTGAGTCACCTACATGATGCCCATCACCTGACCAGCACTGCCCACCAAGCTGCCTGCCCCCACTGTCTTGACTCAGCCATGTATGGCTGCCATCCCTTTTTGGCTGTGGTGTTGCCTTCTCCATACCCCCATTGCCATCCCCCCGGCTGGTTTCCCTGGCCAGGAGCAGGGAGGTGATTTATGGAGTCCCACATGTACCCGGTGAGTCCAGCTCTCTGCGTTTCAGGGAGATCCATCGCACAGGGAGGGGAGGTCACTGCGTTGCAGGTTTGCTAACCTTGCCCGCTTATTAAAAATGGTAAAAGCCTCCCTCAGGACTTGTGAAGTATAGATCCAAAGAGCTCCATATGCTGTTCCCCTTAATGAGATGTCTGCCTGAAGAGCAATAGCAAAACACACCATCCAGTGCAGGGTCCCTATAGCTAGATGGCCTGGCTGTAAACAGAGCCGTCCGTCTTAATGGGCTATCGTGTAAAAACTTCTCCCAGTCAATAAATCAAAGGGGCTCCATTTATATCATGTGCTGCCTTCGCTATTAGGCTGCCTCTGGATGGCATGTTCTGATACAGAGCTCCCCGGACTCGCCAGACGAGGCCAGAGGCTCTAATGGGCATTTAATTTAGGCTTCCCCTTGCCGATACCCCTGCAGAGTTCAGCAGCTGGGACTCAGCAGGGGATCCCTCGTGGTTTGGGATGGCCCTGCTGTGCAGGAAAGGGCACCCGCGGATCGGCACCTGGCAGGCATCACCTCCCCTGCCCTGCTGGGTAGGATTGGTGTACAGGGAACCAGACCCTCCCTGGGAAAGAGTGTGTGGGTCTGGCGAGCACCCCTACTCGTTTGGGAGCAGCAGCTACAGCCTGGTGCAGTTATTTATTTTTCATTCCCTCCCTTGTGCTGCTCGGATGCCACCGGAGGGAAGTTCCGCTTCAGCCACCATCCCAGGCAGAGATATTAGTCCTCATTACTAATTAAAGGAAGCAGGAGTAATTGACGGATGGTGGATGGCGGGGGAGCCAGTGTGATGAACGGCCCCTGTCCCTGTGCCGGGGACGCATGCTGAGCGCTACCTGTTAGCTACAAATAAACAAACCTGATAAATAATAAATAGTTTGAGAAGAGTGGGCAAGCATTATTTAAATTAATAGGGATTAGAGGGAGAGGTCTGAAAGAGCATTCCTCTAGATGAGCTATCCCTGGACGGACAGGGACTCATTTGTTGCAGACTGGAGTAAACAAGGAGAAGGGGAGGATTCATCACAGCAGGGCCTCGCAGCGCTTCTCGGGCTGGTAACAGCATGGCTGTACTTTTCCTGGCCACCCCTGCACCAGGGCTCCCTGTGTCCCTGCTGCCTCACCGGTGTCACTGTGCTGTCACACCTCTGGTGCTGGGCTGGGCCACTGGGTGCTAGGAGGGAGCTAGGGTGCTGCGGCAGAGCAGTGGGGAGAGCCTGCTGGGTGCTGGGTGCTGGCGGGGTCCCACACCCCAACAGGGCACCTGCAAATTTTCCCAGACAGCTTGATGGCCACCTGCAGCCTGCTGCACCCAGGCACTCGCTGTCAGCCGCGGTTTGGTCCCAGCCAGCACATCCGGCTGCAGAGGGGGTCTCTCCTCACACCCTGACATTTGGATACCACCCTGCCTGCTCAGGAGGGTGGTGGAAGGAGGAGGGATGCTGCGGGAGGCGGGGGAGAGGGGAGGACAGACGCTCTGCTCGCTATCACATCTACTCCATCTTATCACCACAGTAATTTGATGATAAAAAATAATCCGAGGCTGGAAAGGAAACACGTGTAGTGGAGTAAAGATTGAATGTAGGTGGATTGTGCCCTGGGGCGGCGGCTGGGAGATATAAGGAAATGTCCTTCTGTTTGACATACTGCGGAGTCGCAGCCGTGCCCCCGCCGCGCCTCGCCCTTCCCGGGGCACGGGGAGCCCGCTGGCCCGTGGGCCATGTGCCGGGCCGGAGGGTGCGTGTTGCGGCCCCCCGACACCTCCTGCNTTTTTTCCCGCTTTGGTTATGCTTCACAACTCATTTTATCAGCTGTCAGTAGCCAAATGTCTTTTTTAAGGAGTGGGTTATAGCCACTAATGTACTGAATGCTATTGCACTGGCTGCAGTTAGTGTTCCACGGCTAAATTACTGTAATTAATGTTCCACTAGAACTGTTTGTAACAGGCGGCTGCGGGAGCCCCGGGTCTGGGCTTTCACAGCCACTGAATTATCTCTCCTCCCCGGAGAAAGCGCCTCTCACAAAGGGGAGGGACGAGGTCAGCACTGGGACAGGCAGGCAGTAGCCGAGCCAAACTCCAGCAGATGAGCGGCTCGGGAGCTGTTCCCGGGGCACAGACCCCGCCGTGTGCCCCCATCTCAGCTGCTCTGCCCCGTGGGAGTGCGGCTGGGTGTGCGGTGGAATTCCAGCTGGGACTGTCACGGCACTGCAGCATCGCCAGGGCTTCTCTCATCGCCCTCCGCGATTGCGTTATAAAGGTGGAACACGGTGCCTAGAGAAACGCTTCCAAAACTCGCTAAGGGCAGTCAGCAGAGGTATTTTACTGTGCCAGGCATGGCACCTCAGCCCTCTGTCCACACCAAGTCTGCACCCAAAATCATCCCTGCCTTCCCTGCTCCCCTGTCGCCTCCCAGTGAGGCCGGAGGTGCAGGGAAAAAAAATGTGCTCGGCGGGCACACACACCCCTTGTTTCGCTAAATGCATTGTTCAATACCTGCAACAAACAGATTAGCCGGGGCTTTATCAGGGACAAGAGAAGGGAGAGCAGTGTGATAATGGTTTTCAGCAAATCCTCGGGCTGTCACAGATTAGAGCCGCGGCAGGAGCATTATCAGCCCTTTCCTCCTCTCCCCATCGCCTCCCCCTTTGTCTCTTCTCACCATCGGATTTCTCCAGCCAATCTATCCCTGAGAGAGCCGGGCAGATACAAGAAGAAGTCGGTTTCCATCTGATCTGCAATTGGTTTTTCCCGGCAGCCGATCCGTGTCGCAGCATTGATCCGCGGGCCCCCCAGCGCTTGTCACCTTGCGTGTCTGGAGAGGAAGGTGGCCGAAGGAAGGGGGGCTGGGGTGGGGATGCTTCAAACTTGCTGTGTGCCATTGATCTGCAGGGGGGGAGCATGGCCAGGCCAGCCATGCCAGGCAGGAGGGCACGAGCCACCTGCCCTCATCAGAGGAGTTTAAATGGCTGTGACCTTCTTATTAAAGGAGAGGAATGTCTTTCGAGGGCCAGCAGAAGGAGGGGACCAAGCCCTAGGCCCCAGGGGCCAGTGGACAGGAGCTGTCCAGCCCTTACCATCTCGCCAAGAGACTGCTACATGAGACTGGCTCTGGGGTGCTGGGAGCCTGCCCGGCACCCTCCTCTCTCAGGTCACCCACTGCACCCACACCCCCATTTGTGCTCTGCACCTGTCTGTGCCACACTGCAGCATGGCCAGGCATGAGTGGGGACCCCTCTCTTGGCTCTGCAGCTTGCCCGAGCCTGTGGGAGAGAAGCCGTCAGGTGGGAGCTGTTGGGTTAACCCCAGTGGGTGGGCAGCTTTCTCAGGAGCTGCAGAAAGTTGTTTTTTCCTTCTGTATGTAGGACACAAGGCTGTCCTTTGTCCCAGTGACTGCACCCAGGGCCTGCAAGCCCTGTCAGGTAGGGGTTTGTCAAAATACCTGGAGATGCTCAGGAGCCACGGCCCAATGGGCAGGGCAGCAGTGCTGTACCAGGCAGGGCCCAGCATCTTTGGAGTCAAGCTGGGACGTCCCATCTGTGCCACCTGCCACCCTTCAGTACCCTTCTGCCAGGTTCCTGCTAGGGTAGAGCTGTGGCAGCTCTGCCTCATCTTGCCTTCTGGGGCTGACCCGAGGGATGCTATGCAGGTGGGTGGGAGGGCAAGAGGGGATATAACAAGTAATGGCCCCAAGTGTGGAAACAGTGTTAATAAAGTGTATTTCACTTTTAATTTTGGCATATAATGTAATGATCTTTTTTAAGGCCCTATCATATTATCTGCATGACTAGATTATTGAGTCTTCATCATCTCCAGATAAATTTATGACCAGGATGATGCTTGGAATTTATTATCAGTCAATAGAGCTCAATACTGTAACAAGGCGTGTAATAAGATATACATATTTAATGATCCGGAGTAAAACAGCCCCGCTAATGGGCAGGATGAGACGGAGGCTGGAGCGTTAATTTCCATCCCCTGCCCCTTTCCACGGGAGCCTGCACCTTTCAGAGGGGACACAGCCCCAGGGTCCCGTGAGTTGCCTGAGGTTGGGAGCAGGGACCAGCTCGGGGGGATAGAGAGGAGCACAGCCCTCATGCTGCTGCAGCTGTGAGCACGTGCCTGCTTCACGTCTGCACTCGTGGGAAGGCACATGTGCTGCCTATCCCTGCAGAGATGTGCAGGTCTGTCTCACGCAGCACACGGCTCTCCTACATGGCTTTGCAGGGCTGGCTGACATCCCCGCCTGCGCCAGGTAAGGACCTTCACGCATCCCCTTCGCAGGTGGCTCTCTCCAGCCCGGCAGTCTGGGCAAGTCTTGCACAAAGCTGCTGCACCAGCAGCTGCTGAGATAGCTGGAAAAGCCACACAGTGCTTTTTATGTTCCAGGGGCAAGCCTGAAATTCTGCCTCTGGGATGGTGCAGGGCTCTCCAGCTCAACAAGGGGAGCAGATCTGGAGCAGACGGATGCACTCTGTCCACACCACATGAGGACATCTCTGGCCCAGCAAAACCCTTGGTGGGGACACAGTCCCATGCAGCCCCACAGAGTCCCCCACACTTTGGCTCACCTGGCTGTGTCCCTGACAGGAGACCAGACAGCAGCAGAGCAGTCACAGTGCAGGGAGGTAGCAGCTCTGTGTGCCCAAGCACTCTGCCCCTGTGTGCAGCTGCCCACAGACTGTTAGGTTGAACAGGGGCCTGTCTCCCTTGCCAGGTTATATTTTGAGCTGCCAGCACTGATTTTTCTAGTCTTTTGGGATGTTATTAAATTACTTTCCGAGGACTTTTAATAAGCACTTTTGATACCTTTGAAGCATGCAGCTTTGTGGGAAGATTACAGTCCCGCATCCATCTCGCTGGGAGAGAAACAATGGCAGCAGGGCTGGCGTTTGATCTCTCCTCCAGAAGGCGAGAGAGGGTTTTGGGTTAGACAAAGAGGTGAGCTGCTGATTTAGAGCTAATGTTTAAAAATAGGTAGGTCTCCCTCCAAGATAGAGAGACCTGCCCTCCTCTGTGTAATCGCCTACCTCTGCCTCGCTGGACTTGCAGAAACACAGCTCGCTTTATTTGAAGGCTTCGAGTGCAGCGTCGCAGTTTGATTCTTGGTCCTTTTAAAGCAATAACTAGGCCATCTGACCAAGCTTTAAAGAGCAGGAGAACTTTCCATTAGGACTTGCCACACACTCTTGGCAGCACTGGAATTGCATTCTTACCTTTTATTTCCTTTCTCTGACATCTCATGTCACTCAGGCAGGAGAAATTCAGCTTTATAAACTCACTCATCTCTACCTTGAAATTTCTCCCTAATTAGGGTCCCAATCCCAGTGGTGGGACTGGGTGTCAGGAGCTGGATGTGGAGCAGAGTCAACAGCAGTGGTAGAGGTCAAACCAAATTGGCTCCCTGCAGCCTGGGGACCACCTGGCCCCAGAGGCATCAGTCAGGGGCAGGGAGACAGCATCTCCCATGTCTGTGCCCACAACTCCCACACAGGAGAAACAGAGCCACCATCCCTGCCATGCCAAGCATCTGCGTGTCTGGCCCCCGTGCTGCCTCTGGCAGGGACCATCAGATGAGTTACAACACCATGAACACCTGGCCCCGGCCAGGCATGCCTTCACTGCAGGGAGAAAAGGTGTCAAGGGAGTCGAATTCCCTTTATCTGTGGATAACTACTGCTGCCTTTAACAGCCTGGAATAAACTAGCCATAAATATCATGATCATAAGTGCTTTGATATGGCAACTTTACACTGAACAGAGGTTTTAACCTTCCCTGTGGAGGATATCCAGCTCTACATCACTGACTGTTTCCATTTAGCTGTACGGCCAAAGACAAGCTCTTGATGAGCTGCTCAGAGCAGCTGCCCCAGCTACTGGCCGCCTCTCAGCCTAGTCTAACCCGAGTCCTTACCCCACTTTTGGGGCAGGACCTGCCTCCTGCTGTCAGGGCCTGACAAGAGTCCTGATGCCCTCTCCCCGCTGCCACCATCCTTTCCTCCTCTAAAGAAGAACCAGCATTGGAGACTGCAGTTAACTGGACTCCTGTGGGGATCCAATACCTTCCATTCTCATTCCCACCCACAAGGAGGGTCCTGAGCCACCAACTTCTGTAGCAAATTGTCACCATCACCTTGTCCCAGAGCCAGGCCAGGGGTCCTGTATCAGCAGGAGGGCAGTTTGCATCCTCCCTGCACCTTGCCAGTGCCCCGCCATGACTTTATTTTGCATGGCGACTTTGAGGGGAGCTGTAAAACACTCAGATGAGTTAAATAATACACGACAGTGTACGGTATAAATTACAGGAAGCCAGCGGTGGAGCGACATTGTATGCTGAATAAATTAAAGGCTGCGTGACTTACAGGCGAGATTGATCTGCCGAGCATTTTGTTTAGTGACGTGCTTGTCATAAGGGAGAGCTAATTACAGGCGTGGAGGCGCGCGGCTCCCGCACTGGGGAGCACAGAGCAAACTGGGCTCGCGAATGTCAGCGGGGTCCCTGCACTTCCAGGATTTGCTCTTTTTGAGGCCAGCCGCAGGCCAGGCCCCGTTAGCAGGATGCCTGCTGTTTTCCCAGGACCATCCAGCACTGTCACAGCCCAGGAAAAGGACTGTGCTGCCGCAAGGAGCTGCCAGGGTCTGGAAGTAGATGTGCTGGTGTGGGGGACACAGGCGGCTGGTGGCTTTGGGGTCTGCCCTGAGCAAGGGCTGGCTCTGGGGCTGCCTCAGCAGCTTAAAGGGGAATGGAGGTGTCCAAGCCTGAGCCCATTCTTAATGGAGCAGAACACCCTTTGCTTCTGTGGCGTTTTTGAGCCCAGCACTACTCACAAGGTGACACAGGGATTTCACTGCTGTGGGGCACCCAGGGCTGGCTGAACCGCAAAGCTGAGAGCTGTGGGAGCTGGTTTGGGGGCTGAAGAGTACAAAAAGGCAAGTACAACTCAGAAATTAGGTAGGGATCCTGTAACAGAAGGATGCTGCTATAAGCCACCGAGGGAGGGGGCAGTCTTCTTCAGGACACAGTTTGGACTGGATAATGTTGGGGAAGATGTCCTTTACCCACAGGGATATGGGAGACTGGTGAGAGGCTTGGATTCAGCTGAGTGGATTTAACCACCAAACTTGGGGCTGAGTTTGGAGGCTTGTCCTGCTGGGCTCCAGAGAAGGGATGGCTCCTGTGCCAGGAGGTCTGTCCCTACTGCCTGCACAAGCTGAGCGATGCCATGCAGGCTGTGTGCAGCCCTCGAGGTCACGGCAGAGGCTGTGCCGTGGGGCTGGTGGAACGGGGACCTCCCTGCACTGCCACAAGGGTGCTGGTGGCCGGAGATGGTGCTCCGGAGCGGGCTGGCCGTGGGGATGTGCTCCCCTCCGGCTCGGCCGGCTCGGCGGTTGTCTGTCACTCGGTGGGATTATGAGTAGTGAGTGTAATGCATCGGCGTATGAATAGGGTTGTCTGGCTGATGGTGATGTATCGTTTTTCATTACTGCCTCTCAAGCCCTCCCTGCTCCACGTGTGGAAATTCTATTTATTCCCTAATTTGTAAAAATTCCCTCCTTATCTGATACCAATCAGGGAGGGGTAATTGGCTCTCCAGGGCTAGCGGCTGGGGTCCTGATGAAGAGATATGTGTGTCTGCTCTGGCTGTCCAGGCACCCTGCCCTGCTGCACCAGCGACACGGGCCACAATTAATAATGATTTGCAAATGGCAGACAAGCAATAACGCAGAAAGATGTCCAGCCAGCCTCCTGCCCGCCCCTTAATTTCCTTCTGTAATATAAATGGCACAGGAACGAAAATCCAGCGCTATAAATTCTGAAATTAGTTATTCACTGTAATAAATGGTTCCCTTTTNCCCTCCCAGCCCCCTTGCCTGCTACCTACTTCATTTGAGTCCTAATATGCAAATGCTGTAATTTAACGGGATGGTGAAGTTGATTTTCATGTTAACTTAATTACTTTGATTTATGAAGGGCTGGGATGTAGACATGGCTCCATCCTTACCCACCTCCCACCCTCACCCCTCTGCAGTCCTGCTGACCCGCTGCCTCTCTTCCCTTTTCTTCCCTTGGCTCAGTCCTCTTTTCCTCTTCTTCCCAAGTTTAGTGTTTTATTAGCTGCCTTTAAGTGGACATAAGTCCTCGCGACAATCGCATGATGCGGAGGACAAATTCCCCGTCCTGCCTTGTTTAATCGTGCCTGGATAATGGATGTATAATTGACTCATTTGAATGCTTTTGCCTACAGGAGTGCAGAGCATTAAATGTTTGATTGCCTTAATTTCCAAACAGATCATTATCCCCTTCTTACCCGCTCTTAATAAACACTTTATGAGGATTTTTTTTGTAAAGGAAAAAATCTCCACTCCTCGTACTTCTCTGAAGTGATAAACTCTAATTAAGTCTAATATTTAAAAATATGGTAATGGTGACTTGTTTGAATAAGTGGCCTGCATTTCCATAATTTCATTATTACGTAAAACACGCTAATTATTTGAAGTGTGCTTATTACTAAAAGAGATATCTCCTTCTAATAAAGATGAAATTGGCTTTTTTCCCTGTATTGCTGTGCACACCGCTCCCCTTCTCTCCCGGACGGTGAGTAGCCACAGCCGGGAGCGGGGTGACTTTGTTTGCTCAGGGAAGGCTGCGAGCCAGGGGATGCTGGATGTGCAGGGACAGGCAGAGAGGCTGAAGGACAAGCTGAGGTCTCTGTACACCCTGTGCCACCCTTGGTCCCAGCAACACTGGTGCCCTTCGGGCTCACGGGCTCCAGGAGTTGTTGGGAATGTTGTGAGACAGCTCAGCCCCTGCTGCCCATTCCCTCCAGCAGGGATGCCCCAGCTGTCATGGTTTCCCCACATGGCATTACCTGTGCCAGGCTACCCAGCAGCCTGTGGGGCTGGAAGGTGTCTCAACAGCCTGGTGTCTTGCAGTGCAGAGGATGGGAGGAAACGTCCTGCCTCCCATGGGGTGCCTCACAGTGGCCATCCTGGGTGGGAGGAAGAAAGTGCCCAAGGCAGCAGGTCCATCAATACTGGTCCCCTTTTGCTGCACTTCCTACTGACCTGGGAACTGACAGAGATGGGCCCTCCCTGCTCCAGTGTCCCTTCTGGGTTAAACTGGATTTGGAGGTCTCACTGACCCCAATGTGCACGGGGTGGGACAGGATACCTGGGACAAAGACAGCAACAGGTTGAGGGAGGGTGAGTATGAATTGTGTCCAACCCCTCTTCAGAGCTGGTGCCGGCTCTCTGTGGTGGGGCAGGCAGGGAGGCACTGGGATGAAGTCAATATAAAACTAATTTTCTTTTCTTCATGAAGAAATGAGGTGTGTGGCAGTAACGTAATTGCAGATAATGAGGTAAGTTATTCTTAATATTCTGCACGTCGCTGTCAGCTCCACCTAATATACCTGCCGGCTGTGCGGGGCAGGCAGAGCCCCTTGCCCCGTGCGCAGGATTATGAGGCCATTAATTTGGGAGCAGCTCGGCAGGATCATCCCTGGCATCCCCATGGATCCCTGGGAGCTCTTGGCTCTGACACGTCCTTGTCACCACTGTGGCGGGCATCCTGGTGTCACCACCTTGCCCAGCATGTCATGGTGGGGATGGATTCAGATCAGACACAAACTCCTTCCTGGCTCCAGTGTGGACAGGGTGAGCGACACAAGACCCTGGCTCTGTGCACTGGGAAAACACTGTCACTCTGTGCCCGTCACATTCCCGCTCACAGGGAGCAGCACAGCCTGCTGTGAGGACACAGCACCCAGTGCTCCCATTCACGACTGCTGGGGATGCAGCAGCAGTGCCGGACTGCCTGAGCTCCGTACGGCTCCTGCCGCTCACAAGGCCACCTGCTGTCACCCGGGGCGGTGCTGGGGAGGCTCTGGGCCGCGGTGGCCGGGCGGCCCTGTTTCCTCTTTGCAGGGAGCTGTTATACAAAGGCAGCGGTGATATTATTCATTAACAGTAATCTGCCATTAGAACATTGACAAATGGCCCCTTGGCACCTGAGCATCAGTTCTGGTACAGCCCATAAAGCATGGGGACAGTTTAAATATGGACCTGCTCAGCTTGGGCCGGGAGTGATCCGTCTTCCCGGCCACAGCACAGGTGCGGCGGGGTTGCCTCCAAATGAGCACGTTTAGGGGGGCCCTGCAGTGCCCGACCATCCACAGCCCACTGGGGCAGCTGCAAGGATGGAAAAGCTCCCTCCTTGCTCCAGGAGCGTCTCGGCCCAGTGCACGGTGGTTGCGGCAGCGCTCGGCCCCCTGAGCCCGCCTGGTGGAGGCGTCTGGGTGGTTTGGTCCTGTGGGGAGGTGGGAGAGAGAGGTGAGACAAACACTGGCAGGGAGCACTCACAGGGATGCGGCCCCTACCCCTATCCCCAGTGCCTGGGCTGGGTGTGGAGCTGATGCTCTCCTGGAGTGAGCATTGCTGCTCCTGGCAGCTCCGTCCCGCAGCACAGACTCCTGCTGACGGAATCCTTGAGCTCGTCCCGGGTTCGCAGGGGTGCCACCGTGCAGTGGCTGGCGGGAGGACACACACCAGGTAGTCAGCCCAGTGCCATGGGCTGGGGGCTTTCTGCCTCTGTCCCAGCAGAGGAGTGCAATGGGAATGTCTGTGCCCCTCCAAGGACAACGCAGCCAATGATGTTGAATGGCCACAAACTGCAGCCTAAACTACGAGAGCATCCTGCTGCCCCATGCGTGTGCACTTGTCGCTGTCCTTGGCTGTCATCGCAGCGAGAGCTTGGCAGGACATGGAGAGGGCTGGAACAAGGGTGTCGAGGCAGTGTGGTACCACAGCGGGTAATGCTGAAATACATGGGGCAGGATGGTTAAAACCTGGTGGGCTAAGCCAGCCAGGGTGAGGGGAGGGGAGGCTGGGTTGTCACATTATCCCCCATTGCTGTGGCAGCTGGATCAAAGGAGGGTCCCAGAGGCAGCCAGCCCTGGAGTCCAGCATGTCAGGGCTAGCTCAACCCCAGCCCCGTGGACCACTGCATGGCGACATGGGGCGATGCTCGGAAGTGGCACAGCAAGGTGAGGGGCAGGGAGGCAGGGCAGAGCCACCACTCTGTTTGCAAGAGGCAGGATAACCCCAGGCTGACCCCTTTCACACACACCGCACAACACCCCTAAATCAATTGCATCTTATTATTACAATATCAATATACAATATTCCTACAATAACACCATTGATTTTCTACTCAGAGGCTGCACCTAAGTCTGTTTTAAAGAGGAGGGAGTTAATAGTGCCCTCATTAAAAATCTATAGATTACCCCCCACCCCAAAAAAAAGAAAAAGCAGTTTATATTCATTAGGGCTATTGAATATAAAGTAATATGTTTGTGTAGGACATTGGAGTAATGTGATAATCCGTCCGCATATCAGGGAGAAATCCACTTAGCAACCCTGTCAGCTTGACAAGAAAAATGTGCCCATAAAGTCGGGAATACATTGAGGGAGTGAGCGGGAGGAGAGCGGGGTGCGCGTGCGTGTGCGCGCCTGTGCAGAGCCCTGCTGGCCAGCAGCGTGGGACCACCTTCACCCCATCGCCCTGCTCAGCCTTGGGACACACGTGGGCACCCCTGAGGCCCCTGCAGGTGTCTGGGACTGGGACACACCAGGTGTGCTGGGATGGGGATCAAGCTGGGGGGGCTCTGCAACCTGCCAGCCTCCCTGGCCCCAGGCAGGGTCACCAGATGGGACAGGCTGGCGGGTGCCAGCCTGGTTGCTGGGGCAGCACTGCCACAGCCGAGTCTTCCCCAGAGAGAGCTGGGCTGGGTGAGGGCTATAGGGTGGGCAGGGGTGCCTGTGCCCTCCTGCCAGCCTCGGACTCTGCTTGTCCCCCTCCCTGTGGTCACCTTTGCGATGGATTAAGCACTGAAAAGCAGCAGAGCAATCCCGGTCGTGCTCTCTTAGGCTGTCAATTGCCATTTTTGTAATAGAAATTCCTTTCAGAAGGTAACGACGGCCAGATTTAGAGGATTTCATATTGCTAATAATTCCCCAAACAGCCATCTGACTGTGTTGTTTTAAAAGCCGCTTAGTTTTTTGCTTTGGAGTTTATGAAAATCTCCCACTCTAATATCCCGAGAGCCAGCCTATAATTGTGTTATTAAATCAATCGGAGCGGATTACATTGTAAAATCAATAGATGGCTGTAATTGCATATTAGAAAGTTGTTCTGCTGTTGTTGATTTTTTTTTACATGGATAATTATAATAAGCGTGTTTACCTTAGCACTGATTTGGAATGAGTCTCACTAAATGACGTATGATGGGCTTGGCACACTCGCTGCCAGGGGCCGTGGCATCATTTGGGACAGCAAGGAGAGCACTGGCACCATGGGCATGTGGGTAGTACTGACCCAACAGGGTCCCACCGGTTTTGCAGGGTGGCAGCCCAGAGTTCAGGGTGTCTCCAAGTGCTGGCACCTGGCAACAGAGCACACTGGGGTTTTGGGGAGGCAGATGATGGGGTGCAGGAAACAGACAGCAGTCCCAGAGGGCTCCCCAGGAACCAGCATGGGAGTCTCAGGAGGTGCCAGGGGGTCTTGCTGCCAGTCTGGTGGTTCCCCAGGTCTCTGTGCAGTTCCCCCTCAGTAATATGGAGTGACAGTCAAACCCCAGTGCCCACTCCAGCTTGGGGCAATGCTGCAGGCTGTGAGGTTGGACACCTGGGGCTGTGCTTTCACATCCAGACTGCTCACTTGCCACCCAACCGCCACAGCTCCAGGATGTGCTTTGCTGTTACTTTTGGGGGGTACCAGGCCAGGGCTGGCTGGCAGGGGTACTTCAGCCACAGACAGTTGCACTCCTTTTACCTCAGTTTCCCCAGCTTTCAAGCCACCATTACCCTGTTAGATCCCACTGGCAGCTGGCTCCAAGGGTTGAGGGCTTTCTGAGGGGCTCAGTTGTCTGGGGGATGAGATGGAGCAGGGGATCCTAAGGACAGTGGGGGGATCACTTGAATGGGAACAAGTGACAGCAGCAGGAGCTGGCACTGTGGCTTGGCTGGGCAGGACACCTGTCACCTCCAGGGGCCTTATGCAGCCATCAGTGTCTCCTTGGGCAGCAGAGAGGACAAAGGCACAGAGAGATGGGCTCATCTCTGCCCCCATGCCAGCCAGTGGGCTGGGAACACCCCTCCTTTGCTGGGCTGTCCTCATACCCAGCTGCTGTCCCCTGTCTGGCACACCAGTGAGGGGAAGGGGTGCCATGAGAGGGGCTCCAGGGACGTTCCGGAGGCACATAGCTCTGATGGGCACAGTAGCTCTTTCACTGCTGGCCATCAGCCAGGAGGGTCCCTGGCAGCTCATGGCAGCCCCTCGGGGACCTGCACATGGGGAGAGTCCTGAACCTCCAACAGACACCGGGGGACAGGTGATGGCTTTGCCAGCGGGTCACTGGGCACAGCAGGGCTGGGCAGTGCTGCTGGTCTGGCAGGGAGCATCCAGGAGGAGGGGCAGCCCCATCCCTGCAGGCTGATGCCTGGCAGCAGGACAGCGCTGCCCGGCTGCGGGGGGCCCTCAATCCGGCACGCGGCACTGTCAGCAGGCAGCCTGCTGTCTCCTAGACAGTGAAATATGGCCACAATTAGCCCGGATACAGTTCAATTATGATAAACAGCGTTTGCACCCTTTAAGCTGTGATTAAAAGGCCTCCTCCCGTTGATAGAGAGACCTAATTTCACATTATTATCGCTGTAGCTTGATTATAAAGCACTCCCTGGATTTACAGTTGGGAGATGGATGTGGAGGCTTCTTTATCATTTACACATCAGTAATGATGCAGCCTTCCCTCCACCACAACATCCATCCAGCAGCAGCGGGGAGAGGGGGGCCTTGCCTGCGCCCCCCTCCCAGGGCACCCTCTCCCCGTGTCAGCCAGGCCCCGCTGCCACACGCAAGTGGGCAAAGTCACCCTTACGGTAACAGCTTGATAAATGGGCGGGCGGTAATGAAATGGAGACATCAAGGCGTGGGGCGAGGAAGAAAGAGTGGTAATCGGAACGAGTGGAGCTGTCCCGAAACGGAGGGGAGCGGGAAGAAGGATCGCCTCTGCGCCGTGTGCTGTCAAGGGAGAAATTACACATTTACTCTTGCTTTTTCTTAAGGAGACGGCCCTCATAGATCAAAACATGGATTTACAAGCCAATTTTCAACATGAAATATAGACACTAGGAATCAATTTAAGCCCAGCTTCTATTTTAGCAAACGGTGCCTGAGTTTAGTCCCAGGTAAATAACACCAGAGCCTTCCCCCTTCCCATCTTGTTGCTCTGCCACGGCCTGGCACCAGGAGTGGCTGTGGCTTGCCATCCCAGCCACCTGCCACTTGTCACCCTCTGGTCAGTGGGCATAGGGAGGCACCACGGGCTGGCTCCGGTGGGGACATGGATGACCCCAACCTCCAGGTCCTGGGCATGGATCCATTTCAGCGCAGCACTGGGTCCTACTGGGATGCAGGTGGCCAATGCGGGGACTGGTAACTCTGCAATCACCCCACATCACTGCAAGGTCCTTGGGACAGAGTACCTGGACTGCTGAGGACACAGGCCCAGCATGGGATTTGGAGCTCACTCCAACAACTCCTGTTTGGATCATGCCTCTAACTCGGTGTCTCTGTGCTTTCTCCTTAGATGACTGCAAGAACATCGCCAACATCATGAAGACACTGGCCCATAGAGGCTTCATCTTCAAGCAGACCTCCAAACCCTTTTGATCCCCAAGGCAAGCCAGGCAAGGGCTGCATGCGCCCGGCGCCGGCGAGGCGGGGAGGACGGGCTCCAGCATTAAAAAAAAACCGGCAACCGAGGCCAGAGGAACCGACACAAAAAAAATCTCAATTTCAGCTGTTAACTCCAGTAGAGGTTGTATATATGGGAAGGCAAATCTGTGTAGACCTGATGTGACTCCCTCTCTGGGCTGCTCCGGACATTATGCCATGCTAGCGGACAGCCGCGTAGGGCGCTTGCACCACATTTTAGACTTGTAGTTCGTTCTTTTTCTTTGGCTCCTGATTTCTGTCCCTCCCTCCATATCCCACCCCGTCCTCCCTCTCCCGCCCCGTAGCCAGAGCATCCCCCATCTCCACCCTGGCATGGGCCGTACCCACCTTCCCTTCTTCTTTCTCTTCTCTGGTTTTATGTTTTCAGGCCTCGACGGCTGCTGCAGCGATGCCGGTGTGTGCCTGCACTCGGGCAGCGCTCACGGGAAGCTCAGCGTGTCGAGACGGCCCCTTGCCCTCCCCGCCAGCTCCCCCCGCCTCTCCCCTGAGCTCCTTTTCCCCTTTTTGAGTCAACACTAACCCCTCTCTGACTCCTGTATGTGACAAACGCGATCCGTCTCTTTATGTTCAAGGTGAAGTGCCTGTATTCTCCGCTGCAGAGCCCCTGGCAGCCCCACCGTGGGCTGCAGGGCCCCAGAGGGCTCCCTTCAGTGGGGCAGGGGCCCAGCGGACGGGCGGGCGGCAGGAGGGAGGTGACAGTGTCCGCATGGAGCCCCGTCCCGTCCCCGTTCCGTCTGCTCGTGCCTCTTGCGGGGCTGGGTGGGATGCCCAGCCCTGCCCCGTCCCCGCCGATCAATTCCAGCTCCATGGGGGACAGGCCCGCCAAAGCACCGTGTCCGTTTCCGGTGGTGGACGTGCCAGCGCGCGCTGGCCCCCGACCCACAGGTACCTGAGCAGGGGAGCCGCAAATTGCCCCAGGCCCCTGAGCGCGCTCCCCACCAACCTCCCTCGGTTCCCCGAGCTGAGGCTCAGCCCTCCACGTGCTGTGCCCCTCGCAGGTCCCTGCGGACGCTCAGCAGCAGCTGGCTTGTTGCCTGAGAGAGTTGCCGAGCACATCCCCTCCGGCTGGGTGGGCTCCCGGCTGGCCAGGGCGGTTGGGGGGAGCCGTGGGGTGGGCTGAGGGCGCACGTCCTCAGTGTCACCCAGCCCCAGAGCCCTGCTGAATGGAGCCCTCGTCCGGGCACTGACCTGCAGGGAGGCTGCAGCCCCAGGCCCGTGCGTGCATGGCCTGGAGCGAAGCCGGTGACGGCAGCCAGAAGGGCAATACAGGCACTGAACTTGGCGGTACATGACTGCATGGTGTGTGGTGTTCCAGTTAAACCAACCGATAATGCAACCCCAGCATTTTCATTGTCTAGTTATTCCAATCCTTGCTGTAAATGTGCCACATGAATAAAGTTTGGGGGTAAAGGAGCCCGGGCTGTGCCCATGCATATGCAAGTTTGTATGGGGGGCAGAAGCCAGTGTGCTGCCTGGATATGTGGGAGTAGGGTGCTCCCTGGGGTATGGCATGTCCACGCTCCCCATAAAAGGTGAGGATTTTGGCTATGAAAGGGCAGTCAAGGTTTCTTTTCACACTGCCCCGATCTCCTGCATGGGCACTGTGGGTGGGCAGCAGCCCCATCAGCACTTCATGTTTGCTTGTGCCCCAAGGCAGTTCTGCCCAGAGGATCCACCAGCCCATCACAGCTGGGCCTTAGCCATGGGTGCACCCCACAGAGTTTCCTGCCCAGTGCAGGGTGACAGCCACCACCACATCCCACTGGCACCGTCACCCCGCCCTGCAGCCTGGCACACCGCACCCACGCAGCTGCCACCACACTTGGAGCATCTTGGCTGCAGAATGGAGCCAACAGGGCTCTGACCTGGGGCACCTGCTCTGTCCTGGCCAGCTGAGCCAGCACAAACACAACACGGTGGGGTGCAGGAGCCATGCCCAGCTGTGCAGGAACTACCACTGCATCCAGGTGCCCAAGGAACCTGCCCTGTGCCAGAGTGCCACTGTGTGACAGGGACACAGGGATCCAGCTAGCACTGAGTGGGCAGCTCCCAGAGGGCAGGGACAGTTCAGCCCACTTGCTCCATGCAAAGGTCACAGGGGTCTTACCAGTTCCCTCTGTGCAGCCCCTGATCAGCTTTATTGACCCTTTTTCGATGGAGTCGTCTAATTAGTTTTTTATGAAAACTAAGAACTTGGCCTTTGCCCTGTACTCCTGCAGGCAAGAATGTGACTCAGAGGACATTGTCACGGTGGATCGATGGCCAGTTACACTTGAAAGGCAGGTGTAGGGGACACAGGGTGGGCAGATGGGCATCAGCCCAGAGCGGGGCATGCAGCCGGGGCCACCAGTGCCCACAGCGGGCAGGACATAAACCCACGCTCCCATTGCGATGCCTCAGCCCCTCCAAGGCCCTGCAAAATAGGAGACGCAGGAGCCCCTCCCAGCACAGACTGAAGCCTTGGGCGGGGCAGCAGGAGGAGGAACTCTACTGACAGTGAGTGCTGGGGAAAACACGCGTATTTCCAGCAGGGGCAGCTCCTCACCCAGGCAAGGCCGCACTTGCAGGTGTCGGGCTGACAGAAAACCACGGCTGCTCAAAAAACCCGCCCCTTTTCTGGGCAGTGCACAGCAACACGCCTGAGCGAGGCTGTCGGGGAGCTCCCCTTCCCAGAGAAGGTTGAGGGCTGAAGGCAGCCTTGGGAAAGCCGGGGCCGTTGTCACCAAGTGAGACGTCCCTCCACCCCATCGCTGCACTGCAGTGAGACTGCGCCAGGTGCCACAGGGCCACAGCAGGGTCAGCACCCAGAGCTCGGCTCTGTGTGGGGTGCCCCAGGCATGGCACAGTTCCCAGGTACCCTGCAGGTGCTGCAGGGACACGAGGTGCCAGAGCCCCGGCTTCCCCACGGCACAACGCACCGCAGGCAGGCAGTGGCACGGGCCAGCGCCGCCCCGGCACAGTGACTGCAGACTGGTGCCTGCCGTGCCCGGCCCCGCAGCCCTCGTCCCCTGTCCCCACAGGCCCGCAGAGCCACTGCCCCAGCCCGCAAGCGCCCAGGGCACGGACAAGGCAGCGCGGAGCCTGTCCGGAACGAGCCGGGCCGGGCCGGGCCATCCCGGCCGCCGCAGCCCCGGCGGCCCCGCACGCGTCCGCTCCCGGCGGCAGAGCACGGCGTGGGAGGCCCCGCTGCCTCCCCTGGCGGGAAGCGGCCCCCAGTTCCCGCCGGGCAGACGGCAAACAGAGCATGGAATTTGCACGGCTAAAAGTTAAATACAACACACACACGGATTTCGTCAGAGGCCCTGGCACCGCTGCCTTCGCGGGATCCGATTAACGGGGAAATAAAAGGGCCAGAGAACCCACACAGCAGAGTGAGCAGATGCCCTATAAAAATCAAATACAGGGTAATCAAGGGGACCGAAAGGTACATTTAAAAAAACAAAAAACCACGCTGGAAACAAAGGAGCTGGGCTTTGTGGCTTTCCTGGGAGGGCTGCAGAATTAATGGGGAAGAGCACATGTGTTTGATAATCTTTATATGGCAAAAGACCCATCTTTCAAATATGTCACAAATTCATATTAATCACCTTCCTATTGCCTTCCGTGGCACAGCTATTCCAGTTGCCTCGGGCAAAATTGGGAACTGTCTGGTTAAAAAAAATGTTTTACATTATAATTTACAAGAGCTTACAAGTCTAGTTTCTTTTAATGGAAAGAACGATTAAAAAAAAGAGAAGAATATATATACACCCTGGTATATATACACTATATATATTAAAATATATATATATAAAAGACAGATATTGTAACTCCATCTGGAAAGAGAGAATGTTTGATCTTAACAATGTAACTTCTAGCTTTCAAACAGGCTCAGAAAACAAGAAGTCAGCAGGAGTTCAGATAAAGGAAGCTTAAAAGTCAAATAATTCTGACTCTGAACCCGAGACTTCTTAGACTCAAGGTCCTTTCCTTTACCCATTAATGGGCTGACTTGTGAGCTCAGGAACAAAGTGCTGCAATGTGAGGATTTCTGAGAGTCACTCATTACAGATCACTGAGTGGAGTCTGAGTTGCGGAAATCAAAGGATCCAATCTGGAGTAACTGGCTGAACTTCTGCTTGGAACTAATTTGTTCCGAGTTCGGCTCACCTTTCACCTCCCGAAGGCCCCGAGTAAAGTCCCTACCGGGGTCAGCCTCAAACAGCACTGGGGGGATCCCAGCTCGGCTTTAATGGTCAGCAATGGGCACTGCAGCCCCTGGGAGAGGGTGGACAGGCAGCCAGGGTAGGAGAGAAGTGGCGGACACAGCAGGGCAGGACAGTGTTGGGCTCCCCACTGCCCCACAGGCTCTGAGACAGACGCCTCTCCCAGCCTGACTGACACACCCTGCTGACGTGTCTCAAGTCCCCACCGCTGGCCAAGTGGGGTGGTGGCAGACAGCTGCTGACAAAACCAGCATCTCCAAAGACCCTGCAGGGTGTGCCTTTGCCCATTCATTCCAATTCCTGGAAAGGAATCCAGGCATGCCAGGCAGTGCTCAGGAGTCAGGACTCCCAGTCCTATTCCTGGCTTTGCCACTCACTCTGTCGAACATCTGGAGCAAGATACTTCTCTCCAGGGAAACAAATCTGGCTTCAGGGGAGCAGCTGGTTTGGAAGCTGAACTAATCCATGCTTAATCCAACATGTAGAGTGCCATGGACATGCAGTGCTAGACAGCACAAAGGGATTCTCCAACTCAGAGGAATTTGAAGGAGGGAGATTAAATGATTCCCCCAAAGGCCCTGGTGGCTCAGTGGCAAAGCACACGCTTGAACTCGGGACTTCAAGGCTGTCATGGCAGGGTTAAACCACTGCAGCAGGACAAGGGCAGGTGTCATGCCTAAGCTCCCATGGCTGCAGGAGGCAAGGGAAGGAATGGCCACCAAAAAGCATCAGTGCTCCAGAGCTGCTTGTTCCCACCACCAGCCACGCTGCTGCCCTGCTGCCAGCACCCTGGGGCAGGGGCAGAGCCCTGTGCTTCCTCAGTGCTGTGTCCTGGCCCCACTGTCCCTACCAGGGTCTGGGACACCTTGGGGCCATCGCTGTGCAGAGTGGGGACATATGCATGCACCCACCAGCCATCACCCTTTCTCAGCACTGACCAAGCCCAACAATCTTCCAGAGGCAAATTTCAGCCATGACGCTGGACAAGAGGCACGGGAGCTGCATCTGCCAGCTCCAGCAGGGCAGGGAGCATCACCAGGACATGACCTCTACTCAGCTCAGCCTATCCTTGGAAAAGCTGGCTGTGGGCTGCAGGGTGTTGATCTGTCCCACCACCACATAGCCCAACAACTGCAAGAGAGGTTCAGGGCAAGCACAGTGCCAGGCCCTGCCTGACTCTCCAAATGTATCTAAACCAGGCAGATCAGCAGCCCCATTCTCTTCCTCTCCAAAATACCCCTCCAGCTGGGATGTAATTTCCTCCCCCCTCAAAAGGTAGCAAAAAATGGTCACAGTGTGAATGTGCTTGACCTTTTGTCTTGGACTAATCTAATTGTGTCGTCTTTGTGTAATCAGCCGGTAAAGGTCAGTGCTGTATTTAACATGGGGGCCCTTTAGGTACTGAATTTGCCTTGCAGTGAATTAACTTGATTATATTTCTTTCAAATATGTCAGAGACCAGGTCAGTTTAACCCTCTCTGTGCTGCCTGGGCCCATGCCTTTGTTTCCAGTTCCAGAAGGTGGCACTGACGAACAATGTGGTCAGAAGCACACGCATGGGCTCCCTCCTCCTTGTAGTCATGGCCACCACCACCATCTCTCCCACCTTCCCAACAAGCCAGTTCTCAAGGGAGACCAAGTGTACTGTAAATCAGCCCGAAAAGTTTGCAAACCAGGACACTCCAGACCGCAGGGAGGGAGGGGTGAGATTCCAGATTGAATGCAGTAGGGGAAAAAAAATAATAATTCAGAAGACTCCTTTACAAACATGAACCTGTCTCAGTAGAACTCTTCCTTACGACTCAACATTGTCACAATCAAATAGGACATTACTCAAGTCCAGGTTAACGTGTCCCCTCTGCTCTGTTGACAGATAAGGTGTTCTCAATATCCTGCAATACATTATACATTTTAGAAAGTAAAGGTCTGTGCCGCTACCAGGGGCAGTGTGTCGGAGGCGTTGGGGATGCCACGGTGTGGAGATGGGCAGCTTTCATCAGGCAGTTCAGCTCAGCCGTGCCAGGGGACTGCACAGAGGGGAAAGCAGCCTCAGCTGATCCCCAGGCTTACCCTTGGCCCTGAGGCAGTGGTGAGGGGCTGGGCAGCCTGCCCTCCTGGAGGCAGGGAGGAGAGGCCGGTGATTCACATCCTGCAGAGGTACATGCACAGGACAGTGCCACAGGGCTTGCACTGGAAGAAGCCCTAGGCCTGGCTTTTCTTTCTTGGCACTGGAAGTAGGGTATAGAAACCCTCCTTTGCTCTTCAAACGCCTCTCTCCTTCCCAAGCCTCCTGCTCCAGGCAGGGCTGCTGCTTGACTCCAGGGTCTTGGGCAGGTCATGTCTCATCACCTCAAGACTGCTTTCCCCACTCGCTTCCCTCTGCTGAGCAACCTGTACAGGGCTGTGTCTAGAGGGAAAATGCCTCAGGCCTGCAGCTGTACTGTTGCTGCCCTAGAACAAGCTCTCATCACCCAAAGCCTCGCCGCTTTGGTCCACGGTGGCACCCACACCAAGCCATCTGCCTGCATGCAGGATGTAGAAAGCCCCGCTGACCCCACCTGTAGCACCAAGAACACTGTCCTGCACAGGAGACAAGCCCAGAGAGCAGCACTGGGACTTCGGGGGGAACAGGCGTGTTCTGCTCCCTTGGACGCACATGCCTGGAGGGAGAGCAGGGCAGCATCCCCAGCGCTTGTCAGGGCATCTGCGTTGGAGACCTGAGTGCGCCCTGTTCTGCCCCCCCGACCTTCCTTCTCACCGAGTTGGGGGTCAGTGGTGCTCCTACTACATCAATGATCTGGTCCTTGGTATCTCCCTTGCCCTCCTCGATGCCGAGCCCTGTCTGGCCATCTGGATGGGCACCTTCCACGCTGAGGGGGCCGATGCTCCCAGCTTTGGCCAGGGCCTCGTAGCGGTGCCGTAACATCTGCAGCTCGTACTCGCAGTTGGCAAAGGCTTGTTTCAGCTCGTACAGCAGCACCAGGTCGCTCCGCAGCTCGTTGAACATCTGCACAATCTCCTCTGTGGGCATCGGGTTGAGATCTAGGGAGAAAAACACCTCCTGTTAAACACCCAGACCTACAACCTTAGAGTGAAAAATTCCTATGAAGGTCTGGGCTGCTCTTTCATTCCTACAAAGATAAGCCAGGAGCGTCGCTCCAATCACACGGATCAGTAGCAATTGGTATCCCTAAGGGCTGCACACCTGATTTCTCAGGCTGTCCTTTGGTTCTGGCCAACGTCTAAGAGTGAACCTGCAAAATCCAGCACCCAGAAAGTGAAGGATGACGGAATACCAGATGACTGAACCTTGCTACCCACCAGGTCACATGAAGGGAGCTCTGTCTGACAGAGAGATTGGGTCTACACTGCTGCAAAGGACGGAAGGGCTCCCGCTGTTCCCTACACCTTCACCAACAAGGGGTGAACAGGCTGAGCTCTCCTGCCTTTCTTACTGCTCCTCCCAGAGCAGGTACAAAGCAGAGAACTGCTCTGCTGCTGTGTTACAGACCTGTTTGTAGCAGTAACTGGCAGATCACCTCCCCACACCTTGCATTCTGCTGCACCCCACCATGCACACACACAGAGCCAGCAAGAGCTGCAAGTTCTGCAGGAGGAAAGGATGAAGCTCTGCGTGTTTGCCCTGATACACAGCAGTGGCCCCTGTCCACAGGGCTGCTCACATGACCCCTTCCTGCTGGCACTGTGTTCACCCCCACAAAGCCCAGGTGTGGTTCTGCACTCGAAGGTACAGCAGGGCAGGAGCACCAGGAGACCCTCAAGACACACATGTTCTGCAAGACAGGACTGGGGAGTCAGGAGCCCCTCCTCACTCTCATGGAAAGTGAGCTCTGAGAAGCATTCACATGCTTCCCCAGGGCTTCCCTAGCAAGCACAAACAGCAACTCCCTTAGTTTTACAGCAGAAAGAGGAAACCATCTTGGCTGAGCCTTCACCAGCCACAGGAGGCCTTCAGAATGGCACAGTCTCCGAGACAACATACTGAGCCATAAACCAGCTGGCCCAAAAAACCAACAAGACTTAACACAAGTCAGTGCCGGGAACAGGTTCAGTAATCTCTTGTAAATCATTAATAAGGCTTCTGTTTTTCTTTCTATTCTTCTCTTTTCCTACTTTTAAATATCTCTCAAGCCACAGTGGGAGGGAAAGGGATCATCAGGTGTCTAATCAAGAGACACTGCATGCTGGGACCTGTAATACCTGCACACTGTCCCCACTGTATGGAGAGCAGCCACTGGCCATGGGCTGCTCTTCTCCCCCTCTATCCATGAGCAGGTATTGTACATGTTAAGTGAACCCTTCTTTTCTGCTGCTAAGACACTCGAGTTCAAGAGTGAGGGATGTGTGTTTACTCGCCTTTCAGCAGAGATGCTCCAGATTTTCACACAGCATGCAACCTATAAAGGGGGGATGAACAGTCCCAGATGCATTTTGGACTTGCCACCGTGAGCAGTAAATTAAGAGGAAATGAAGCTTAAAAGCAAGACAGGGCAGCCCTGAACAATGCGCGTGCCGTGGTCACTAACACACTTAGAAGTACCTCTCCCGGCAAGGCTGAGATTTGCGTTCCTAATACTGTGCTGCCTCTCTTGATGGTTAAAAAGGCCCAAACAAGAGAGAAACAAAGGCTCTTTTAAAAGATTTTTCTACTGGGAGGAAAAAAAAAAACCCTGTGCATCTTGTTCTGGCTTTTACCCTCTCTTTTTTTTTTTTAAACACATAAAATATTTTAAAAACCATTCACATACTGTTATTCAAGAAACTGGCTGTATTACTAGGGGAAAAAATAGCCCATCTCGAGAACAAAGGCTAGCTCTGTGTGTCTTTCTCTCTCGCGTGTCCCCTTTACTCACCTACTCCGAGTTCCATCAGCATCTGCTCCAGGGCTTTAATCTTCTTCTGTCCCACCGAGCTTGGCAGTTTCATCTGGAACACAAAGGTAACAGAGCCACACAGCTCAGAGATAGCCCTCACTCACAGCCGTCTAGTTCAAAAGGCAAGAGAGCTTTTCTTTTTATAGTGCAGGGGGAACAAAAAAAGAAAGGGAGAGAAAGGAAAATCAAGTGGTAAGAGAGGGAGACGGGGGCTGAAAGTTTTCAGACTAGGTCCGAGGGCAGGTATTGAAAAGCCCGGTCGTGAGGGCTTTTATTTTCTCTCTCGTGTGTGTGCAAGACACGCTGTTTTACAGTTTCCATGTGTCACTGAATTAACAACAAAAGTTCTTCTTGGCTTCAAACCCTCTCCCGCGGTGCCCAGCCCATCAAAGGGCTCATTTACACAGCGGCTAATGTGCAATGCTGCCCTACTTTATTCGCTTTAGCCGGCCTGATTAGACTCATGCGCTAACAGACTCACTTCTCCTTTTACCTGCTGAGCCCCAGACCTGTGGGATTCATTTACAGAGCAGGCTTTGTAACAAAGGGGAGAGACAGAGAGCACAGTTACTTGACTGGCGGAAGTGTGCACACACATTTACATCGGAGCTAAGGGGCTAGGTGAGAGAGGAAGCATCAGATGTGAGCTATGAAAGGGAATCGGAGCTGGCCAGGAGAGGAAGAATGCACACACTTAGCAGGGTCCTTCCTCTGCATTCATTTGGGCTCTAGCAGGAGTGCTAGCTGCTCAGACCAAGCATTTATTAGATTACCAGCAGCACAAACGCAGCTGGCACAATGTGGCAGGGAGAACAGGTTTCCAAGCCCTGAAGATATATCCAAGAAAAAATAAAAGCACTCAGCTATACTAGAAGACGCACCAGGAAAGAAATTATTCTCAACACTGCATTGTCAAACACCCTTCTGCATACAGGCACAGGCTGCCCCTCCATATCCAACCCTGGAAAGGTGACCTCACACCTCAACCTGGGGATCCCAGTCACCAACCCAAGCTGCCAGGCAGGAAACTGAGCAGCCAGGAGGCAAGAGCATCCTGCAGCCATCTGGCACACACCACTTACTGACCAGGGGCCCAAACCTCAGCCAGACCACCCATGAGGCTGCAACATGGCTGCAACATGACCTGAAGGAAGAAACATTATTCACTCCACCTTAAAACTCACCTCTCAGGAGAGCTCACTGGGGGAGCCTGTGATCACCTTACTTCCCATAAATCACTTACTTCATGCTAAAGTTGCCCAAAACAGACAGCCCAACATCAGTCTCCCAGATTAGACCCATCGCTTCCAGTGTTCACTGCCCCAACACAAAAATGCCAAGAGGCTCCATCTGGAACTTCCCAATTCCTCTGAATGCAGGAGCACTGCACGCACACACACATACCCAGATGGTGAGAGCTCTAACCTTAACTCAGCTATGTCTATGTCCCATCAGCTGCTCCACAACAGCAGTGTAGGACCTGTGGGAAATCCCGCCTTCTCCATGACATCACTTCAGCCAAGAAACCAAAGTATGGATGCCACAGAGCACCCCATGGGAATGGGCCTTTCACAGTTTATGCTCAGAAGCACCTGGTCCTTTTTGACAGATATTAGCAGGAAAGACTCCAGCAAAGGACCAACAAGACTATCAGGAGGATGTCTAACTAACCAACCTGACCCAGAGAATCCAACAGGAACACCAGAGAAAAAACAAAAACCCAACTTCATGTAAAGAGTTCACACAGGTAAGGGCTGTAGAATGCCTCTGCTTTTTTTTTACCCCTGAGGTCTTTGACTTAGAGCTGGGGTTTCTGCACAGCACTGAGTTTCACACTTCTTTCATACTTGTGAAGAAACCAATTCTTTGCAGTTGACCATGAAATGATTGTTTTAGCAGAAGAAAGACTGTCAAAGTTATCACATTTTTGGATTCTAGTCAAGTCTTTGGCCCAGAGTCCCAACTTGAGCAGAACGTCACTAAAACAGGTTTTCCCAGAGGCTCTGTTGCAGCCTACCTGCACAGGCTCTGCTGAAAAAGAGAGGGTAGAGCCCTAAGATAAGGCAGCCCAGAGCACTGGGACAGGAGATGTTCTCTTTATTTGAAGGGTGCCATGCTGCAGCTAGCAGCAGTACGCCAAGGAAGGAAAGGTCACTTTGCACAGCTTAGAGGAAGACTGAGTGGTCAGTCTAGAACATCAGGAGGACATTCCTGAAAGCAAGAGGATTCAGCCCAAAGAACTGTTCTGCCCTATGAGGAATCATACCGAACATTTAAATGGGTGACTTGCCCAGCTCTGCCTCAGCCAGGGGATGCATGGGCTGACCAAGTCAGAAGGTGCTACCCTTAACTTGGGGGACACAATGAGTCCATCATCTCCCCACTGAAGAACCTGTGGACACACAATACTTGTGTGACTGTCACAGTCCTGTATTCACCCTGCCCCAACACCAGACACTGAAGTCTTTCTAGGCAAAGACAGGATTCCCTTCTGTTAATTTCCCTTCTGGCAATAGTATGTTGGGCACCAAGCCAGCTTCAGGAACAAAGAACAGGAAATGGGAGATGTTCATCCTTGGCTAGGCTAGGTAGACAGACAGGAGGTCTTGGTTTGTTGGTTAGAGGAAGAGCACAAGCTTTTCTCCTGGGAGGCCTCCACTAGCTCAAGGAACTACTGGCAGTGCTAACAATTAACCTGGCAAAACCTTCAACTGTGATGCTGTGATGTTGTGCACATCCAGATCATGTCCCACAGGAGTCTGGTCTTCAGTGACACTCCTGAAGATTAGAGGATGAAGTAGGGAGAGGCAGGACAAATTAATTTAACTTCAAAGAAAGGAACACTGGAGATGCTGAGGAAGAGTGGGGCTGTGAGTTTAGTTTAAAACCCCATCAATTAAGCTTCCTTTTAATTCAGGAAAGAGGATCTGGCCTGCAAACAGGAAGGCTTCATTGGTTTCTCAAAGCAAGAGTATATTTTAATTTTACCGTCATTAAGAAAATGTTATGATTTATGTGGCTGCTGTCAGACTAATATCTTTAGAATTTAGCTGGCTAAGCCAATTCATCTCTAAGACTGATGAAGGCTGATTGCTCTCTATGCAAAATGTATTAAAACTAAATGAGCAGTCTATTACTCAAACGCTGCTGATAATCTGTTAGCCAGGGTCCGTTAGCTGGGCTGCCTTGTTGCAAGAGAGAAGTCTTCGTGCTCTGCACAGCTGTGGTAAGACCAAGCTTATTTCAGGAAGCCCTTCTTTGTTTTGGTCTTTCAAGTAGATTTCCAGAGAAGCAGCACAGGGCTGGAAGTGGTGCTCACTTGCCCTCATCCCCAAAGAATGAGGCAGTCTGCAGGGGCCACAAGTCCCAGCCAGCAGCCAGAGAAGAGCTCTCTGGCTCATGATGAGTGTGTGCACTGGGATATGTGGTTCTGTGGGCCATATCTCTGCATTAATGAAAACACCCCTTCAGGCAATCTTGTTGCTTACACCACATCTCTTGGGATGTTCTTGGTGTTGTCATGGATCGAGGCCTCCGCAGGGGCTGAGGAAAATTATGTTCCTCAGAGAACTCCAGTGAGCAACCACAGCTTCCGAGGTGAATGGCATTTGCCCTTTTCTTTCCTTCCTCATAGTAGACTATTATTGTTATTTATTATCTTTAAAGTCCCCATATAATAATAATACCTGGGAAACAGATTGCTCCCGTCAGAAAACTGATTAGCTGGGATTTTTGAGGTTACTATATTTTGGATGCTCTTCTCCTTTGACAGCCTCTCCCTACAGCCCTCTTTGCAACACCAGCCTGGGCTTATAATTACACCAACATCACTTTTGATTTAAGGACTGTAATCCTTTGTCCTTGCTATAAACAACCTGCATTAAACACATGAACTGCATGTACCAAGAGAAAAATAAATAAAGAGCTACAGAAAATTGTGTGAGTCAACACCACAAAGCCACAGCACCAGAGCCTACCTAAGCACAGAGGAGCCTGGGATACACAACCTCTGCTGGAATGCACTCAGCCTGGAAGGCATGGAATACAGGGCACTGACCTGCTCTGCTCTCCCCTGAAGGAGGAGGACATTGCTCAAGTTGGGTCATGCAGTTTAAAAAGATCAGAACAGAGCACCCACCACACCTTCACAGCAGGGGCTGAGACTGGGGTGGACCCTACAGTTCAATTTCTGTACAGGATCTCATCACAGAATACCCTTGAGGTTTTTCTATGATACAGGATTTTTATTTAATGTTCGAGGCATTCCGCCAACAAAACCTTGCTAATTCACACTAATGACTAGGAGACCTACTGCAAATTAATTGCTAATTGGCAAAATTCATTAAATGAACAAACAGGATAAGAAATAACTGAAGATATAGCCTCCCCAAACAGACTCGGTTCATTTATTTTTGTGTGCCATTCAGTTTTCATGATTTATGCTAATACTTTTAAGCATAGTTGTAAATGTATTTGAATCTATTTTAGTAGAGTAATGAAGTCTAAGTAATAGCAGAGCTTGCAACACAGTCCTGTTATGTCTCACAGCATCACCACCTGGCATGTAGAGACTATCATAGGGATCTGCAGTAGGAAGGGAAGAGGTCTGCAGGATCCACACATTCAGCCAGGGACCTTGAGTGATTGTATTTGTGTGGTCATCTTAAATGTCCTGCTCTCAATTCATCACTTTCTTCATAAATGCTCCTTTTCTGATGCTCCAAACTCCCCACTCCTACCCCAAAAAATCCTCTTCTGTGCTGAAAACTCTTTTTTGTTCTATCACCAAAACACAAGGTTTTTAAAATTAATCAATGGTTATTTGAATATTTCACATATACCCTCCCCGATGCTGCACTTCATTTTAATTCAATTTTAAGGTCTTCTCCTTAAAATCAACCTTCTCCTGAACAACATAACTGTCCTAAAAACATTAATCCTAAAATCTCCACACCTGTGTCTGTACAGCTGTAAACTGTAGTTTTATGCATCAGCATCAGTATTGTTCAGCATCATAATACAGCTCACTGACATTGAAAACCACCTTCTTTGTGGATTTCAGCAGCAAGAAAACTTTCTCATTAGGCAATTTCTTCATGGATATCGTTAGAGTACTGAATGGTTTAGTGGATTTCCAGGAAGAAGTGTTAAAAGTTTCAGATGAATAATGTTTCTTGCATTTTCTGCCTGAAGGTCAAGCATTCCTGGGCTGCACGGCTCTACTCTGCAGGAGCAGGGAGCCTCCACTCCTGTAGAGTTTTAAGACTCAAGAAAGGAAAGAAACATATTAAGTACTTTAGTCTTAGAGCTCTGGAATTTAAAAAAACCTCAACTGAAAAACTCAGTTTTAGATATGAACCTGCACATTTCTGAAATTCTGAAGTGCTTCACTGCATGGAACTGAAGTGCTGCAGTGAAAGGTGGATGGGCAAGTGCAATGGATATATGCAAAAACTAGGAAAGTGTGACATTGCACAGGTATTCCCTGTCTCAATGAACATACATGCTTCCCTCTGCCCCAGCCTACAGCTAGGGACTCTGTGTCTTCTGTCTGTGCCTGCTGATCTGCCACAGTAAGATTTTGCACAGGTGAAAATAAGGAGTAATACCACTGTGCCATCTCTCCTATGCTATGTAAAACATTAAACACACAGCTATCTCTCTGGAGTGGCACATGACCATCAGCTTGCTCCAGCAGTGAGGTTTAATGCTAAATAAACCCAATCTTTTAAAAAGAAAACATTTCTATAGTAACCTACGTAAATGGTTATTTAAGGGATTTTTGGACTGTGGTTAGACATACGTCACAAATTCCCAGATCAGTTGTGTAAAACTATAAATTCTGTACTTGCATCCTCCTAGTAAATGAAACCATTTTACAGGAATATAACTAGTGAAGGCTTTGTCAAGATGAGGGAGGCCAACAGATACCAGAGAAGCCCAGCACGCTTAGGCATATGGCAAAGAAGCAACTCACTGATCCTATAAACATTAATGCCTCATTATTCACCTGTAGCACTGATTCAAGGGGTAAACCTAAAAGATTTCCTGAAGGAACCAAAGTCCTGGAGCATCAATTTCTCAGCATGGTTTTCACCAGTGCAGGCAAAAGGGTCTTCAAGGTTTTTATACTCTCCCACCCTTTCTCCCCTAGGAAGGGGGTACAGACTGCTCCGACACAGCACAAGTGGCCCTTTAAATTAGGCTACTTGGAATCCACACAATGATGGCTGAGAACCTGGAAAGCAGCAGCTTTCTCCCCATTTGACACACAGGTTGGGAGAAGAAACAAGACACCTGAGAAGACAAGAGGAATTCACACCTTGCCAGGACTGCCTGCCATTTACAAGATGGACATCCTCTGGCAAGCAAAGTATTATCTGCCACTTACCAATCCTGAGATTCCTTGTCCTTAAATACCTTTTGCTTTAAAAATAGTGCAAGCCTATAAAACAAATGCAAAAGAAACACAGAAAGTGTTTGTGAAGGAAAAAATAAGAAAATACATGGTGCAGAAGAAAGAACTGCACAGGACATTTTTACTGGGAGTATTTTATGCTAAAAGCACATTACCAGAATGACACCACAGTAGTTTGCTTCAAGCAGATCTGCAGATTCCCAGATAGTCCTACCCCTGCCTCTCACTACAGGCATGGAGGCCAAGATGAGACCTGTAGAGGTGGCTGCAGAAAATGGAAATGGCTGCAGCCTCTGAGCTGCATCTGACAGAAGCAAATCAAGAGCACAGAAATGTGTGCTGTGATTGCAGGGAGGGCCCTAAGACAGGCCACGGGGAGGGATTCCAAGGACACTCTACCAATAGTACAAGAATGTTATGTAAACTTCCAGATCAGACACAGGAAAGTGCAGCAACACATGCATGTCTTGAATTGATGTTGCTTTTCTCTTAAATAATTTAACTTACACAAACAACCACAGTGACTAATTACAGTCCAATCATTGTATTGGTTACACTAATGAAAGAAAAAAGTAATGTATATGGATCTCTGCACAAGTTACACACAATAAAACTGGCTGATGAATAAGACCTGAAACTGTCACTATGGGCACACAAAGATAGTAAAAGCTTCTTAAATCCAGGACTGACAAAGGTCCCTGAGGCCTCATACTGCATGGACACTGTTTGCTACTGGATGATTCGACAGAAGCAGCAACACAGAGTGTCCTTTCCAGAACTGCAACTTAATTTAAAGATCCTATACCCAGAGTGATCCCACTCCTGTACCCAGAGTGTTCTCCTTACACCCGAGAACCTACTAAGGCTTTGGTTCAGATGCTCTCCCACACCAATGAGCTCCACAAAAAAAAAAAGGTGATGGATGCATTTTCTTTCAGCAATTTAAGTGCCTTTTGGTTTGGCTAAGAACAAGAATGGAGGAAGAGACATGTTGGATTCATCTTCTCTAGTTCATTCAAGATTTTGTATCCTCTGCAGTTCTCTTTAAAAATAAATACACCAATATTTTCATCTTATTTCATTCTCTACAGACAGGAGTTTGATTAGGAAATGCACCAGCACTCTCTTGGCCCTAATTAAAGGGCATGTAATACAACAAATAGATGGCAATCCCACAACATGAATTCGATCCAGCCTGCATCATTTCTTCATAACTTTTATTCACAGAAATGAGACAATTACTTCCTTCTACACCTCTGTCAGACTCCCTGTGGAAATTATTCCCAGCCACTCTCTTGCAGAGTGCAAAACATACAACTTCACTAATGAAAAATTGCTAGCAGAAGCAACAAGCACATCTCAGCTAACTAATCCATGGGATGGTCAGACCTGGAAACATAAACTTTCCCACCTAATAAGGGTGTGCTGATCTCCATGAGATTGATGTCAGAACGCCTTGGAGTGCAATCAATACAAAACAAATAAATAATTAATTGCTTCAAGTAATTAAATTTATCAAATCCAAATAAAAATAACTGGTATTTTATGGAACTGCTTCCAAAAGCTGAACCTCTGAAGGGACAGTATTGATCACAGGAGGACAGACAGATGTTTCACATGTTCACTGCCAATGAGGTCTGGGTTTGCATTAATGATAGGGAAGGAACAGAGCCAGCAGCCTCTGATACAGAGTAAACAGCCAGAGTGCATGGCCATTTAATTATTGGTCAGATCAAATACAGAGAATAAACATGTCTAAACACATACATACAACCCCATCTTCCTCTAGAAATATCGTTCACCTTAGACTTGCAGAAAGCACTTAGCTCTCACTCCAAGAAAAAAAAATGGAAGATCTCACACATGCTTTCCCCACACAACCACAGTAAATTCTTATTCATAAATCAGTGCTAAAAGTGTTCAGAAGGCTACTAAATATTTAAAAGCCGGTGAGTGTGAATATTTGAATCAATGGGTACTAAAATTCTAAATTTTCTTTCCTTTACTTCTTTCTTAATTTGTTCAACTGGCAAATTGTCTACAAGATCCCAGTTAAGCAGATGGAGTCAGGCTGGGGAGGAGGCAGCTTTGAATGACTAAGCTGAAGCATCCCTCAGTCCTTTCTGCAGACTGAAAACTCTACAAACTCTTTCATTACAGAGTTTTGTTTTGTTTCCAGGTGAGATACCACTCAATCCTCTTCCAGTTCCTTTGCTTCCAAACCCATGACAACAGAGCAAGGACACAGACATACACCTCAACATGCAGGAGTAGGTACAAACATCCACCCTTTTCCATGCATCACCTTCCTTCTTAAAAGCACTGCTGCAACAACTCAACAGCATTACTGAAATCCTAAGTTAAAACTCACAGGCAGGGATGACAGAGAAGAACAACTTAAAACATAGTGCAGAGATTTTAAGTATGCCTAATCAAGTGCTCTGAACACAATAAAGTCAAAGACAAAGGTTAAACTTAAAGCTGAACATAACATGGTACAGAAACACTGGGTGAAATCAAAATAAACTCAGTTCTGCCCTACTGAAGCAACATCATGCCCAGATCACAAACATGTGGTTACTGTTGGTTTGTCTGGATCCTGGAAAAGATTCAAGTTCAACAGCTCCCATTTTCCTTTCCTTCAGGCAGACCCGCAGCAAAGCATTCCTTCCTCACAGCTCCCTGCTTTCCCTTTAGTCTTTTCTTCACCTTTCCCTGTTCAAATTCCCTACCCATCTCTCTTTTCCTCTGGCTCTTTAGCTGTCTGACCTCCCAGCTGAGCAGACCTGGTATAACAGGAAGTTTCCCAGAAGTAATGCTTAGGATTAGTAATACACTTCTGATGTTATTTTCATAAAGCTGTTTTACTAACAGGAAAGGCAAAGGTCTAAAATTCTTTTCAAGAAACTCTTGGAAGGCTCACCCCTTTCCAAACATCTGCTACTGCCTCCTGTTCCCAGTGGCACCAAGGCAATACGCTGCCTTGAATTAAGAGGAAGCTTTTCATAATGCCCAGCTTCCCACTGCCTTAGAGAAACTTGCAGTCTGTGCTGTCAGGAGGCAGAGGGAAATCCCACGCAGAGCAAGGGCACGGGGGCTGTGGCCTTCTTTGCCTGTGGCCACAGTCCCATGGAGAACAATGGGAGACTGAAGCCAGTCTGATAGAAAGCAGCTTGTTGAACTCACTGCAGAAGATTACTCTTCAGCGTCTGCTGAAGGAGAAACTTTCGGTTATGAAGAATAATGGCTGTAAGTGACCATTAATCCTCACAGGGAAAAAAAAACCCAGTCTTCAAATTCAGCCTGTCCATAAGATTGTGTAAGCTTTAATGACAGGGGAATTTGAAGAGCCATGGCTATTGTCATAAAAACTACTGGGAACAAATTAAGTTGAATACGGATTCCTAACTTTTTCTTCAAGGACTCATTTCTATAAATTAATTTTAACTCAGATTTCAGACTAATTGTAAATCCTCAGGAAAAAAAAAATCTCTAATCAAATAGTAAGTGCTATTATCCTGGGGATGATATGGTACATTTTTCACACATGACAGAGGTTGAGCCCCGATCTCAGTGCAAAATCCAACTTCACCTAACCACAAAGGCGTAAAGCACAGTAGCAAAGTATAAAATAAAGGAGGACAAGAGAAGCCTTTTAGGTGAGGAACTCTTTAGGTCTTCAGGTAAAAGAACTTATTGCAGGACAGCACAAGCTTTTAGGAATCATTTTTCAAAGTGCTAAGGGCAAAACATCTTATGCGGGATGTTGCCAGAGTACGGATGTCCAGCACTTTATTCGAATTCCTCACTTAGTCAGCCTCCACCCTGATCAATTCCACATCACTGGAGTTCAGAGGGTTTGCCATATAAATCCCGCAAGTAAAATAATTTGGATTAGCATGGACTGTCAACTCCATAACATTTGGCACTTCAGCACCTCTTACCAGTTCAAAAGGCCTGTACTGACCTCATGTAATTAAACCTCCCCATCATGCATCTGTGAAGCAAGTGAGTCTAATAGCTCCTGTTTTAAAAACAGGGAAGGCTTGGAAAAGGAAGCTAGATGACTAAAAGCCACAAATGAATTCATTTTTCTGGGTTAGAGGTAGGTTTCACATTTCCAAACAGAAAAGTGTTGTTTTTTCACCTAGATCAGTGATGTACCATCTTTCTTAATTCCCTAACCAGTGGTAATTCTAAGAACAGCATATATCTCCTTAAAAATTTCAAGCAGAGCACAGGAAGTTGCTCTAGGACATTCCAGAAGCTTGGATGCTGCAGACTAAAAGTTGCTGAATCAGACTGCCATGTCTCAGCTTAGCACTGTATCTTGTGAGCATTAAAGGGAACAGATAAAAGCATGTAGCACCCATTTTCATGAAGGCTGGGATTTGAATTGCCTGCTTAGTGCACAAAAAGGCTGCTGGCTTTGCCAGATGGTTCCATCACTGATATGTTATTGCTCAGCTTCACTTCCAGAGGGGGTAAGAAAAATAGAAAAGATCAGCCATTACTTATTAGTTTTCAAAATCCAAATCAATCTCCATAAATTACTCTATTTATCTTAGTGCCAGAGAACACATCTGCCACGTCTCAATAAATCTCAACACATGCACTGCAGTCTTGCTTGTCTCTGGACTGTAATTTCCTCAAGGCTGCAGCCCCTCACTCGAACAGGTATCCTGCAGATGGTGGCACCAGTACACTACAGGGGCCCCTCAGCAGTGACCCTGCTGAGGCATCCCACCTCTAACACACACATGCACCTGCACATCGAAGCAGCATCATCCCAAACACATTTCTATTGACAGCGAGCAAGATCTGAAACCATTCTCATATAAAAAGAACATTCCATAAAACCAGTTTTTTAAATCTACTATGCCAAGTGAGAGTGCCAGGCAAGGAACGTACTTATCCAACTTTGCTATAATAAAGCAACTAAAAATCTGGGTGGATTTTTTTTTTGGCTAGGAAAAAAGCAAAAAGCACTTGTATGGGCACACAGGATTTTGCTATCAAAACTCCTCTGAAAACATTCAGTTGACCAAGCAAGTTTAAGTTACTTGATATCCCAAAACCTGTGGCTAACAGGCAGATGTCAAGTCTTGCTGATACAAGAAAGCAATACAAAACAGCAAGAAAGTTCTCTACTCAGGAATATTTCTGCAACAGAATGAACACAGGGGCTTTTCCAAAAAATATTTTCTAAGATAATGTAAATAGAAAAGCAAAAAATTGTATGTGTTCATGTGTCTCTGTTTTTTTCAAGACACAACCTGAATGTTGAGTTCTTAAAAATCATCTCAACTAGATGATCTTTAAGGTCCTTCCTAGCCCAAACCACTCCAAAAGCACCTCTCAACTATTAATACATGCTCTATGGGGCTCATTAGTTCTGGCTTTGAGTTCTGTTTGGACTAGACAGCTCCCTTTGGTTCTGTTGCAGGTGTCTTAACAACAGAGCAGGCACACCAGTGACAAACACCAGCAAGTTCAGGTGCCTCTGCAAGGCAATGAGTTGGCTTTCACAGAGCCAGCATTCCAGGTTTCTGAGTCTCTGCATTTATGGAATTCCTTTCTTATTTTAGAGGCAAGAACTTGACTTTCTTTAGCTATAAAAGGAGAACAGACAAGGAGAGAGACAGACAAAGTGAGAGACATTAACAGAGATCCCACGGGACCAGGACAAGAGCCTACCCTCTGGCTCCGCAGCGTGACACCTGCAGATTTGAAGTCAGGAAACTTGATGCCAGCAGTCTCAGGAACAGCCTGAAAGAGATCGAAACAGGATGTGTTCATGGAGGAAATGCAAGATTTCATACAGAGACTAACTGAAGGGGAAACACTGTTTCCTATGACAGAAAACCACCTGCCACAGCCACATGTCAGAGCTGAGGCAAGAGGAAAATCCCAGGCAATGGGATTTGGTGGGAAAATCCCAAGCAATTCTTTGAGAAGACTACTCCAGTTCAAGGTGTCGCTGGAAAGCTCAAACATTTTTGGTCAGTTAGTTTAAATGCACTGCTCTGCACAGAAGCTTATCCACCCACACAGAAACCCTGACCCTAAATGGTATTCATACATATTTGCACAGTATCATCCTTATCCAACTTAGACCCATTTCACTGATCAAAACAGCCCAGGACTTCCCTAAATCTTGGCTTTTGACTGCAAACTCTCTAAGGAATGAGCTGAGAAACCTCTGATCTGTACAGACATGAGCCCACTAATGAGGATGCAAGGACTGCCCCCTCCCAGGGAGGCCTGCTGTTCATACATGTTTTGCCATTTGTCCACTCATTAGACAGTTTTCTTTCTTACTTCGTATTATAAGCACAGCATTAAAATGCAGCAAACTTCCAATGCTTCTGCTGCTAACAATAGAGCACATAGTTGCATTTCAACAAAATGGAAAAAATAAAAGCATTCCCTTATAAATCTGTGCTGATGAGCAAAGCAAAAGGTGAGCAGACTTTTAAACTATTAAACCAGGCCATCTGTGCACTGAATGGTTTGGAGTCCCCTGAATAGGTAAGCAATACTTATGATTCAAGCTAACAACAGCCACAACCTCTGCAAAACACATGCACAATCATGTTTTCCAAAATTAGGTCACCTCAAATCTCCCCGTTTCTTTGGAGACAGAAATTGCCTTGCTGCTCCCACATTTCTCTGCAGAGAGGCTCTAGAGCTTGCTCTTTGTTTGTTCCAGACAGGGCTGAGACAGCCAGGGCTGCCCCAAGATCACAAGAGATGCTGAAGGACTCAGTTTCTCAAGTTCCCTGCCAGTGACTCTCACATCCCTATCAGCTATCTCTAGGTCTTAGTCTTGAGGTGGCATCCTGCAAACCACTCTGCATGGCCAGGCATTAAGATTATTTCAGTTATCTGTAGTCTGTCCAATAAACAGGGGATCCGGGAAAAGATTCCTAAACATGACCATGAAAGAAAAAGTATTCTCTAACTACCAACATGAAATTGTAGAGATCACTTTGATCTTTGGTAGGATATAGCCTCCCTGCTTACATTATTAGAGACAAATAAGGCTGCAATCAAAAATCAATCCTCTCTGCTTCCTTTTAACAAAGGCTGGCTTCCAAACTCCCCGAACTCTGCCCCTCAGCCTGTTGCTGAACACCCTGCCACAAGCAGTGGGGAAATGAGCATCGTTGCCTCAGCCGAGCCAGCTCTGACTTGCATTCAGCAATAAGCAATTAAACGGGTTCTTTTGCCTCATGTGCCTGCACAGCCTGTACAGGCTGTAAACGCTTCAACCTCAATTGACTCTTTGCTAAATGATTTTCCTTTGTTGAAATGATGCTGATGCAGCTCCTGATTCAAATTCTTAGTTAAAATGCAATTTTTTTCTTAACATTTCCCGGCTATAGTTGGTAATTGACTCCTAATGGACTCTGTCATGGTTGAAATGATGCTTGTGCAACAACAGAAACTGCTTCTCTGCCTGCCCTGGTGTGCCTATGTACTACATGCCTGCAGACAGGCCCCAGCCAACACTCAGAGGTGGACTCCCTCACCTTGGCATCCTCAGCATCTTCCCAGCCCCATCCTCTAGCCCTCTTTTTTTCATTACCACCAATGACAAACTGCTGTCTTTACAGGGAGATAGGCCAGCCATGGCTGAGCTTTCCCAGAACAACCCTTAAGGGAATTCAAGGCACAGGGTGCCAAGTGATACTATACTCATCACATTGCAGTGACACACATGGGACACAACACATCCAAAGAGTGTTCTAAGGAAGTGGTGGCCATTAGGCACACTTCAAGCAATAACTGTCTCGAATTCACTGCTTCTCCCTCCTCTCCATACAGAATCTTTTGGAAAAAAAAGGGCACAAGTGCTCTCTGTTCACAAGGTGAACAGGAATTCCCAGAGACTCGCTGGAAACATCTGAGATTTTTTTAACAGCCCTTTCCTACTGAAAGTGCTGAATTTAGATCAGTCCATGCTGTCCTTCTCTTTCCAGAAAGGGAAACTGAGGTAGCCTGAAATGCAAACTGACACTGTGTTCTTGGGCTCCTTAGACTTCAGCTCAGCTCATGCCGAAATAGCAATGGCTTCCAGAATACAAGTCCCACAGCAGGGCTGCTCTGATCACAGCTGAGGATCAGGAGATGGGCATGTACTGAGCTTGGGGAGATGCTGCTGAGATCCAGGAGTTGGGGAGGAAAGGAAAACTTGGACTAGAAAGAAGGCAGGTGAAAGACAATGGGTTTGTGGGCCAATCCCACATCAGTAACAGAATACACTTAGAAGAAGCAGGGAGACAGATGCCTTTCCTTGCCATGATGCATGAATGGTTGGCATTATTTCATCCCTTTTCTCAGGGAGAAACAGGACTTAAACCAACATTTGTCAAAGGGGGGAAAGACAGAGAGCACACCAGAGGACTCTGACAATGGCTGCCTTACACCAATCGGCCTTCCAAAGATGTAACCAAAAAACAACTGCCAGAAGGCAGGCAGTAGTTACTCCCCCCCTACCCAAAAACGGTCTGAACCCCATAGGACTGCTGCAGAAAACACATTACCCAGCCAGAGCATAAACAGAGGAAAGGGAAAAATTAAAAAAAAAAAAATTAAAAAGAGAAATGTTTACAGGCTTCTCTGTCTCCTTCTTCTGTGGCAGCTTCTTCTTGGGAGCCTTGCGCTCAGCACGCCTCTGCTCAGTGGTGGTATCAGCAGCTGTGATGAGCTTCTGCAGGTCTTGGGTTCTCTTTTCTCTCTCTTTCTTCCTGGTTTCAATTTTGCGGAGCTCCTGGATGAGGTATTCTTCTTCTGCCACCTGCAGACCAGAGCACGTCAGGGCAGTCAGAGAGCAGAGGAGGCCTGGCAAGGCAAGGGGGCCATCTACCGATAACAGCTCTGTCCTGGGCCAGCCTGGCAATGATTTTATGCCCCTGCCTAACTTCTTGGATTTGTAGGGCACATTACACTCCATAACCTTACCATGTACCCGTGCAATGCCGTTCTGGCAGGTACTGTATCACAACATTTATGATACACCTTCAACAATCCATAAATTACTAATCCCATCTTCCAGAGTACAAAAGCACGGACAGAAAGGTAAAAAAGCCCAAATATGCTGAAGTTGCAAATACAGTGTTGTGAGAAGCTGGCTCCCCTCCCCAGACACAGCATACAGAACCCAGAGCAACTATGCCAAGTACTGACACCTGTCAATGGGGGGAAGAAGCACAGTAAGTCACATATGAACTTGTCCTTGGAGGGAATTAACTGAAAAGGATGCTCTCCCCCCAGCCTATGGAGAACACAGTTTCTTAATCTCTAAACCCTAGGACCATTACATAGCTTCAACATAGAGGAGAACTAAGCCTGCAGATTTAGTCTTTGATGTTTTCTGGAAATATTTTTACTGTCAAATAAATAATTATCTCTCCATGATGTTTTCTGGAAATATTTTTACTGTCAAATAAATAATTATCTCTCCATGAGACTCTAGTACTCCTAAGGACATTGATCAGAGAATTTGCTTCTACCAGAGGACTAAAACAGTCAGTGTCATTGAGAAGGTCCTGGAAGTTACTGGAAACCATAACTCTGCTCATGTAGCCCTTTCTCCTGTTTAGTCAGATTTCTCAGTTAAGGGCCCTTTTAAACTCCTTAAAGGGACATTAACTCAACAACAAAAGTTGTACTCAGGTGTTGCTCTTTCTCATCCAGCCCTTCTTTTCTTATCCAACCTTTCCCACCCTCTGGCCTGTATGATACACCTCCTGATTCAACTTATCAATCTTTTGGAGCAGTGATGCTCTCTTCCCCAAGTTACCTGCTCTGGTGTCCTATTGTAAAGCCTTTCCAGTTGTTCCTTCCTTCGTCTCTCATGGCCAGCATCAAAGACTGGGATTTTCAGGTCTGTGCCCGGAGCTGCGCGAATGTTTGCCAGCTTGGCACAGATGTGGTAATACCGTTCCTTCAGGTCCTCCACTGACCTTTTCTGTGGAAGACATCACAGGAGGACAACATTATGGAAGAACCCAGCAAAACCTTGTGCAGCAGCCACTTAAGGACCACTGGCTGAAGGATGTTGCATTAAGTACAAGAGACAGTGCCTGGGAGGAAGGCCAGCAGGGACCCTTGCAGGTGCCAGGGCAATGACAGGGAAGGAGGAGTTTCTCAGTGAGCTGCACGAATTAACTGTCACAGGTTCACAGCTACTGTTTTAAAAACACCCACTGAAAGATCCAGCGATGCGGAGGGTTTAGAGGCAATACAGCAGTGAAGCACCCCCAGCAGTGAAGATAAAAAGATGCAAGGAGAGCTGAGAGGAGAAAGCCTGCAAGCAGGCAACTGCAACAAATGTGCAGGTCTCCAACTTGCTCCAGACAATGGTCATTCAAGTCACAACCAAGAAGGTATCAGCTGCAACAATTCACTGCCCATCATTTCATGAAGTCTGAGCTGTGTTCCATTAACCCAAGTACCAAAGATGTTTGAGCTGGTCAGCTGAGCATACTCTTGCTATTTTACTTTGCTACAGGCTCTTCATGTGAGCATTTCAGAGGATAGCAAATAGTTACAGCATTTGGAGCTGTTCTGAGAAGCCGTAACACTCCCTCTGTCACCAGGAGGCATGGAACCAGTAAAGGAGATCTGCAATCATGACACCAGGGTTGCATTTTCAGACCACTGATGGTCTTTATTTCACGGCAAAGATGATGGAAACCTGCACCATGTCAGACTACAAGTCAGGAGCAGTACCATGGAGAAGTCCCAACCCACAGGGTTCATTGGCAGATCCTTCTCCAAGGGCCTAGACGGAGCTGTTTTCCTGGCAGGTACAAACCTTCTAACTTGCTAATAAAACACAACAGGGAATGAGAACAAGTCACAGTGGATTTAATTACAAACAGAGCAAGCAGCAATGCCTTGTGCTGGAAATTCAATATTCCTTGCTGCCAATAATTCATTATTTTCTCCTAATTAAGTTGATATAAAGGGTAATTTGGTCTTTCTAGTGCAGAAAGCCCTGCACATGCTATAGCAGCAGGTTGCTAGCAGCAACTTGACCCCAGGACTCACCTTGAACTGCTGGTGATCATAGCGGTCGTGAATGACCACGAAGCGCAGATCGAAGCGCCGAGCCAGGTCAAAGAGATGGTCTGTCTCAGCTTTGGTCCATGCGTCGTCGTGGAGATACATCTGGTACTCCTGCTCCGAGTAGACAGGAACCTGCACTGTCTGTGAAGAGAAGAGAAAACTATGGTAGCTCTCCTGCAGCACTGCCCTCCTCACTGCCAAGATACCTGAGCCACGGAAATGAGCACAGTACTGATAGGAGGGGCTGCCAGGACCCTGAGCGATGAGTCCTGGTAAGAAACACGATGAGCAGACAGAGGACTTGATATGGAGCAACGTGTGATCCCAAGGCCAGAACGTGACATTCAGGGAAGCCTCCCAGGAGCTACCACCTAGGAGGCTGAAATCTATTTCAGGTGGCTGACACAGGCAGAGGTCAGCAACCCACATCCTGACTATAGGTTTCAGAATTATCAGGCTAACATGACAGTGAAACCAAGGTTCAGCCAGCCTCCCTGCATTCCTCCCATACAGCAAAACCAATACCTTGGCATAAACTGCTCTGACAGTTGACTCTTTACTTGGGTTGGGACATGCTCACTTGTACAGGAAGAACAGGAAAGGCAAGGAGCAGTAGTCCCCAGCCTTTAGCACACCTTCTGCTTTGATACTCAAGACTACTGCTTTCATGTTTGGTGCAGACAGTACCATGAATATCTAAAAGGCTATGTACTGTACAACTGAAGGCCATAAACTTGGCAAATAACTTTGTCCCTCCCTTCCCCATAGACTTTTTCTCCAGCAGAACAACAGAGCCAAATGACAGTCCAACTCTCAGTGTCCCAGGTGCCTAAAAGGCCAAGCCCACACTACTGTCCTCAGAATGGAACTGCTCTGCAAGAGCTCTATCCAGAACACAAGTGTCACATGAATACTAAAGAAACAGCAAAAATATTTGCTCTATTAGGGGAATTCCTAGCATGTGGTAAAGCAAAAGTGTAAATAAGCCTGTGCTTTCCTCCCTTATTCCCCCTCACTCCCTTCTTCCTGCAGCAAAGCTTTGCTTAGCCTGAGGAGATCCTACCTTCACAAGAAAATTGTGTGCATGCAAGCAGCAGGTGTGCTTCAACACCTCTGTGGTTTTGTGTCCTGTCACCAGGAAAGTTCATCCTCATGAACTCCATACAGCTCGGAGAAACATTTCTGAGTCTCCAAAAACAGCCTCTTTAGGTCTACTGCCCTTCTTCCACCACTGAGACACAGAAACTCGAAAGTGAAGCAGATCTCTTGGGGATGCACTGAACCTCAACCTTCAAGTACCACTTCCACCTGGAGCAAAGCCATCTTACCAGATGCAAAGGATGTCCCATGCACATCATGAAACAAAATAATTTCTAGAGCAGCACATACACGAGAAGAGCCAGCAGGGTCCTCTGCAGTGGATGGAAGAGAAGGTGGCAGACACCTCATCAGACAAGACAATGTAACAAGAGCAAAGACACTTCCAAAACACTTCCTCAACCCCCACTCATGGCTGCTCAGGTGAGAACCAGGGAGAGATGAGAAGGTAGGAACAGATGGAATGCTTGAGCCAACCATGGGCTGACTATACATTCAAATGCAACATAACCATGAAAAGGCAAATATGACCCCCAGAGAGGGATTTCCAGCAGAAACTGGCAGTGTTTCAATTGCACAGCAAGAATACTGGCATGAATACCAACTACAACACTACTGATCCTTGGTCAGGAAAGATGCACTGAAATGGAAACAAGTACAGAGAAGATCATGAGTAATGGGGTGGAGAGCTTGTCTTCCCACAGCAGACTGGAAGAGAATGCAGCTTAGCAAAGGAAGCCTGAAAGAGAATCTGACTGCAGGTTTCAAGTATGTTAGATGAAATGAAAGGAAAACCCATGGGAAGAAAAGAACAACTGAAATAAGAACAAAGAAATTGACTTGCAAAGAAATGCCAATTTAACATGGAAAATTTAACCTGGAAATGAAACGGAGCAAAGACAGTCTAGAAGAGCTTCCCAAGGAAGCACAGGGGCAAGAAAAGCCAAGTACTTTTCTAAAGGAACTTGATCAATTTATGAAAGGGACTGGATGGTGGCAGGACCTGAAAGAGCCAAAAGGAGGATTCGGTGGCCCAGAAAACTTCTCTCAGTCCAACATTTCACACTATAAACTCACACAATGATGAGTATTAAATTAGCTGAAACTGCTCAGGATCCTGGAGCCACAAGACAGTTCTATGAAAACATCAGCACAATGCCTAATAGAGGTAAAAATACAAACTGAACAGGAAAAATTATGAGGGAAATAGAGAAACAGAGCCAGTATAAACAAATCCACCATGCTCTCTAAAGTGGAACACTCACTCCTAGTCCACCCATTTCAAAAGAAAGGATATTTGAGAACAAGGGAATGCACAGGAGGGCACGTCAAATTACAGAAAACATAGTACACAGCAAGGGCAATTTACTGCATCATGTAACACAAGATCTCAGAGGGACTAAACCTCAAGCCAGCATTTTATGAAATGAGCAGAAGAAAGCACCTTTACACACCACACAAAATTAGCCTGAAGAACTCATTAGCATGGGTTATTCACAAAGCAGCTTCCTACCCTGAATGTACCTAGCAAGGATTATTAAACACAAATTTCAAGTTCAGAAATCTGTAAGCCAAAGACCACCAGAAGGTAGGAAAATACATATTTGCCCCATTCTCATACACCTTCTCTAAGCCCTTACTGATGGTAGCCAAAAGAACAGTATTGGCTGAGAGAGGGCTTTGCTCTAACACCAGCAAAGCTGCTTTTATACTCCTGTTTCACACCCTGAAACAAGGCTCAGTGTACACGGTGAAACCCAAGTTTACATTTTGGATCTCACAACAAAGAAGAGGGATTTGGACTGGAGACTGGAAGCACAGAAAAAAGGGAAAGCAACTGAGCAGTGACCCAAGATTAAAGGGCTTGAGCAACCAACAGGACAGACTACACAGGAAAACAGGTTCATTCCAAGGGGAGGGAAAGATTCAGGCAGAGGTATCAAGTATGTGAGAAGAAACCCACAAGAGTCCAGAAAAGTAAAAAAAACTCCTCTGACACAGCAAATATCTGCAAAACTCTTCATCAGTGCCTTCAACTTTCTCAACTACAGCACCACAAGGATAACAACTTGCTCCTGATATTATGCAATTGTGCATTTGTAGATGGCAGAGGCCTCCTATACCACTAATCTAAAGGTTACAGCCTTGCTGAAGGCTCGTCTGTCTGTGAATTCACAGTACCTGATAAAGTTAGGGAAACGAGAATCATATAATTAAAACACCCATACGTGATGTGTGGCCCCGTCTGATAAACTCAGTTGAATTCAGTCAAAACCAGTTCCAGCAGCAGAGTCTTAGAGACAATTAGCCTCACAAAGTTTCGCTCAGACAGCTAGGTAGGTGCCTCAACTAAGTGAGTCATACTTCAGACTTCCACCCCAGACATCAGAGAAGAGATACCACAGGAGGCTCTTACCAATGTCCCAGCTAGAGGAAAAGCATCAGTCAGAGCTTGAGCCTTCTAACATATAAGGTCAACCAACCACTTAACTCTGCAGGAAGCCAAGCTTTGTTAGAGCTGATGCTCTGTGGGTTACAAACTTAAAATATTGTATACGGTTACACACAAGCAGAGCTTTTGTGGAACCATGTTAGCACACGCTTTTTTTACTCTTTCAGATTTGCATCATGAAGGGAGTTAAATTGCATTATGGAAGCACCCTAACTCTGCTCCTTCCTAACTTTGGAGGTCCTGACTTTGAAGTATAAATCTTGATGTAGTTTTCTTTGTGCATACACATGAAAGGCCCAGCCACTCAAAGCAGATACATCTGGGACAAAAGACAGCAGGAGATTACAACAACACATTGTGACAATTTAATGTAAGACGCAAAGAACAGGGAACTGCACCGCACTGATACCACAAGAGCAATTTCAGAGGGAACGCAAAGTAATTCAGCATCTGTGCTGGAATCTGGCCAAGAGGTTGCAAGCCACCTTTTTGGCCATGAAGCTCAAGCGATTTTTTTCATACTGAGCAAAATAACAAGACTTATGACTTTTATGTCTCAGTAAGAATAGAATATCTTTTACTATCCTGAGGCTGTAATCAGGGGGAGGATGATGGTCAGGAACAGAGGTAGATATCATGAGTCCTCCTCACCAAACCAATGACTGCACACCTGAAACACAGGGGACCCTAGCAAGCTTTGACCACATACAAAGCCCACTTCGCCTGAATGATTTGGAGACATCAGTCCATGGTCACATGGATGTAGTCATGCCGCAATTCAAAATGCAATTACCAAATCTAACTCAGCCTTCACTTGGTCAAAGAATCAACTTCCTGTCTGGACAGTCATGAAACTGACTGAAGGGTATTTTCCAGCTGCTATTTATATGCTTTTGTTTGAAAGTGCTCCCACTTACTTTATTGAACCTGGCAAAAGGGTAATCCTTCCCCTCCTCTGCTGCTCTCCTCCAGTGGTAGAACATCGCTCCATCTTTCCTCGCTGGGTTGGTGAAAGGCATCCACTTCCAAGGCCGGACTTTCTTGGATCCCAGTTTTGCTTTGACTGTTCGATAACCCTGAGTTGTATCACTTGGCAGCAGTGGAGGTGCATCCCTATGGTGGAGAAAAATGCTGGTGATGAGAAGCAAGGAGCAGCCCAAGACAAACCCAAAGAGATTTCAGGCTCAGAACTCTTTTTACAGATATAAAAAGCAAGTGTTATTCCCAGTTGAGATCAAGGAAGAATTGAATACAATAGGTAAAAGCACTTGTTTTCTGCATTAGACTATTGTGCCTGTATCTGAATAATTTCTTACATCAAACAAACCCCTCAAATCTAGAAGGGAGAAAACAGACACTGTCCACAACTAAGAGAAGGGTACAAGCATGGGCCAAGAACAGAGAGGAATCAAGAAATCTTGGGAAGCAAGACTGCCCCTGGTTTCAAGAGGATGCTGCCCTGCTACCAAAAGCCCAGGCCACCCCACAATCTGCACAGATGACCATGTGCTCTTACTTTTTGTCAGAATAGAGAAGTGCATAAACTTCTCGGTGCATTCCTTCTGGCCTCTTAAACGTCAATGTCTCTGAAGATTTCTTGGATTTTTTCTGAAACAAAACAACTGCATTTTAGATTCAGAAGGAGAAATTTCTGAGGGAACATTAAAACTGTATAACCTGGTGCCTTGTGATGGTTTTTACTTTTATCTGGTTTTAGACACCTTGAATTTCTCCGGGAAAGTGCCTGTTCCTGGTGGAAGACACTGACAGACAAAATGTACCCACTTTCAGTGATAGGGCTCACCAGTACCCACATTTGCTACTGCTGATAACACACCTAAATTCCAAGCTCAACATCTGGCTGTAGATTGCAGGGGCTGGTACACTAAGTCTTTTCTTACTAGGCAAGCACTGTCCTCCCTCAGAGGTATTAATGCATTTAATTGATTCTCTACTTTTTTGAGAAAATAATAAGAAATGGTTTTTAAAAAGTTTATGTCACTTTGTTCTGTAGCAGCTTCAGTTTTCACCAGCTATGATCACACCCCTGCAGCAGCCCCTTGGAAAAACCACCAGTACCACCTACCAAAGTTCTCCAGCCCCACCTCCGCTGTCTCATTTATACAGAAAACAATTTTTTAACATTTTCTTCATAAGAGGAATTCAGCGTACACAACTCAGTCTGGCCCCTAAACCCTTGTCAGAACTGATGGTTTATAAGACACAGTCCAAGTCATACCACATACACAAGTTTATCAGTAATCAGCTGCATCAGGTGACCAGCTTTAGATTCAGGTAGGTACAGTAACAGCCACACTAAGAAGTTACTCTTTATTTAAGAGGAAGAAGTTTACTGAGCATTTGGTCTAACTGCACCATCTTTATAACCACTAACCCTGTCACTACTATTACATACTTGTTTACCATATCAATACCAAATTTTAAATCAGAATATTTTTCAGGAGTAAAACTAACACTGCATCATAAATTGTGTTAAATCCATACAGTCACCTTTATCAAGCAAATTCAAGATCCCACTGAAAAAATAAGTCCCTGTCGTCTTGGACTACAAGTACTTTCCATAAAACTTCATGACAGACATGCATTATATCAGCACCTTTTCATCCCTAATCAAACACTTTTCTCCTACTGTGCCCATCACTTTGCCCAGGAGCAATGTAAGGCCAAGCAAGGCAGTTATCCACGGGTCACCACACACCCTGTGTGTACACAGGCTTCTGGAATTCCCCCAAAGTTCCCAGATTTATTAAAAGTTAATATCAGCAGGCCAGAGATCAGCTCAGCCAGCTCTTTTAGGAGTTGAGAACAAATTACTTGGTCATGCTGATTTAAATGTTTTTATGCCTAGTAATTTTTATTTTAACATTCTCAGTCGCTAATGGACTGGAAAGTACTTCATGGTTCTCTTGTGATTTTAAGACATCAATCTGTTTCTTTTCTAATTGAGAACAGATCTATTTCCTGAGCGAGTTATTCCTGCACTGTTATTAGCAACTTTGCACTCTCCATGTGATAACAGCTTGCACCTTTGGTTTGGCTTAGTTTTTGTACTTTGTAGAAATTCAGAATGTTTTGCTCAAGTGGCCTCCTGCACCCCTCCCAAAACTTTTCACTGCAAATTCCCTTCCTCTCTCTTCCCATTACAGTAAACTTGAGAAAACCATCTTAGTCTCTGCTCTGAAGAGACAGCCAGCCACCAGCACTCCTCTGGCTCTCTGCTGCCTAACACACAAGCACACTTAAATCAAAGAGCTCACAACTCCAAACGCTCAGTGGCAATGCTGCAGGCTGAGCCACCAAGCTGCTCACCAGACACTGCCCACCAACACGGCTGATAACCGGGAATTTTAACATTTCAGCCTTTAAATGACTGAAACTCACTGGTGTTACACCAATTACACAGTATGCCCTAGCAAGGCACTGAAACCACAGTGCTGCTCTTCAGAGACAAAAGTTTCAGTGGAGGCAAACAATGACAGCCAGGAAGTACTTTTAGGGATGGGGTAGTTGGGTATGTTTAGTTTTGTTTTGATTTTTTTTCCCCAAGTACAGAGGCTTTACTTCCAATCAGACCATCTCTGTACCAGAGAGCCCCCTGGGCACAATTCAAAGCACCTCCACATCTCATAACTAGTCCTAAGTCCACCTTCCCAACATCTTGCAAAACATGGGACACCCACGACCTTGCCCAGATTTAAAATACAGAAAACAAGAAACTGTAGCACATTGCCACATAGAATGCAGCAAATCACATCACACATCCTTAACAGAGCTTACTACCTTGCCACATTCCCACAGGCAGTGCTTCCCAGCTGTCCCAAACCCCAGCCACACACCTTCCCCACACAGGTTGGGAGACTCGTGCCATTCAATCAAGTCAGACAATATTTTCTTTCTTCTAAAACAGGACTGTGTTATATTATTTCCATCTGTTTGGGGGACTAGATAGCATCACACTTCACAAAATGAGAATTTTAGAGACAGCTGAAAATGTCATGGGGCCAGGACAGCTCAGTAGGACACCACTTAGACAGCTCCAGCTTAAATCCCACACCAGATGCCACAGCACAGGTAACTAAGAAGGTACACGCTTTATTCCATCTTTTCTTTCAATATTCACCCCAAACATCACATGCAAGGTCAGCGAGTGCCCAGAAACCACGGAGCGGCCCCTCAGGGCGCTGCAGTTCACCTTATCCGAGTTGATGATGTCCTTTTTGTTGATGGTGCCCGTGTTCTCTGACTCCACGCCTCCCAGCTCCAGGATGTCCCGTACATCTGCCCCCGTCGCCATGTCTCCGCCTGCCCTCTGGCCTTCTCTGCGCCGTCCTGACCGTCCCCTCCAGCTCTGGGAGGGCGGGAAACCGGGGGTCGGGGGTTAACTCCCGCGGGGGTATCCCGGACTCATACAAACACGCGTAGGTGCGTGTGTTTACACATACACACACGTATATCCGCTCACACACACGCCTATACATGCACACGCACACTCACACACTTATATCTACATAGACACACACCCCCCTCGGCCGCCTCCCATCCCCCCGCCAGGCCCAACAACGGGGCCTTGCACCCGGCGGGTCCCGGGGG
>VXAC01008320.1:1371787-1406337 GCA_013399225.1 Rhipidura dahli | reverse complement strand
CCCCCCCCCCCCCCCCCCCACTCACCAAGTACCTGGCCGGGGGGAACCCTCCAGGCATGGGGAGCTGAGTAGTGATGCCTGGGCAGGTGTTTCTTGCAGCTTTGCTCCCCATATACATCCCAAAGCAGCCCTTCCCCCCCACTTGGCTGGGCTCGCTCTCACAGCAGGGGCAGAAGGAGAAAACTAGTTATCAAAGTTATCAACTACAAGCGGAGAGGGCTGGGTGGCCAGGCTGCTCCCCAGTGCCATCCCTGGCCCGACGCTATTTACACCGTGAGCTGGCTCCGGGGACATGGAGTCCGGCCGCAGCCACCGCTCACATGTGCCGCTTCATGTGGAGAGCGAGGTGGTCTGAGCGGGAGAAAGCCCGCTCGCAGAGGTGGCACTGGAACGGCCGGTGCCCTGTGTGCTTGCGGTAGTGGCGGGTCAGCTCATCGGAGCGGGCAAATTTCCAGCCACATCCTTCCCAGGTGCAGTGGTAGGGCTTCTCGCCTGCAGAGGAGAGGGGGTGTCAGTGGGCTTGGAGGTTCCTGCCCTCCCTATGCCTTCAGCTCTGTGCTACCCTACCCTGCACCTCCTTTTGAAGGGGGGGTCCCTGATTCCCACCCTTAGGAGATGGGAGCCCCGCTGCGTGCCTCTGCCTGCCCAACTTTCCTTCTGTCCCCCATTTTCCTGCCCTTCCCCATGTGCAAAGGTCTGTTCTTTGGGCAGCCCTACCCCATTACAGCACCCCTCCATGTGCCCCTGCCTCACTTGGAACTGTGGGTGGTCTTCTGCTCATCCCTGCAGTGGGGTGGCACCATGTGCTCTGTCCCAGGTCGGCCAGCGGGTCGATCATGCACCCCCCAGTCCATCTCCCTACTCTATTTGCCCCTAGCCCAAGTGGAGGGCTGTTCCACGTGTCTCCAAGCTCTACCTCCTCAGGCATCCCCGGGCCCCAAAGCCACCAACTGGAGGTGCCATAAGAGTGATCAGGCTACATGCCTTGGTCCCTGTGTGTCCCTGCCCAGCCCCACCCGGGGGATCCTTCTTGGCACTTCAGGGGCCATCTTCACTGCTCCCTGCCCTACACGCAGAACCCCTTCACACAACCCCATGCCGACTGCGGGCTATCTCTGGGTGCCCTCACACAGCCCCATCACGGGGACCACCCACCGTGCACTCCCTGACAGACCGCAGGGGTCTCCTCCACACGACCCCGGCCCCGGTTTCACCTCCCCCGACGCCCCTTCACACCCCCGGAACCACGGCCGCGGGTTTCACCACGTGCCGGGATACCCCCACCCGGGACCCTCTGCGCGTCATCGCCCCGGCGCGCCCTTACCCGTGTGGGTCCGCATGTGCGCCTTGAGGTGGGAGCTCTTGGTGTAGGTCTTGCCGCAGCCCGGGTATTCACAGTTGTGTGTGGCCGTTCGCTTGCGCGCCCACGAGCGGCGGCCGCGCTTGGGCTTGCAGTCCTCGGGGGGGGCCCCGGCCGGGAAGTATTCCAGCACCGGGGAGTTGGGCGGCGTGACCAGCAGCCCGGGCAGCCCCGCCGGGCCCGGCCCCGGCCCCTTCAGGGGCTCCCTGAAAACACTGAAATGTCCATGAAACTGCGGCGGCGGCTGGGGGGCGAAGTGGGGCGCATAGCGGTGCGGGGCCACGGCGTAGTGGGGCGGCAGGTCGGCCAAGAGGTGGGGATCGGCGCCAGGCAGTGGCTCCTCAGGGGGCCCCAAGCGGCCGTGAGGGAAGCCCGGGTAGGGCAGCGGCGGCCCCGGCACCGGTCCCGGCCCGGGACCCGGCGCCACGCGTGGCTTGTGCTCGCCGCCGCCCGGTCCCAGGTACTCGGCGGCGGACATCCCCAACATGCAGGAGCGCTCCTCCGGCTGCTCCTTTTTGATGCGGGGCCCGAAGGACTGCGCGGCGTCCAGGGGCAGTGAGCGGGCTAGGGCCGGGTGGAGGGGCGGGTGATGATGAGGGTGAGGGTGGTGATGGGGGCCGCCGGGCACCCGCAGCTCCGTATACTCCCTCCGGTGCAGGTCGTAGTGGCCGGGCAGGTCCGGGGTGAGCAGCTCAGCCACGTAGCTGTGGCCCTGGCCCTCGGAGTAAGGCGCCGGGAACTTGCCCGGCGTTGAGTACGAGCCATCGCTGTCGTAGGTGGTGCCGCAGCTCTCAGGGGTCTCGGGCAGGGGGTAGTTGGGGCCGGTCGGCCCCTGTGCGCCACTGCTGGTGTGCGCCAGGATGAAGTCCAAGTCCACGAACTTGCCCAGGTCGTCCTCCTCTCGCTTGACGGCAGCGGGGCCATCCTGCTGTAGCATCCTCTGCGGGAAAACGAGGAGTCAGGATCGGCGGGGAGACGGTTGCGGCGGCACCCGCCACCCCAACACCGCGGCCCGCGCCTCCCGCTCGGGGCGGCGGCTCCCCCCAACCCGTCCGACGGGTCGGCACCACTCCGGCTGCGCTGCGCCGCCCCCGGGGCGCCCTCCGACGGCGACCCGCCCCCCACTCCCCAGCCGGGCTGAGCCCCAGCCCGAAACGCTCTGCCCCGTACCCCCCTTGCCACCCTCTCCCCGGCTCCAGGTGCTTACGTGGAGCATGTCGGCGGGCCGCTCCTCTAGCGGCATCAAGTTGGCGAAAGTGGAGATGGAGGGCAGGGCGCTCTCATCCACGGCCGCCGCCATGCCGGGCCGGGGCAGCGGGGCCGGGCTGGGGGAGCGCGGTGCGCGGAGCCCGGCACCGCTCCGCTCCCCGCGGCAGCAGCGCTGCTCTGCGCCGCCCCGCGCCCCTAAGCTGTTAACAGCATGGCTGCGCCCCGATTGGTCCGGCCGTCATTGATATTCACCGCCGCCACTTGCCATTGGCCCCGCTGCAGCCTGAGCCACGCCCCTCCGCTGGGACTGCCCCGGCGGGCGGGGGTCGGCGGTTGCCGCTGCCCCGACGGCGCTCGGAGCTCGCATAGGACGGGAGAGGACGGGACGGAGCGGCGGGATCTGCACGCCCTGCTCTGCGAGAGTGTCCCACGGGGGAGAAGAGACAGGGGTGCTGTTGTAAACTGCGGAGGCCAGAATCCTGCCCGCGACGTCAACGGGGCAGCAGCGCCCTTCAAACTTTGCCCACACTGCGAGCGGGGAGGGGGGCTGTAGGTGGCAGAGGCGGAGGTCTCCCGGCACCCTCTCCCGAGTGGGGCAAGTACAATGGCTGTGTTACATGCCCCCGTGTGTGGAGGCAGAGTGCCGGACAGATCTGGCGCAGGGGTACAGGTGAGACCATTCCAGTCGGTGTGCCGGCCACTACACTCGCCACGGGGGCCACCGAGCGCGTCAGCGAGCGAAGGTGCAGTCCCAAAAAGGGGTGCTTGTGTCACCGTAGGAGCTGAACCAGATAGCCGAGCCTCGCACCCCACACCCCCGCGCCACTCGTTTCATGTAAGCGCACCCGTGAAGCCGCGTCCTCCCGCGCCGCTGCTGTCGGTGAGGCAATCAGCAGCACAGAGCGTACCAGCTCGCATCTGGCTGCGTGCAGGGTGCGTGTGCGAGCCGAGATAACTGCTCGTCGACCCTGTCGGGGCTGGCACCCTGCCGGCATCGCCTCATCGCGCCCCACAGCCCCCACGACACGTTTGTCTGCCCTCCTTGGGGACCAGTGCTGTGGCCGAGTCTTCGACCGCCCTGGCACAGGGGGCATGGGCCGGCTGTCCCACCCTGAGCAGCCTCTGGGACAGTGGTGTCCTCCCGAGGGCTTCCCATGGCAGGGGACGCAAGGGCAGCGGGTAGTCCCACCTTGCAGGAGACACCCAGGTCACCCACCCTGCTCTGGTTGGTTGGATCACGGCACAGAGACCCAGGGCAGTGGGCAGGCTTCCCCAGGGGCTCTCTGCCTCCCTGTGCGGCTCACAGCAAGACCTTCTCCGTTTGGCTTCTATCCAGCCAGTACCGGGAATGGCCCTGCTACTGTTGCACTCGCCAAGAAGCAATGGCCCTTATCTCTTGGAGCCTGTCTCCCCGCTTTCTGGGGCTGCCCATCTCCAGATACCTTTCTAAGAACTGAGGCTGCTGCCTGGTCTATTCAGAAGTGAGGAGTCAATTTAAAAAAAACAAATATAAACACCAAAGGTGAGGTGTGCACACACACCACACGCACATGCCGCTTCTGAATCCAAAGCTACTCTACCAGTTGCTTTCATCACCGTGCTTTAATTATAAGGGTGGAGCATTGCAATAAATTATTTCAGTAATCCAGTGGAACAACAACAATTCAGATCTTCCCCCTTTTACCAAGAATCCCTGCCCTGGTTTCCAGAGTACACGTTGGGCTGCTGCCTGGGCCCCATCTGCCTGTCTGCCAGCGGGGCAGCAGGTTTATTAATGGCACCTATTCGGTCAAAACACATGGGCTCCCAAAGTCCTTCCTTGGAAAAAGTCACCTCCAAAGTGGCAAAGAAGCGTGTGGGCATTACTTGAAATTAATTTGAGCTTGCCTCCCAGAGTAGCTTATTCAAGTCACCAGTTAATCCCATTACTTGTTTCTTGGCCAAATAATAATTAATAGCAAGGCAGTTCCTGCCCCAAACTTTTACAGATAAGTGAGAGAAGATGCCATAGGAGACAAACAGTAATTCCACTTGGTTTTCCCCTTTCCCAGGCAGTTTTGGCATCGGCACCCATGCGGAGTTGGCTTATTTTGAGAGGCGTCGCCAACAGACCAGCTTAATTTTTACAGCCAATATTTTTTGCAAATGTGGGATATTCCCCAGGAAACTCTTTTTACTGATGCTCTGGTGGGAGGGCCAGCGCGGTGGGGAGCGGCAGCACGCCAGGCACCACAGCAACACAAGCACTGCCAGAGCTGACTGTGCAGGGAGCCAGGAGTGCGTCACGGGCAGGGTTTTCCTGCTGTGAGACATGGGGTGGGCACGGGGGGTCTCTGCCACAGCCTTGTCAGCCCCTCAGCCACAGAAGCCCCCTCCTGGGTGAGAGGGAGGCCAGCAGGAGCAGTCAGTGCGTGCACAGTCCACTGTTGACAGAAGCCCATTTAGGAAAGGTGGATTATCTCTCGCACCACTGCAGCAGGCAGTAAAGTCTCTGGCATCCCATGAGATCAAACGGCGGCCAGGCGAGAGAGCAAACAGAAGGTGGGAAGGGCCACCCGCCCAGGCGATGGCCGAAGAGGAAAGGGTTAATGGTTATCCTTGCTTTTGGCATATCTGGCAGCAGAGGAGTGAGCAGGGCACAGCACAGTGTGCCAGAGGTGGCTCTGTCAAGCCAGGAGCATCATCAGCCCTGCCAACACTGCCACAGTGCCATAGCACCCTCCCTGATGGCACACATCATGTGTGGGATGGGCAGGGGGACAATGCCCTGTGGAACTGCCAGAGATGAAATTGGTGCCCAGGTTGCTCAGCAGGGCTCCCAGGAGACCCAGAGAGGCCCCCTATCCCACAAAACATTGGGGCCTGAAAAACACCTGCACTGCATCCCTTTCTGTGCTGTCACGTGGAGTTGGGGGACTGGAGTGAACCCAAGGACTCTCCTTCAGAGCACCTCCAGTGTCCCCTCTCCAACACCTCTCCTCTACAGCTTCACAGCCCAGAGAGCTTCTGCTTCAGTGGGAGGCAAAACCCAAGTCCCAAAAGCTCCACAGGGGACCCCATGAGAAATGCCAGGGGGATTCACACCACAGGAGACCTCAGACAACTGGGACACTCCAGGGTTATATCCCTGAGAACAGAAAATTAATCTGGCACGATTTTACTCTCTGTCTTCCCCTCTGCATGGGATTGGCCTGCCTAGAGAAGGGTCCAGGAGCCCCCAGACATGCCTGCACCCCCAAAGCCCCCTTCCCCTCCTGAAAAGAAAAGAGGAACTGAAAATGAAATTAAAGCATAATTCAATCCGGAGCGGATCCAGAGTAAAGTCATCTGCTCTTATCGTGTGCTGGCAGGCTCTTCCCGCTCCGCAACAAACACAATGTTATCAGGGCACAGAGGGCAGATTCGTTTGCACCGGCCGAGCAGGCTGCTGTGTCCGCCCTGCCTGCCCTGGGGTCTGAGGAGCACCGGGATGCACGGCCGAGGACCGGGGCTGCTAGGGGCTCTGGGAGGCAGGCAGCACCCTGGCAGGGAGCTCAGTCCCAGGACAGGGTGCTTTGGCTGGGGGCCATTCCCAGCCTCCCTGCGCATCTCTCTGGCCAGAGGGGATGGGTCAGGTTGCTCACAGTGAATGTCAGCACCGAGTAAAGGCTGCAGAGGGACAGGGTCCCCAGTGATGTCTTTGCCTACGGGATTATACGTGGCCCTGTCTTCCATGGGCGCTGCCCAGCTGCTTGGCCAGGAGGCTGCCAAACTGGCAGATCTTGGCATCCCACCCCCTGGCAAAGCAGCACAGCGGCACCCTCAGACCCCGCACACGCTCCCAGCCCCACTGCATCGCCTGGACCGCATCCTGCTTTGATCTCTGCCTGCTGCCTGGCTGTGCCCTGGTGTCTGCGGGGCCAGCGCAGCCCTCTCCGTCCTTCTTTATATACCCCTGTTATTTTTAACTCTGCCTACGCAAATCCCGAATCCGGAATGAGCAGCGGCCGGGGGCCAAGGGGAAATGGACATGGTGCAAATTTCCTGCCCTTTTTACCTCTCTTCCTCTATAACATACAGCAACGTTTTTCCTCCACTTCTTAACTTTCACTGGTACAGGAAAGCTGAAAGCTCCGGGCTCCGCATAGAGCCACAAGGTCCAGCACTGCAATGGACGGGGTGTCCCTCTCGGAAGGGACATTGCACTCAGCATGGTGCCGAGAGATGTCCCTTCCCTCAGCACGCACCACAGGCCCCATTGGCAGTGCGATGTGCTGGGGGCAGCCGGACAGCCCTCGAAGCAGCAGCCTCACGTGCAAACACATGTGCTCACGTGCCGGGGGAGTATCCTTCCCCCTGGCCCAGCAAGAGCTCTGGCCCTGGCCACTGCAGCTGGGACTGGACCACAGCCATGGGAGCCTTTCCCTTTTGCCACTCACAAAAGTGCTGGACAAGATCTGTGACAGCAGTTCCAGGAGTAACAGGAGGAATTGCTGTTTTCTGGTTCCTTGTGAGCAACGAGCAGGGGGAACACAGGATATTCTTCCCAACATCTCTGGTTTAATCTTTTTTAAAAAAGCCACAACCCAGAGTGCCACAGTGAGTCACACAGGGAGTTTTGCAGAGGATATCATGGAATGGCTGCAGTGCCCAGGGATGTGCATGTTAGAACCCTTCTCTCATGTACAGCTGGGGATTAGTAGCTTTACATCATGTAAAAGCCATTTGTCTACAAAAGTTCCAAATGACCCAGGTAAACATCTCTGCTGCTGTTTTCTGGGCAGTCTCCATCTCCCCTCCCAGTTATACTCTAAGGTGTCCAGTCTCCAATGAACCTGGATTCTCAGTGAGTGGGGAAACCTCCCTTGCCATGCACAGAGGCAGGAAAAGTGTGGGTGTCAAGGCCAGTGCTGGTTAGACCTGATCCACTCAGATATACACCATTTCCCAGCCTGGAGAAAGCCTGGCTAGCCCTGGAACCTGGGCATTGGTGTGGCTGGAGTATCCAGGCACTGCTGTCCCAGTGGGGGAGCAATTTTCCAAAGGGAGCTGTGGGATGGGGTTGAGTGAACGGTCTGCACTGTGAGTCACTGGCACCCATGGGGACACAGCTTGGTGTGAGGCAGCAGGGGGACAGCAGGACATGCAAGGAGCTGGAGAACTCTGTATGGAAACTGTTTTCCAGGTCATTTGATTTTGATATTCCTCCCATGCAGCTATCTGCCCAGAGCCACCCCACCTGTGTAAATCACACACCACAGGGATAGGGCATTGTATGGAAAACTCATCCTGCCACCATCCCATGCCCCTGGGACACTGCACCGAGGTCACCACTATGGCACAGGATGCCAGCATCAATCACAGTCAGCCACATGTGGATGCTGCAGTGGTTTCACACAAGCAACCCACGAAAGTGCATCCTCCCACCCACTCATGGGGTGTCTGGCAGGATCAGTGGCCACCCGGTGTCGAGAGCAAACCCCTCTGCACTGGCATTACACAGGGCTGCTTCATGCTGCTCCAGGAAGTGGCATTTAATTACCCAGCCTCCTGGTAGTAAATAGGTTTCCAACACATTACAAAAGGCTGTGTTACATTTTTTTATCCCCAACCTTGCTCATGCTCTGTGCCGGTGAGCTCATCCCCTGGGAATACCGTCTCCAAAACAGATTCACTCCCTTGTTGGAAATAATCAAATGGGAATCCAAGCTGCTGAGCCCAAGCCCAATTCCTCCCTTTGTTCTGGGGCTCTGGCAGCGAAGGGGTTCGGAGCAGGGTGACAGGAACTCGCCTTCTTTTAATTGACCTCCGATGATGAAACAATCAACCAAACGATTTAGAAATGTGCATCCAGTGAGATCATCCGGAAAACTTCTCCGTGAAGGAGCCTGGGGAAAGGAAGGTGCAATAATCCACCTGCCCTAGCCGCCTCGGCAGGCCTCACTGCGTGGCACAACATGGCACAGTATGGCATGGTGTGTCACAGCCACCCAGCGCCTCTTGGGCTACCTTGCTGTGGCTTCATGCCAGCAGCTGCCTCACTAGGTCCAACATGGGGAGAGGGTACAGCTAGATCTGCCCCAGTGAGGACACCTGCTCCCATGGGACACCTGTCCTCCTCGTTTCCAGTCCCAGCCCATCCTGAGCTGCTGGGCACCCATTTATCCCAAGCCAGCACCAAGTGGCAGTGCTGCCTGTCTCTGTTCCCAGACTCACTGCAAGTGCTGCCACCCCAATGGGCATTTTTAGGACTGGATTCCATGATGTTGTGGGGGGAAAACCCTCTCATCCCCAGGAGCACTGCCTCCTTGGGGATTTCCATCTCTTGCACCCTTTCCCCAGTTTTTTGTAGCCTGGCGGGAGGGCAGCCACCCGGGAAGGGCTGGCATGGCTCCCCAGCCCCAGCTGTGCTGCTGGGGCTGCCCCGGCTTCCCCAGCCCAGGTCAGTGCACGCTCCAGCTTGGCATGTGGCAGGCACTAATTTTGGCCCAAAGGGTTTCCCTTCAGCAGACTCTGCTGCCAGGGTGGTTTTGAAGACAATCTTAGCCAGAGTCTTCCTTCCTCGACTGCCAGTGATCCGGAGCCAGGCTGGTGTGTTTGTGTTGTGTGTACATGTGTGTGTGTATCTCCAAACCGCAACAAATATTTCATATTCATTTTCTTTCTTTCCCTTTTTTTTTTTTCCCCCTCCAAGCCCTTGGCTGTGGTATTTAAATAGTAGGTGTGGTCCCGGTGCTGCGTGCCAAAACCAACACCAGTTCCAGAGCAGATAACCCTGCGAGCAAACGCAGCAGCGAAACCACACTGAACTGCTGGGAGAGCCGTGCTGGGAGAGCCGTGCTGGGATGGGCAGTGCTGCTGGCTATGGCCACGGCATGGCCCTGTGGGCAGGCAAGCAGCAAGAGGGCACAGTGGCCACATGGCTCCCTAGCCTGGCACGAAAGCTCAGCCAAAGGGGCTGGGTGAAAGGAGGAGGTGGTGGAGTCAGCATGTCCAGCTGAAGGGCCATGCACTGGCTGCTCGCTGTGTGCAGCCAGGAGCTGTTTGGGATGGACCCAGACGGTCTTTTGGGGTTTGTTTTTTTTTTTATAAATAGAGGCAAAGCATGTTACTTAATCATCTATTTTCCTCGTTATAAACAATCAAAAAGATTTGTTTGATAGAATGGCTACTTTTCTCCCCCAAAAATGTAGAGCGTGAGCAAGTGGGAGGATAAGTCCCTCCAGTGTTTTAAAAGCAGTTCGCAAAGAAACTTTCTTACGCCCTGATGTTTTTCTCATCCAAGCTGAAAGCTCTGAAATATGGTGAACGTCATGTATTTCAGCATGAGTCACTCAGAGAGAAACAGCTGTGTCACCTTCCCTGGCAGTGCTGGCTGTGCTGGTGTGTACTGGAGACAGTGGGGATGGAGGGGACCTCTAGATGCTCTTTGTCCAAGGATGCATAGAGATAAGTCAATTCAGGCAGGAGAAGAAAGAAGAAGGATTGCTGCAGACCCAGAGCCGGAATGCCACCCTCCCCTTCCTGGGGCAACTGCCATCTCTGGGGATGGAGAGGGGTGGCCTTGGAGAAGCCATGAAGCTTTGAAGCTTCATGGTGTGAGCATAATCCCCAGGAAGTTCGCAAACTCATCCTCAGATGAGTGTGCACACAGTGCCGCAGGCAGTCAAGTGAGGACCTCAGCACCCCAACTCCAGCAGAGCTTGTGCTTGGCTGCTGGTGTCCCCCCAGAGCAGCATCCACAGCTGAAAAGACAAAGGAAGATCCTTATTAACCCTTCAATCCTCCACCACTTTCCCCAGGGCTGGCAGGGCACCAGGTTTCATGGAAGGTTGGTTCTCATAAGATTTTGCTCCAGGGGGAACCTGTTTGCCTTTTTCAACCTGTGGGATAGTGGCCCAGTGTCCTGGGACAGAGACTGGGGGAAGCCTGAGCTTTCCCAGACCTGGCACTCACACTCCACTGTCCTCCTCACTCCCTGGGTGGCTCTGGTGTAGCATACTCTGTTTGCTCCTGCCCTAAGCCAGTGCCTTGTGGGAAGTAGGCAGAAGGGGCAGTGCCATCACACAAATGTGGTCCCAGTCAGAGACCACTTGGGTGAACGGTCCCTGGAACACTCATCCTCTGGGGACAATGCCAGGAGGTGGGGATGTTCCTCTCCACCTGGAGCCAAGCAGCCTGCCTAGGGCATGACCAGGGATAAGTGTCCCCTGGCTAGACAGTGCCTGGGGGTGGCCACAGGCTGCTTGTCCCTGAGCAGAGCTGGTGCACGGCCACGGCCAGGCGTGTGGCAGGCACACCGCTCCCTGCCTCCCGGCCCCGCAGCAGCTGCAGCGCTGGAGAGGAGCCGGCCAGGCGTGCAGCACTTCGCCAGCAGCACAAGGTGCACAGCGGGGCCAGGATCCACCCAGCCCGTGGCAGAGTAGGAGGGTCCTTGGCAGACAAGGTGCTATTTTAAAATCCACAGCCGAGCCGGCTCCCTGCCCGACCTCAGCGCGTGTTCTGGCTACCGGCAAACAGCCTTGAGCCCAAACCCAACCTCCAGTGGCCTCCATTTTCCCTGGCTCCATCTTCTCTGTTGTGTCTCAGTCCCGCTCTGCCACTGCCTCCCACATGTCAGCTCGGTGCTGTGGCTCCCCAGGGAGCAGCTGGCCGCACTGGCACGTGTCCCAGCGTGGAAAGGAAAACAAAGTTCGGATGTCACCTCCCCAGTCAAGAGTGGAAAAATCTTTCCCAAAAAACACACTGTTAATTCCTCACTGAGTGTAGCCAATGATGGAGTCCCCAGCCCCACAGATTCACAGACAAACAGGGAATTTTCCACCTACATCAAAGCAGAGCCATATGATTTTGCAGGAACGGACATGGAGGTTGTGTCCTGTGCACCTGCCCGCCTTTCTTCTTGTTTTGGAAAATTGCAGTGACCATGAGGCACTGTGCAGGATACTGAGGTCCCCTGCTCCACACCATGCTGATTCTCAGTCCCTCCTGCCTCCCCCAGCACCCTATATACTGTGAGGCATAGGGAGCCTGGGAGCTTTCCCAGGAATTATGACCCTAAATTCATCTCCTCTCCTAGACACAAAAAATGAATGAGGCCTGATTGAACTCATGGCATAATTGTGAGGAGGCTGCTCAGCCCACAGCAGGGAATAGGAGGAATTGAAGGGGGTGGAGAGGGGATCTCAGGGGTTTAGATCTGTAAGTCTACCTTGGCCCCACTGCTGCCCCCATGCCTGACCCTGCATCCCACCTTCTGCTCTGGAGGGGAGGATGCTGGGGGGCAGGGAGAGTTTCTAAAGGGCTGAAGTGAGGTTCTGTGGCACTGTGGAGCTCTCTCCATGGAGCTGGGGAACTCTACAGGACTGTTTGTTGGGCTGTTCCTGGGTCAGTGAGCAGGGGATCACATAGGGAGAACCCAGCCCTGCATCCCAGGCTTTCCCCAACACCAAGCCCTTTGCAGAGCCTGCCCTCACAAACTTACAGCCCAGGGGTGGGGGATAGGATCCATGGCTTGGTGGGCAGCTCACCCTCCACTCAGGGCTGCCACATCCAAGTGGCCCAACCTCACTCTTAGCCCTTGGGTGGATTTAGGGAGCCAGGACGTCCCTAACATGACTTGAACCCGGCTTTGCCCCAGTAAGCCTGTTCCAATTCCCGTGGTGCAAACGGGGCCACAGCGGGCACAGGGACTTGGGGGCACCCGGCCGTGCCTTATTACCTCCCCCAGACCATCTCTGCCCTGGGAAAGGGTACTGCCTCCCCCAGCCCTCCGGTGTGGCTCAGGTGGCTGTACCTCCCCACTGGCCCAATCTGATGCACTTCAAAGCCGGGGCAGGAGCACGGGCTGCCTGCCCCGGGGACATTAGTGTCAGGCGGGGGGGGGACATGCAGGCAGCCCCGGCTGGCGGTGGGGATGGTAGGAGATTGCTCCGGGAATCTGCACTTCCCGTAAAGAGGCTGATTCCGGGAAGGAACCCCGGGCCGGAGTCATCAGTGGGACCATTACGGGCCACTTCAGCCATCTGGAACTTTTAGTCTCCAGCCAGGCCTGCTTCCACCGACGGTGATGTGTGGGGATTCTTCTGCCCTCCGAGTACACAATTGCAGGGTTATTTGCATCTAAAATGGGAGCTGGGCTCTTAGCGGCTCGTCTGCTCCTGATAGCGGGGCTGGGAGCCTGCTCGGGCGCTAAACCCGCTAATGCAATCAGCGGGGCTGGGGCTCTGCACATCAAAGATCCCCGGCTCCCTTACAGCAGCCTCCCGGCCACAAGCCTCCTCTCGGCCACCTTTCATCACTGACACAGCGGCTGTCACCCCACTCCCGGGGAGCCCTGGCTGGGGGAAGTCCAAGGAACGGGAATGATGAAGGGCTACCAGCCCTCCTTGAATGCAGGACAGGGCCACTGCTGTATCCTTGCCCGCACCCCTCTTATGGAGTCACAGAATGATTTGGGTTGAAAGGGACATTAAAAACCATCCAGTTCCAACATGCCTGCCATGGGAACCTTCCACTAGACCAAGCTGCTTAAAGCCCCATCCAGCCTGGTCACTCCAGCACCCCATTGCTGTAGTTTCCTTCCCTACAGGACTTCTTTTGTCCCTATGCATGTTGTGGAGGAACATGGCCATGGACAGACTGGGGAGGGGGCCACAGCCCCCACCACTGGCCTGAAGGAACCATGGGGCCAGCACAGGACAGGAGCACCCACAAACACTGTGACTCATTAATGGGGTTACTAATAACATCCGAAAGGAAACTGGCTGAGGCAGCTCTGGCCCACATTCTCAGCATCAGGGAGTGGCACCCACTTTATCCCACTGCAAGGTGTCCCTAGAGAAAGGACTGGCAGCCCTGGTGCCACGTACCAACAGGGAGAGTGCTGTGTGGCATCCACATAACAGGGTGCTGGGTGCTGGAGACACAGCTGGGTGGCTCAGCCAGCACCTCAGGGTGTCCTGGCTGTGGCTGCTACATCCCCCAAGGCGTGCTTGCAGACCAACCAGCATCTCCTTCTCTTGGGAAAGTGCTTTCCTCCTTGCTCATCTTCTGCACCTCAGGGTCACCGCAGAGAACCTGCCCTGGGAGTGGAGAGGACACTGCCCAAGGTGGCATCACTCTGCACCTGCAGGCAGGACAGTCCTGAGCCATCCCTGAATCTGGAGGCATGCACTGGGTGCTCCCACACCATGGTCCTACTCCTCCTGCTCAGGCAGACCCTAGAGACCCCTTGGTTCACTGCATAATCCTTGCCATAGGCAGATACTGGAGCCCATGCCCTGCCTAGATGGGCTTCTGGCTACAGCTCTCCTAGGGTCCATCTACAGCAGGGTCTAGGTGTGCTGAAGGGACAGCACAACGCTCCTGGAGGGACATGAAGATACCTACTGAGAGGCACAGGGGTGCTGGCTGTGCTGGCTCAGTGCCACCCAGGGCGCTGGCCCACAGCTTCTGGCCAGCAGTCACTGCTCATGGCAAACACAGCTGCTTCCCCATCCTTCTCCATACCCGGCTCGTGGCGCCAGTGCCTGTTGCCATATGGTGCTGATGTGTACACAGAGCCTGGGTACACACAGTGTGGCAGGAGCGCTTGCTCTGAGGTCTGCCTGGCCTCAGGGGGACACAGCACCCTCCAAATGCCTGCACCCTTTGGCAAGGAGCAGGGTGGGGGCCCTCAAGTGCCTGTACAAGGGATGGAGCCTCACCACTGGCTGAGCCATGTCTGATCTGGCCTGCTGGACATGGGGATAGGCTCCTGGCATGGTAAAGACCCACCCCTGCCACATGCTGGTGGGGACCTCTTAGGACAAGGTGGTGTTTTTCATGCCTGTTGGTGGCTTGGTGCTCCCAGTGCAACCAGCGGGATGCCGGGTGACTGCGGCGGTCCCACCCTGGCAGGGAAAGCTGGCAGTGACTCACCACCCTCACCAGCCCTGCCTGCTGGGTGACTCCTCCTGCAACCCATCCCACTGCTATTGCCAGCCCCTGCTCCTTCCCTGGGCCCAGATCCTTTGGGGTGCTGGGATGATGCTGGCAGGGCTGGCTGCTACCCATGGGGGATATCCCCTGAGCCCGGGGGACCCCACGCCCCATGGCCATGGCTGCATCATTGGCACCCTGTTCCTGTGCCCTGGCTTGGTGGAGCCAGATTCAGGACAGGGGGAAAAGAAAGTCATCCTCAACTCCTTTCTTCCTGTTTTTTCACCCTCTTGGGGGAATCCCCAATCCCTTCCACAGGGTCCCCCCATCCTCCTGCTCCCAACCAGCGCATGGGACAGGGAGCGGGGAGTCCTGCAGGGACTATTCCCATTCCCAGAACAGTACCTGGGGCTGGGCTGAGCCCTGCTCAGCCAACACCTCACCCAGGTGCCCCAGGGCTTGTTGGAATGTGCACATCCTGGGGGAAGGATGCAGGCAACGTTTGCATGCATCCAGGGAGAACGGAAAGTCACGTGTGGATGTGTCCCAGTTGTAAGCTGCCATTTTGGGAAAGGGGTTGTGGGTCTGGGAGGGGCAGACAGGCCAGGTAGGGGTGAGGCAGTAGGCAGGAGGTAGAGAGGGGACTGGCTTTGGAACCCTCCCCAGGAGGTTCAGTGGAGTTTAGCTCCCCTGCACAGCTGCTGTGGCAGCAAGCGGGTCCCTACAGAGCAAGTCTCCTGCAGCACGGTGTGGTCTGGTCTTGCCACACCCAGGGCAGCAGCAAGAGTCCAAGAGCAGCCCCTGAGTGTGCATGAGGCTCAGCCCCCCACACCGATTGCAGCAGGGGGGACATGGGATGATGCCCAGGATCTGGCAGGAGCAGGCTGGGGGCTGGAGCCAAGCCCTGCCTGTCCCAGCTGTCCTGCACAAGTCCTGCAGGCACCCAGTTCCCCACCAGGATCCACGGGCTGCAGGAGCACTGACACAAAGACAAGGAATTTTCTTTGCTTCCGATGCGGTGCTTTGCTTCTCCCTGCACTCCCATGGCTAAAGATTCATTGCATGAACCAGCGCACGGAGCCAAGGACCCCAAAACCAGAAGTGTGGGTTGACAGCACAGGTGATGGCTGGGAGCTGCAGGAGAAGTTGTGGTTGGTGGGAACTGGTGGGGTGGGCAGTGAGGAGTGTGAAGTTGGACCTCAGTTCTGCTGGGTGGTGGTGGGGAGGCAGCAGGGGGATTACAGGGTGGTTTGCATTTTTGGGGGTCTCCCTGCAGCCCTGTTGAGACGCTGGGTACAGTGAGGGGAGGAGCAGAGGGATCAAAGAGGTGGGGGAGAAGAGAAGCTCGTGAGTTGTGGGTCATTATCTGCTATTAACATCTGTAATCTCCCAAGAGCAAACTGGGATTTACAGCCTGTTATTAGGCTGTTACTCAACCTGTTGTGCAACAGCTCAATTAAAAAAAAANAAAAAAAAAAAAGGCAGCAAAAACCTGAATGTGATTAATAGCCTGCTAATAAGGGGGAAATCTCTCCTATTTAATTCAAACAGCCTCTGCCTAGGCACTCCAGGAAGGTATGGGCTCTCAGCCCAGGTTCCCAGGCTGGTTGCTGGGCTCCTGCTGGGATTCCCCCCGGCAACGGACACTGGATAGAGGTCCTGGGGGGTCGGTGGGTGCTGTTCCCCACCACGGATCTGGACTGTGGGTTCCCAAAGGCATTGGGGTGCAATTGCCACCTCCTCCCAACACTGCCTCCATGCAAAGGGATACTAAATGGTCCCTGGCCATTCTCTGTGGTCACCCTCTGGAAGAGGTGGAAACTCTGAGTCAGCTGCGGTTCTTATCCAAGCATCTCACCTTTTCTTTGGCCGTGACTCGCACCTGAGTCACTTTGACCCCACAGCTTCCTGTCCTCCCGCCTTTCACTGCCTGTGGTTCAGAGGGTGCTCTCTGCCCCCAGATGTTCCTACCCCAGCTACAGCTTCACCTCTTGACTCTCACCCCCTCTTCCAGACATCCAAACCAGTCCTCGCTGTTAACACCTCCATGGCCTTGAGACCACTCCACTGGGAGTGCTCCCTGGTTTCTGAACCCCTCTGCCCCTGGGTCTTTGTTTCTTCAAATTGTCCCTTCTTAGGAGAGGACAAGCTGGCAAGTGTCACAAGGCTGTTCTCCTCAAATCCAATCTCTGGACACTATGTGCACCCTACCCGGACCCCAAGGACTTGTCCCTTGTCCAAGATGGGGTCATCAGCACAGTCTTAAGCAGAAGATGCCAACAGGTTCCCTTGCACTTTGCAGCCTGGATTCAGCCCCTGCTGCTAAGTCAGTAGCCTCACTCAGCTGGCGTTTGACCCAGTGACTGAGCACCATGGCTAATTGGATTGCAGCCGGCCTCATTCCTATCCCTGCTGCCAGCCCAAGACCTGCATCTGGGATGCTTCAGGAAAGCCGCCGTCTGGGATCCACCTCTCTGCAGCATTTTCCTCTCCCTGCGGCATTAAATCCCTTGGCCACTTCCCTTTGGACACACACTGGCCCTGCCCAGAGGGACTCGCAAGCTCTACCCTAGGTGGAGAATTTGGCCACCCAGGAGCTGCTGCTGTCTCCATCCCTGGCTGAAGGCAACATCATCTGCAAATGCCGGTGTTTCTGGTCTTGCCAGCAATAGCTGGTCTCCAGGGCCATCCTTTGCCTGTCCTGGGGTGGTTGGAGGCACCTGGGATCAGAGAACAGTTCATGCCACCTCCAAATGACACCCGGGGAGTACTGAAGGGTCCCTGGGCAGTTTCTTACAGCAGCTTGATGCCTGTTTGGGAGCAAATACACCTGGGGAAGGCTGGGTTGGGATACCACAGGGCAGTGTGGACACAGCATCCATGGGCACCAGGGCAGTGGTACATCACGGGGGAACAAAAACATAGAACTTGAGTCCATGTTCTCCACACCTGACCACCCCCCAAGGCCAGGCAGCATCAGTTCACCCAGCCCACGTGCTGGTGATCACCACTGGAGCTGCCACCCACCACCACCTGCAGCGCAGGGCTGCAGTGGGCCAGGGCTTTGTTGGTGGCCCCTGGGCTCCCAAAGTATCCCAGCCGGCTGCTGCTGCGGGACATGTGGGCAGCCACACCATGCCAGCTTCCCGCAGGCTTGCTCAACACTGCGGAGGAGGGGAGCTGAGCCCGTCCCGCAGCCCACGCAGGTAATGAGGGCCCTGGCGGTGCCTCGTCAGCAGGCACCCTTGCTGCCCCGGCCGCGCATCCATCACCCGGCGTGGCGCACGCGGCGCTGGAGCCCGGCCGCTGGCAGGCCCAGCCCTGCCTGCATCTCACGTGGCATTGCGGCCAGGCTGCATTTTCCACATTCTGCCCCGCTCTGAGTCATCAACACTTCTGCTGCCAAAACCTGTTACCTGTGCCTGGCTGTGCCAGCAGTCTGTGCTGGCTCCAGTGGCTGTGTGTGGCTCCACGCAAGGCAATGGGCACCTATCTGTGTGTTTGCTCCAGGACGCTGTCCCCTGCCTCAGAGATGAGTTTCCCACCCTTGACCCCAGCAGAATTGTGCAAATGCTCCTGCCTTGCCCTGGGGAAGCTTTTGTTCTGGAGCTTCTGTGCCCCATGAGAGCACCTACCTTTGTACCCTTTGCCCCAAGCATCCCAAGGAAGGAATATGCACCCTCTGTCACCACTGCCCAGCTCCCCAGCTCCAGGCACTGCATCACTGACCTCCTGCTGCCTCCTGTCCCAACTCACCATGGTGCTTGACTCTTTCGAAGAGTGCAGCAGTGCTGCCAGAAACCTCACCCTGCTGGCAGCCAGCCTGCCCCAGCCCCTGCTGAGCTCCATGTGCACTGACCCATGTCCCCATCCAGACATGCCAGCAGTGCCAGCCCCCAGCCCTGGGCCTGGACTGGCATTTGCAAAGGTAGCCATGACCACGGCTCAGGCACATGGGAAGCCCTTGACTAGGGGCACTGGGTGCTGGCTGTGGGGATGGGGTGCAGAGGGAGAGATGTGTGGGGCTCCCACCCACAACCCCCTGGCAGCACCTTGGGATGGCTCACTGTCAGCAAGGAATGCCCATGCCTCTCCCATCACCCGTCTCTTCAATTCCCTGTGGAGCCTGGCACAAGTATGCTGGGGATTGCCAAGACCCAGCACCAGAGCGATGTGTGACCCCCAGCATGGATGGAATTCCCACCCCACTGTGATGCCCTTGGCTCACACCGATGCCAGCGTATGTGCAGTGACTTTGCTAAGCCATGGCTGAGCCCAGGGCACTGTGGCCACATGGGTGGAGGAGTCTGCGTGATCAGTACACCATAGAACCCCACCAGCCCCACAGTGAAACAACCCCTGGGAGAGCAGCCAGGAGAGGAATCAGTGTGAGCACAGGATGTACAGGAGTGTGGGGATGTGTAGCAGGAGTCTGTGTGGTCTGTGGGTGTCCATGGTGGTGGGCCATGTGTCCATATCCCCATGTGATGTGCAGGCACACGTGAACCCAAAGTGAGCCCGTGTGGCCGGGGAAGGGGTGAGGTGAAGGGGGCTGGTGAGTGGGCACATAGGGGTTTACATGTGTGAGAGGAATGTGGGGGATACCTGGTGTGGGGTCTGGGCTCACCCAGGCACGCACAGATATGGTGGGTGTGTATGTGATGTGTGTAGGCATGTGTAGGCATGTGTGGGCATGTGGATGCGTGTGCATGCGTGTGAGGGGTGCACATGCATTCCCGTGGGGGCATTTGTGTGGTGCAGATGTGTATGTGGGATGCTGATGTGTGCACAGCGAGTCTGGAGGGGTGTGGGGGGAGGCCTGTACAGGCCTGTGGGATTTATGTCCAGGCGTGTGCCTCACTCCTGGGGAGGACAGTGTAGAGGGGGGCATAGGAGCTGTGTGTGTGGGTGGTGTGTGTCTGTATGTGGCATGAGCCCTGCAAGGCGCTCATGATGTCAGGTGTGTGTCTGTCCACCTGGGCCACACGCAAACATGTGCAAGTGTCCACGGCAGCAACTCCCAGCACTCAGCAGTGCCGGGGAGCACCGCCGGCTCACTCGGTGCCAGCAGCCAGTGAGGTCTCGTGCAAGCAGGTGGCTGGGGAACAGCTCTGAGCCCTTCCTGGTGCCTCTCCCCACAGCAGTGGCTCCAAGCTGTGACACAGGGGCCAGGCTGTCTCTTTCCGGCTGTTTCCCAGCCTGTCAGGCCAGTCATGTTGGGTCTTGCTGCGATTTCCCGGATGGTTGCTTGGCACCTTCCTCTTCCCCATCCGGATGGACAAGTTCCTGGAGCACCAAGCTGGGGCAGCGCATCTCCTTGGCTCCTGCCCTGCCTTTCCACCTCCGTGCCCTGGCTTCAGAATCCCTCCCCAGCGCTGGCCAGCTCCCTGCCTGGGTGGTTTGAGGGGGGCGGTGAGGCAGCGGGGCTGCGAGCGCTGGCTGCGGGCGGGCACTGAGTCACGCCGGGCGGGCGGCGCGGGGACAAAGCTGCCGCCGCTGCCGGGCGGTTGGGGCGGCCGGACAGGCTGGGCGAGTCAGGCCCGGGCGGGCAGCGCGGGCGCCGCTCGTTCGCCGCTGTGGCTGTAGGACGTGCCGGGAGGAGCAGTGCTGCTGGCCGTGGGCACCTCCCGGTGCTGGAGCCTGGGAAGAGGTGCCCGGGGCTGGGCAGGAGGGCAGGGGCTGCTCGGGGCCGGGAGCTGGGCAGGCAGAGCTGGGCTGGGATGGCTCCAGTGAGCTCGGCTGTCCCTCCCACTGTGCTGGATGGCATCGGCCATATGGGGATGCTCAGCCTTGGGGAGAGGCCAAAACTCTCACGGCCCATGGAAATTCCCTTCCTTGTCTGGAGCCATGTGCAGCTCCGTGCCGGGGGTAAGGATGCAGTATTGAGCAGAGGATGTAGCAATGGCCGGAGGCAAGCTCATGGAAGCTGCTTGTCATGCTGAGCCCTGCTGTGCCTTGCTGTCCCTGCAGCCTGCCCAGGCTAACTCTGGCCATGCCATCACTCCTGCCCTGGCAGCAGGACAGCCTGCTTGCCCACCCTTCCTTCTGCACATGGGGAAACTGAAACAGAGAGTGTGGCAGAAAAGACATGTTGGGTTAAGCTTCACAGACGCTATGGGCCCCGAGCCATAAGCCCTGGCCCACACACTGCAAAAGCATCCTTTGGGGAGGGCTGGAATGTGCAGCTCAGACACTGTGGTAATGCCAGACCCATTTCAGTGTCCCCAACAGCCAGGGGACAGCCCAGGGCACATGCCCCCCAAGCCATGCTAGGCTGCAGTTCTGTGCCCTCCTGGCCACACAGGCTCTTGGCTGGGGCAGGGGAAGTGCAGGCCCTCAGGCACTCGGACCTGTTCCATTTATTCCCACAACCTGTGATTAGCATTGCTGCCAGGGTCTGTAATTACCCACAGCTCTTCCTGGCAGGAGCATGGTCCTGGTGGGACAATCCCCCTGCAGGGAGCCAGAGGGACCCCCTAGGCAACAAGTCCCCTCTGGTACCCTGCCAGACCCAGGGGCCACATCCCCACTGGAGAGACAGAAGGGCTTCTTTCATCCCTGGCGTTTTCAGGAGCCCCTTGGCAGTGGTGTCCCACCAGCTGCTGCACAGGGCACCAGGGGCAGGAGGCAAATGAAAGGGGGATCACTGACTCAGCCCAAGGTACGGAGGAGTGGAGCTGACCAGCCCCACTGCTGAGTCAGGGTCTCCTACCTGGCAAGTGAGGCCAGACAGGAGGGATAGAGCCCCTCAGTGCCCAGAGGCTGGGTCATTGAGCTCTGCTCTCCATCCCTAATGAAGTCCCTCCCATCCCTTCCATAGACATCTGGTTAATGAGCCCTGTATTTCCTGCTGGGAAGGTGCTGGGAACCTTGTCCTTTTGTGGTTGTAACCCTTCCCAGCCCAGGCTCCTGCAGTGTGCCCTGTATCCATTCCTGGCTGGCAACTGGAGGGTGAGGATGCACCTGCCGTAGGGACCCAGACTTCAGGGCTATTGACAAGTCTGGGTGCCCTAGCAGAGCCAGGGTATGTCCAGCTTGTGTGGTCCCATCCAACCCCACAAGTATCCTGAGGAATGGTTTGGGGGAGGGCCAGGTCGGAGACACCCAAAGGACCTTGTGGACCCCACAGGGCAGTAGGGTGGAGGTGCAGGGATGAGGCTCTGGTGAGGGTCAGGCTGCATCCTTAGTGCATATCTGGGGTGCAGCTCTGCCACCGCAGCCAGGGGCAGGGGCCTGCTGTGGTGTAAGGAAGCCAGGTGCATTGCCTCAGAAGGGATGGCAGCAATTTACATCACTGGAGGAACCTATTCCTGGGAGCGTCAGGGCCTGGCACACCTGTGCACCGGGCTGTACATCTCTGGCACACACATGTAGGGATGTGCAGATTCCCTGAAGCAGCATGTGGGCAGCACCTGTGACCCATGTCTTGGCTCCAGTGCCATCAGATCAGTATCCAGAGCAAGGGTTCTGGACACTAAGGCCCAAACAAACCCACCACATTCCTATTGTCCCCCATATTGTCCCACCAGAGCCTTCACCCCATGAGTGATGCTGGCCTGGGGCCAGGACAGGTAGAGCAGGATCCCTGCTCTGGCCTGTCATTTTGTCTCTGATTGGATCCCCTGCTGTTCCCCTTCATCAGGGCTGAATGACAGCTGGCTAATGAGGGGAGTGTGATTAGCAGGGCAGGGGGCTGGCTCTGGGCACAGGAGGTTTCCCTGGGCCAGGTAATGACAGACTTCTGTCCCCTCTGCTCCTGCCCCCAACAGAGGCAGGGGGATGAGGATGCCCCAGGCAAAGAGTGGGTACCAAAGGGCTGAACTCAGCAAGTCCTGGCTGTTCCCACTCGTTTGTAGTGTCCTGCTAAGGGGATGCCTCAGCTGCCGGAGCCTGGCTGGGGATCCAGGAGTCCTGGCTCCAGTTCAACTCCCCAGTGTGTCACCTGTGGGGACATCCCAGCACTGTCACCCCCAGGCCTGAGGATCCTGGTCCCAGCTGGGAAACTCATCCAGCCATCAGGTCCTGTCTTGTACACCACATATATAGAGGCCAGGGTGTACCCAGGATGGGACAGATGCCTGGACAGCAGGCTCCAACTCACTTCAGCCCTGGGCCAGAGCACCATGGGCTGCAGAGGCACACAGGGCCAGCTGCCCCCCACACTGGTCTCCTGTGCAGGGGCCAGCATGAGGACACATCAGGCAGGATGGTTTGGGAGACACATTGCAGCCCATGGCTGCTGGGAGCCAGGAACAGGGTCTGGTTCTTGCGTGGGCTGAGCTGGGTATTGTACTTGGAAGAGGCCAGGACAGAGCAGGAAGAGGAGTAGGACTGGCTCCCACTCCTGTGCATGCTGAGGGTGCTGTCAGGCCTTGGGGGATGGAGGTGTGGCTCCCCACTTCAGCCAAGGTCACATAGCCAGTGCTTGGACATACTTCAGCCCTGCTGGGGTCTTGCACCCTGTGAGACTGGAAGGATGTGGGGAACCCAGGCTGGACATGGTGTGCAGAGGCAGGACCCGGCAGTGGGACCCTGGTGCAGCCAGCACATGGGGCGGGTGCTGTGCCTGCAACCTGGCAAGCAGGAGAGTGGAGAGGAAGATGGATTGCGTGTGACAGGCTGGGGATAATTCACTGCTCCTGAGGAGAGAAATCTTCCACCTGGAAAGGAATCTGCCCCCCTCCGCCCTCAGCCCAAGAGGCTGCAGCGCCCAGAGGGGTAGGGAGGGGTGTGCAGGTGGCCTGCTGCACTGTGAGCCTGCACTGGTAGGGCAGGCAGCACCCTTCACCAGGCAGGGCACCTGCAGTGCTGCTGTATCTGCATGGGTCCCCTCTGCCCCACAGACAGGAGTCCTGACCCTCTGATGGGATGCTGGGAAGGAAGGTGGGGCTGGTGCCAGATGCTCACCCACCCTGCAGCTGAATGTGCACACCCACCACAGCCAGCACTGCCCCTGTGCTGAGTGCACGTGCTGGAATGAGCTGGAGGGTGCTTCCCGATCCCACCAGCTACTGGCCACCAACAGCCTGGAACCAGCAGCTCCTGTCCTGGCATACGGGTGGGGGCATGATCCCAGTGGGGTGCTTGGAGGCCCCAGCAAGGTGTGGTATGTGCACTGCTTTGGGAAAAGCCGTGCCAGGCAGAGCTGAGAGGGCTGAGAGCCAGAGCGGCTGGAGGGCTCGTGGGGAGGGTATGGCCTGCATGCCCCAGCCCATCACTGCTGTGTTAGGGAAGCCGGCTGGGTGGCAGGCCCTGGCATGAAGCGGCGTCTTGGCTGAACACCTCTCGTGTCTTAGCATCTCCCAGGAGAGGCAGAGTGTTCCTCTACGGGTGTCCTGGCCTTCAGGCTGCTGACTACACACTGACATGTGTGTGTGTGTGTGTGTGTGTGTGTGTGTGTGTGTACACGTATGTCTGAGCATGAGCATACTGGCTGTGCACGTGACACATCTTCAGTCAGGGCTAATTAGGCAGTGAGCTGATCAGCAAACGACCCTGAAGGCATTGGCTTTCTGGGGACAGCAAAGGAGACAAATGAGGATCAGTGAATACACACATTCCCCCACAGTGTCCCTCTCAGCCACACCTGAGCCACAAAAAGCCTTGCACCAGAGTGTCCTCAGGGAGGATTTTCCCCACCTTCAGCCAGGTACATCCATCCCTGTTGTCCTTGTCCCCAGCTCCTTATCTTGCTGGGAAACTGGCTGAGATGATGAGGATAACACTCCAGCAAGGATGCTGGAGCAGGCTGCTAGTGCTGGGAACCCATGAAGGTGGCTTTGGCTCCCCAGGGTGGACAGACACACCAGGGGGACACAGGGACACCCTGCTGAGCCAAGGGCACAGGTGGCCATGCCAGGCACTCCACCTGCAGTGGGCAGGACTGCAGCAGTGCGAGCGCTCCTCTGCCTGGCACTGTCACACTCCCTGTGTCGCCTCGCCGTCCTGTCCCACACAAACATTCCCTCACTCCCGGCCATGGTAAATATTGTTGCAGGGCAAACAGTGAATCAGCCCTCTTTGTTCGAGTGCTGCTGGCAGCCCCATCTTGTTCGACTGCTGTTTAATGACCCTCCAGTTGTGTACCCTGGAGGTACTCATTAACCTTGGGCTGCAGATGGTGAGGAGGATGGATCTGAGCTAGCCAGAAATGCTTTAACAGTGCTGGGGACCAGCTCTGGGCAAATTTTGATGACCTTTTACCAGGAGCGGATGTGCCAGAGGTTTCCCCTCACACCTCTGCAAGGTGCGGCCAAGCTGCTGACAGCTCAGCAAGCCTACAGGCTGAGGCTTTTATCACAACCCATGAGTTCTATTTTATTTTCTTTCCTGATTCTCCTCCCAGTGCCGTTGGTGGAGGAGTGGGAAGGGAAATTTAACGAGAAGTTGTGTGGTACTTAGTTGCCAGCTGGAATTAAACCTTGACACCACAGTGGTACAGCACAATGGGGATTGACTTGAGCAGCATCCCCTTCAGAGCATCCCTCTTCAGCTCAGTCCATGCTCCTGGCACAGCCATGGGGTGCAGAGAAGCTGCTGGCTCTTGTAGAGGGATGTTCCAGCCCCTGTGTGCAACAGGAGGGTTTTAGAGACCTCATGATGGTAGCTGGGGGTAGGAGGGCTGTGCAGGACAGCTTGGGCAGGTTGGTGAGCACCATGGAAGTGAACAGCGGGACATCCTCAGACGTGCAGGATGCAGGACAGGGGCTGGAAATGGGTAGACCAAGAACAACTAGGAGAAACATGGGTGCTGAGCCCATGGGAGCCTTCTGCCACTGCTGAGGGGCTGCTCCTGCCGCTCTGCCTGGTCCTCACCTCCCATTCATATGTTCCTGGCTCCCCCACAACACCTTGAACTCAACCCCACACTGTAGTCTGGTTCCTTCCCCCATTTTTGTCCATGCCTCACCCTTAATGGTGGCAGTGGCTCTTGACCCACAGTGGTCCCATGGTGGTCAGTCCCCAAGGGGCAGTGCCAGCACAGCCCAGGGACACTCAACTGGAGCTAGGCCCAGGATGTTTCAGGGTCCCCAGGGCATCAGCACCAGTGGCACACCAGCAACAGCAGGTGCCAGGATGCCAACCCCAGCCCTCTGTGTCGCCACACAAACCTGTTCCCAAGGCTCCAGGAAAACAGGGCAGGTGGCAGGTGACAGCACAGGGCCTTGGGCCATCCCCATTCCCACCAGCAAACTGCAGGAGTCAGCATCTCCAAAGGAGCAGGTGCCTGCTGGAACTTTACCACTGAGGCCTGGTGGGATCAGAGCAGGGCCATGGTGTGGGGCAGGACCCTGTGCCCGTGTCCTGTAGGGCTGTGCAGGACCCAGCTGTGCTGCTGGCAGAGGGGACAGCCTGGGGAGGACCGCAGAGACTGTGCAGGGTGCCCGGCACGTTGGATCGGGGCTGCCAGGAAGGCCCCGATAAACATCTAGCCTCTGTTTATTTATGACTGAGGATATTTACACCGCAAAGTCCTTTAAATTTAGCTGGGGACACACCCAGGCACCATCCAGGGCTGATGGGGAGCTCCTGGTGCAGTCCGAGCTGGCACACCAGCTCAGGCAGTGGGTACACCAGTGGCATCAGATGTGGCCTGGAGCTGTCACCCTCAGGACTGACACCCACCATGGGGTGCGAGGCACCGGAGCACGGCTGTGGGGACAGCAGCACTTCTCATGAAGACAGGATGAGGCTGCACCCCAGAGGGACAGGGCTCCCGAGGACGATGGCACAGGCTCCGTGCCCACGCAGTGAGGACCCCAGTGCCACCGGGGCAGGTCCATGTCTCCTCTGACACAATCCGACACCTTCCTATCCCTGTGGACAGTGCCATGTGAGCCTGGTTGTGGGGTCAGAAACAATCCTAGGGCTACATCCCGAAATTACAGCCCGGAGCTCAGCCGAGTGGCCTCGGAGCAGCCCGGGGCCGTGGGGCACGCTGCGCTGCTGTCCCTCCGGCCGCCGGTGCCGGGCCGTGCGGAGCGTCCCCCGCCGCCGCGGTGTCTGCCTCCCTCTGCCGGCAGCGGGACACCCGGCGCGCCCCGCTGCCGCTCCCGGCTGTCGGGGCTCCGGGGTCTGCGGTCCCTCAGCCCCGGGGCAGCACTGTCCCCCGCCAGCCAGGCCCGATGCCCCCTTCTTCTCCTTCCCCCAGCTTTGGGTGAAACGCGGCATTTTGCTCCCGCAGTTTCCGGCTGCTCCACGTGTCGCTCTGTCCTCGCTGCTACAGCATCGTCTGGAGAGAAGAGGTTTGGCATTTCCCGTGCCCTGCAGTGAAGCACAGAGCAGTGTCCAGGCACCCACAGACGTGGCTGCCCCATGTCCCATGTGTGCGGTGCCATGGACACTCAGCCCAGCACCCTTTAGCATGTGCAGCCCTGTGCTGCGTGGACGTGCCACCGTGCTCATCTTACCAGACTCCTTGCTGGTCTGCCCAGTGCCTTTAACAAGTTAATTCCTTGTCTTGGAAAGGGACTCAATAGTTTTGGACAGGCGAGGTCGAGTTTACACGAGGCAAAGGCAACGTGCGTTAGGATCCCTACCCACTCAGTCTTTGTTAATTAGATCCCATCTCAAGCTCTGCTGTTTCTTCAGGACAAATGCGATGCCCACCAGCCTGTGATTGTCCTTGACAGCTAAGACAGCCAGCCCTGTGTCTTTCCATAAATGTGCTGCACTTCATTCTACTCTGACACCAAGCCTTTTACCTACAGCTTGTCCTAAAATCCCTGCCTCACAGAGCAAAAGAAGTCCTAAACGACTCTGTCTCTGAGCACTGGGAGCTTAGGGCTGGCCAGCCTCAACAGTGCCGGCCTGCCCATCTCTCCAGCATCTCACCCTGTGCCATGGGGACCATTTTCCCAGGCTGGTCCCCAGGCCTGGGCCATCTTCCTCAATCTTTTCCAGCTGTCCCCTATGTCCCCTGCTTCCCTTACTGCTGCCAAGTCACATTAACAACTGCAAAACGGTGGAGCCTGCTGGGGTGAGTGTCCCCAGGACAGGCAGCTCTGCATGGCAGAGCCTGGCCTTGCCCGGAGGCTGCTTATCCCTGTCTTCAGACATTCCAGACCTTGTTTTCAGACTTGGGGACACTCTCAGCAGGGATATCTGGATTTTATCTGCTGTGATATCTGATTTTATCTGCTCTCTCCTGCTCCAGCTCTACACATGGAGCTCCTGCAAGCTCTCCACAGGGAGACAAGAGCCGTTGTGATTACAGGGGTGATGGGTGCTCGGCACACCCCAGAGGGACACGACCCTTGTACCTTGTACCGGCAGTGAGGGCTACGGGACCCACGCCGGGCTGTGCCCACCGTCTCTGGGAGACAGCAGCCCTGAGGGAGCCGCAGGAGCCAGGCAGGATCGGGGACCCGCTGCTTTGCCGGCCGCTGCAGTGAGCAGCAGCTGTCCGCAGAGGGAGCGCGGCTCCTTCCCGGTCCCGCTCCTCCTCCTTCTGCCGGCAGCTCCCCTTCGGGCCCCGGCACCTCTGCCCCTGAGCGTGAGTGCTCAGCAATCTCCAGGTCCCCCGGGTCCTCCGCACAGAACGGGGCGAGCTGCGGGACAGGAGGGCAGAGAGGTGACCCTCACTGAGCGAGGTTAGGTCCATGTAGCATGGCTGCCTCCATCTCTCTGGATATGTGCTGAGGAGATCCCCCCCAGTCGCTTAGGGGGTCCCCAGCATTCCGGTCTGGACCTGCCTGCTGGCAGCAGCCGTAGAACCTGCTCATTTCTGCTGGCATCAGGAATTCTATTTAAAATTACCTGTTGGTGTCCCGGGATCCAGAGGCTTCAACCATGGAGCTCCCCAGCAGCCCCCTCCCACTCTGGGATTTCCACTCCTAACACAGTTAGTGTCCTTTTTGCACCAGAAGGTGCTGGATTGCCATGATTCCATTGCCATGAGAAAGACTCAGACTCTTTAAGTGACATTTAAAATGCTATTTAATAGAGCTCACACCATGAAATGACTACTATAGATAATCTTAGATCCCCTGACATGCAGGAACCCTGAGTGGCCCAGCACTGAACAGACCTCCAGTCCACACACAGCACACCATGCAGACCCTGTCAGTAGAAAGGGTTATTCCAGTTTAGTCATTTGAGCTATTACAGAATTTCCTTAGAATAAAACAGCTCTCTTCAGTATTTTACAGCCAGAAACAAAAATTCTGGTATGAGAACTTCTTGCAGCTGTTTCAAATAAAGGCACAGATATTCACGTGGCAGATACCAGGTATGAGGTCCCTGCAGACGCCTGTTACAGCCTGGTTTCTAGCCTGGCTGAGCTTAGCCCAGAGCCAAGGGATGCCCACAGCATAGGTCCGGGCCTGCACAGGCTTGCTGTTACATGGGTCACTAACTCCTCCTGCCCAGGACGACAGGAGCACCCTGGCTGTAGCCTGTCAGAGCTGCAGGGGGATGGGCTGTTTCCTAGGGCTCCTACTCCGACGATGTCATTGTCTGTCCCTCCTCCATGGGGATGATTGGCTGATTTCCCCGAAGGGAATTTCAGCAGGCGTCAGAGGATGGGTGAGGAGAAATGTCACGGACTTGCCCCAAAGGGAACTGAAACCCCTATGTCATTCAGGGTGGAGGACTGCAGGATGAGCTCTGTGGACAGCACCTCATCCTCCTCACTGCCCTTGAGAATGCAAAGGAAATGGCCTTGGGGCCTCTATCCAGGGATTTGCACCATGGCAAATGTTGTTAGTGGGGAAGCACTGGCTGCTGCTTTGCCAGGCTGCAGCAGCCATTGTCCCTTGTCCCTCAACCCACTCTCTGTGGGAGTGCCACCACCCCAGGGACGCTGCCCAGCCCAGCCTCAGCAGCCAGGTGTGATTTGTGCCCTGGTCTCTGCCTGCCCACCACTCCCTAGGGACGCAGGACCAGCTCTGCCAGGACCCAAGAGGCAGCTGGCCAGGCTGGGGAGAGGAAGGTGCCTGAGGCAAAAGGGGAACGGGATGGGGAAGGGGATGGGGGTTGGGGGATGGGGCGTTGTGCACCCTGCAGCATGGGGCTGGCTGCCAAGTTGCAACAGGAGCTGGGAGCATTTCTGCAAGCCCTGCTGAAGTTCCGGGCACCAGCTATCCCTGTCTGGGGGGGCAAAGGTGGGCTTGACAAGGCCCAAGGCTGCAGCCACACACCCTCCCCAGGCAGAATGCCCGAGGGTGCACTGGGACATGGCAGGGAGACAGGCCCTGTGTGATGCTTGTCCCAGCCCAGGGTGCTCTGCAGCCCGTGGGTGGCAGGCTGAGCATTACAGTGATCGCTTCCAGCTGCTCCAGGTCCGTGGGTCACTGTCATGGGATAGCTCCCAGTGGCCAGGCAGCGGGGGACAAGGGACAGCTATTTTGGGCAGCCCAAAGCACCCCAGCTGTCATGCTCTCTGCAGCACAGTGCACTGGGGCAGGGACCTGGGAGCTGCCCTCCTCAGCACTACGAGAAGTGGACGTGCTTCCCACAAGGGTCCCAGCACCCTGTTGCCCCCCACACCTGGGGGAGCACCACATTCCAGGGATGAGGCAGCCCAGGGGAGGGCTGACCTGGTTGATGCCAAACCCATCCAGATGGCTCTGTGCCTCCCAGACAGGTGTGACCAGGGCAGAGGGAGGAACAACAGCCTCGGGACCTGAAGCCAAAGTATGAGCTCCCAGCAGTGAAATCCTTGTCTGTATCCAGGACTGTCCCCACCAGCCACACATAACTGTGGTGTTAAACACAAGCCCTGCGTTGTGAGCTGGGTGCTGTGTGTGCCGCCAAAGAAAGCTGCAGGGAAGGCACAATGGGGCAGTGTAGGGGTCCTGCCTCAACCCCTGTGGCTGCTGTCCCCTGGGCATCCACACCCATCTTGCTGCCCATCAAAGCCAGAGCTTCCCCCAGGCTGTCTGGATACTCCGTAAGGGAATTTTCCCAGGTCATTAGCAGGCACGCAGGCACGGGAGTGGAAAGTCCCCAGGAGATGTGGCTGCTGGGGATGCAGCTCCCTGTGACCGGGAGCAATGATGCCTGTGGCATTTCCTCCCGATGTCACTCGCCTGTCCTGGCACTCGCCCAGGCTGTGGGCACTCAGTGGAAACCTGGAGCTGGAGAGGGTGTGAGCTGCTGGTAAAGCCTGGGGCAGGGCTGGGGGAAGGGCAGCCCTTGGCACATCAGGGACAGGGGTCCCAGGATGCAGAGGGGTGCCAGAGTAGGAGCATGGCACTGCCCTCACAGCTTTGCAAACACGCCAGGTCTATGCTGGGGAGCAAGGCAGCTCTCACGAAGTAACTTCAAACTACTGACAAATCAGGGACAATTTTGGGGGCTTTCCAAGAGCTTTGATACTATCAAGGGTGCTTTGGGGCAGGAGAAGACATGCTGTCACAGAATGTTTCAGTTCCCCACGAGTCAGGCAGGATGGAAATGCTATGCCAGAGAGAAAAGAAAGATGGGAAAGCTGGGTGGACAAAACATGAGCTGGTGGGGCTTCTGTGGCACTTCTGCTGCTCCTCTTGGAACACCCTTCCTGGTAATATGGAGTCAGCTGTGAAATCCCCAGATTGGGCAGAGCCAGCCCATTCCTCCCATCCTGAAGGCAGAGGTTGTTACCCACCAGCTCACTCCCTTTCCAAGCTCCAGTGCTCAGGTGGGAAGTTGGGGAGGGGGGGCCACTCCAGAGAGTGTGGTCTCCCCGTCTCTGCAGCTCCTCAGGCAGCCTGATGCCCTTTAGGGCTGACCTGCAGCCTGGGGAACTGTAAGAGGCCTCCAAGAAGATGGTTTAAAAGAAAACCTGTTGATGTGCTATCATACCAAAGCTGAACTTTAACCTTCCCCTGCTTCCTCCTATCCCAGGATACACACAAGCACTGGAGCTGTCATTCCACGTGGGGTGGGTAAGGAGCCCCCAGTTTTGCATGCAGCATCCCACTTCAGGGAGACCTCAAGGCCAGGTCCAGACCCAGCAGTCCTGGGGCTCACGGTGCTCAGGAAGTGCTTGGGACACAACCCCAAGGTCTCTCTGGGATGGTGGAGAGCCAATCTCCATGTCAGGCACAACAGCAGGGACAGCATTAAATCCTGCTGCATTTGATGCACACCTGAACTCAAGGACAAGCTCTGGACCACATCAGGGCTTCAAACACTTGGGGATTACCACAGGCCCGTGCTGCAGGCCTGGTGCGTGGGAAGTCTTCAGAGATCACTGGTGTTTCAGCCAGCCCATCCCTCTCACAGGTGCTGGGAGCTGGCATTTCCTCCCCACCCTTCACCCCTCTGGATCCTTGCCCGCATTTGCCCATGGTTTCCCAGGCAACAGCACCCGTGGAGATAGGAGAGGAGAGGCTGTGCTGCCTAGGCAGTGGTGCCACCCACATGGTGACCCATGTCCCCCACGGAGATGGCACTGACGCCAGGAGGTCGCTGCACCTGCCCGCAGAGGCGGAAACTTCCAGCCTCACAGATTTGAATGGCACTGGGGTAAGAGTGCTGTGGCACCAGCCCCACCACCATGAGAGGATTTGGGGGACAGCATGACACCTGCCAGCCTAGGGGAGAGATAGTGAGGAAGGAAAGAGACAAGTGCTCTGAGATAGGGAATGGGGGGTGGGTGATTGCTACCAGATGGGGAGAGAGGGCTGAAGGGGCACAAGTACAGGCTGGAGCACCTCTCCTAAACCCCTTTGGCTTTGCAGCCTCCCATCCCACAGATCACATTTGGTCTCTGCTCCTGCTGCGCCTCTGGGCACCAAGAGAGCCCAGGGAAGTCCTGACAGGTGTGGTAGGACCGTGACAAAAGCCATGGGTGCACAAAGCAGCTAGGTTCTTGGGGAAGGAGGTGTTTGCACCCGGGTGTAGGGTGCTAAAAGATGCTGCAGTATCTCGGAGGTTGCAGGGGGGAAGGAGCAGCCCCTCACTGACCCACATGGAGCTGCAGGGCCCCTCCTCCTCTTCCCCCATGTTGAGAGCACAGAGGAGATGCATAGAAAGTGAGAGAGATCCTAAGAAGGGTGTTTGAAAGCATGACTTTCAATGGAAATCCATCCCTTGAGGATGAAGTCTGCAACTCCACAGCTGCCAGCTCCTCTCCAAAGCCCAGATCCTGGGGCAGGGGTGAGGGTTGCAGCCGAGTTCTGGCTCTGACTCTGGGTGTGGGATGCTGAGTTCAGGAAGCCAGGTATGGGGTGGTGGATTCAGGTTGTGGGTGCCAGATTTGGGTTGCAGAGCGTAGTGTGAAGCCACACACATCCGGGAGCGAGGGTGCTAGAGCACCCTCCTTGTGCAGAACAGCCATGCGTAGGTGTGTGGATGTGGGAGGACCCGAGCATCCGCTGGTTTCACTGCTGCCTTCCCCTTCCTGCTGCAGGAGCCCTGACTCTGGCTCTACCACTTAGAAAATGAAAGCAGTGTTGGTGCCTGACTGCGCTGGGGCCATCTTCCATCCTGTCCCAGCACACTGGTGAGACTGCTGCAGCAGGGCCTGGACAGACACACCCAGGGCACCAACCCCATCGCTGCCTCCACCTCTACCCCCTGCCTGTGGAGGATTTCCCTAACCAGGCACCAACCCTCAGGGACAGCAGGGATCTGTAGAAAGACAGGTAAGGGATGCTTCCCAAGTTGGTCGGAACACTGGGAGTTCAGCCTTGGGAGGGTGTGCAGGGCTGCGGAGGTGGAAAGGATTCTTGACAGGATGTGGGAAGGGCTGTGCTGTTGCTGGGGTGCTGGGCTGTGCTGTTGTTGAGGTGCTGGGCTGCACCCCTGCCACGCTCCCCAACAGCTCCTTCCTGAAGACGCAGGGTGCAGTGCCAAGGCCCCAGGGTGCAGAAAGTGGAAGGGATTCAGGGAGCAGAGCAGGGTGCTGGAGAGCAGGCACCTATCCCAGCATGTGGGAAGCCCATTGGGAAGGAAAGGGGAGGGAAGGGAGGCCTCGGCGAGAGGCCAAGCAAAGGGGTGGCCCCTGGCGCACTCGTCATGCATTACTGGAAACATCTGGCCTGGGATGTGGGGGCGTGCACTGGCTGCACACACATGTGTGCACATGCGCATGGACATGGGGAAACACACACATGTATTTATGGGTGCAAGTGTATCGGTACATGCACCCACACCTGTGTGCACGCACGTTCACATGTGCCCACGTACCCATACATGGCTACATATGTGCCCATACGTGTGCAGACATGTACACACTGGCAAGGAGGTTTGCACACACATGTAGATGCCCACAGACATGGATGCAAATGTGCAACTATGTGTGTACACACTCCTGACTCCATAGGGGTGAGTGTACAGATTTCCATGAACACACGTGTGCGTACATGTGCCAGCAAGCACACTTGCTGCAGCATGCACAGGCATGGACACACCGGTGCGTGACCCACACGTGTGCAACAGACACAACGCACACATGCACAACAGTCACAGTGACCTCACACATCTTGGCTGGAGCCTGCGGCCATCCCACTGCCTGGGATTGCCATGGCACTGTGCCCTGGCAGTGTGTGCACGCTGCGTGTGGCGGTTCCTCTGTGTGTGAAAACGTGTGTGAGCAGGGATGCCTGTGTGTCCAGTGAGAGCCTCTGTGTGACCATACATCCCGTATAAGTTCACAGGTGCCACGTGCCTGCACAAGCCTGCATATGCCCCTCCATGTCCACATGCCTCTGAGCTGTATGTGGGATACCGGTGCCTATGTGAGCCAAGTATGCCAAGTGCGTGCCCAAGTGTGCCAAGCGCACAGTGTGCCCGTGCATGCCCGCGTGTGCAGCGTGCCCGTGTGCGCCGTGTGTATCCGTGTGCCCACGCGTGTGTGTGCCATTCGTAGCCCATGTGCCCGCCGTACGGCGTGCGCTCTCGCCCTCCGCGGTGACCCCGGTGCCCCCGGTGCGGCGAGGCGCGGTGCGGGTGCCGAGGCGAGGCGGGGCGCTGGGGAGCGCGGCGAAGCGGGGGGCGGAGCACGGCGGCGGGGGCGAGAGGCGGCGCCAGCCCCCATCGACCTCCAAACTTTCATTAACTAGGCAGCACCGGCGGCGGCGGCTCCGGGCCTGATACGGCACCGGCACTGACATCGGCACCGGGCTGGGCGCGGCGGAGCGGCGCCCCCGCG
>VXAC01008320.1:1303613-1371463 GCA_013399225.1 Rhipidura dahli | reverse complement strand
GGAACCCCGGTTGCGGCTGGCCCGGCGGATGCTGGCGGAAGAAATGGCCTCGCAGGTGGCAGCGGCTGCACCGGTGCATCGAGCTGCCGGGCGGGAAGGGACGGGGGCTCCATCCTTCGGTCGGATATCCGTGGCCTTCCGCTGGGTGCCGCGGGCTGCCTAGGTGTGGCATCCTGTGAGTGCCCAGGTGTCCCCATTTTCCTGGTGCCACCCGTGCCGGCTTTAGGTCTGACATGGCATCCCGCAGCTCGGGGAGAGCCACCCCGTGGCACCAGTGCTTTGCATCCTCGTCCCTGCCGGGCTGTCCCAGGGGATGCTGCAGCCTCGGGCATCCTTGCATCCGTCCCATTGCCACACCACCGCTGGTTTCGCGCTCGGTCCTTGCCAGGCTGGGAGCCAACGCCAGCGGCATCTATGTAGTCATGGAGGCTTATCAGCACCTGGCAGACCCCGAGGGGAGTGGCAGCCGTCCGGCCCCTTGGGTACTCCCCCTTCCCAGGACACGGTCTGAATTCAGGGCCGTAGGGCGGGCAGTTTTTGGCTGGCTGGCGGTAGGTGTGTGATGAGGAGGAGGTCTGGCCACCGAGCCCGCACCTCCCACCTTTGAGAGGTCCCCGTGCCATGCGAGGAGCCAGGCTTGTGGCAGTGATGACATCTCAGCTCCCCTGGAAATGCAGCCCCTGCTGAGGAGGGCATTGGCAGTGGGATGCAGTAACTGCGGTATCTGCTGGCAGCAGCCTGTCTGCGCTGGAGGGGCCGGGGGCTCACACCACATCCCCTGGATTCCTGCCCCTTATCTCCACTGCCCATGCTCCTTCCCTACGGCTTAAGGTCTTCTGCTGATTGCTCCAGAGTCACGGCAACCTGGGGATAGGCCCTGGGATGTTTGACTGCTGTTTGACTGGGGACTCTTGGTGTGGGTCAGGGGTCCTTCTTCAGCCGGCAAGGGTACTGAGCACTGGTGTTGGGTCTGCAAACACCGGTGCTTGTTGCACAGACAATCAGACTGGTGTTTTGCAAGAGCGTCTGTCCCTTCCAGTGAGGTCAGGCCTCGGTGTTCCCCTGGGGCCTCCAGCAGCCCCGGGCTGGGGCAGGGGTGAGGGCCGGGGAGGCAGATGCCTGTGCCTGTGCACTGTCCAGCAGCACCTGGCACCCGGCAGAGCCCAGCGGCTCGGCCCCTCTGAGCTGCACGTGCATGCGATGCACCGGGGCAGAAGGCAATCGTTTCCCATCTGTGTCCTGCGCGGCAGCTGAGCCCCGTGCTGGCCCCGCTCAGCGCCCAGTCCCAACGCTGTCGTGTGCTGCAGCCACTTCAGCTTCATCTCTCGCTGGGGGAGAGCTCAAGGGGCCCCCGCTCCTGCCCGCGGCCCCTGACGCCCACCTGCCGGGGGGCCAGCAGCCAGCTGTCCGCAAGGTCGTCTGTCCACACTGGGTAAATCTTTAACTGCTTCTTGGGAAACACCTGGGAGCCGCCACTCGTGTGGGTGCCAGGGGGTTCAGAGACACTGGAGGGGCTGGGAGCCAGCAGGAAGAGACCCTGCCACCAGCCCACCCAGCCCCGGGCCCTGCATCCTCCACCAGAAGTCCTGCTACGCAGTGGGAAGGTAGAGGGGAGCGACATGCCTGGCACAGCCCCCTGGTTCCTGGAGGGAGGGGTTGGCCTGGGGCGGGGATGTGCCCACCCCACCAGTCACATCTCTCTTGGTGTCTTCTCCTTTCTGCCCAGCTTGCTCTGACGGTGGACTGAAGGACACTGGTGCTGGTGCCGCAGCCAGCCTGACAGAGAGCGGGCAGGCAAGGAACCCTGCACTGGGCAGCCAGCACTGTGCTCCAGCCTCCAGGAATGGCCGATAAGTGCAGCGAGGGGCTGCTGGTAAGTGCAGGGGTGCGGGGAGCGGGCTGGTGTGCGCCACTGCCTCGGGGACAGGGAGCAAGGCACTGGGGTTCCTGTAGGACTTGGTGTGCCCTGCCTGGACCTCCAGTTGTGGCACCGTGGTGCTCCCGCAGCATGATGATTTTTTGGGCTGATGCTCTCTCTCCATAAGCCTTGCCTGTGGGGCTCTTCGGGTGTGGTGTCTCCTTGTGCCTGGAGATGCTATCACCTGCTTTCAGGCGCTCTGCCCAGCCTTATCACCCACCCCAGCTCTCCAGGCAGGCAGCTCTCCAGCCTGCTGTCAGCAAAGGGTGCGGGTGTTCCTGCAAGCCAGGTGCCCCCAGAGGGGCACAGATTGTGGGTGCTTCCCGTTTTCCTTCCCCCAGTGGGCTCTCTGGGACTAGGCTGGTAGGATGGTGCACTGGCAGAGGCGGGTTTCTCTGGGCACCAGTGAAGTTCCTGACCCTCCGTCCTCACACGCGGTGTGTTGCAGGGTGCTGTGAGCTGCCCTGCACTTGCCTGTGCCGGGGTGGCTTTGGTGTTCCAGGCAGATGTGGGATGTCCCCACTGCATGTCTTTGTTGGAAGGCTGCGAGGGCCCCATGCTTGTGGTTGCTCAGGTTCCTGTGACAGGCTGCTCTGCTGCATTGGGCAGGTGAGCCCCAGCTGGGCTTGGCTTTTTCCCTTTTTCCCAAAGGATAGGAGCTGAATGCTGAGATTGACATGGTCACCGGGCCCTCCCCTTCCCAAGGGGCTTCCTGAAATAGCTGCACACTCCAGCTGGAGGGCTGGGAGCCAGGGTTTGCCTGGGAAGCCAAGAGCCAGGGGAGCGGCATGCTCCAGCAAGTGCTTCCAGCGTGCCCACGTGCATGCAGTTCCTCTGCTTGTGTGTCCCAGCATGGCCCTGCCGGCTGTGCCTGCAGCAGGGAGCCCAGCACCCGTCCTGCCCCCATCAGAGAGGGCTTGGGGCAGCTGGTGGGATAGGAAGGCAGATTTCTTCTGGAGAAGCCCTGGGCTGGTAGCAGGGAGGTGCTGAGGATGTATCTGGGTACAGTCAGGGACACATTTCTGCACATGGTGCTTACCGTGACTGCATGCTGTTGATGTTTTCTTGCTATGACCAGAGCAGTCAGCATCACACCGGGGTCAGGGCTGAGCCTGACACCCATGTCAGGGAGCCAGACATTGGAGTGCCCACCCACTCCCAGTAAATCTTTAACCTGCTTCTTGGAAGTACCTGACCAGCCCACCCCAGGGCCGGGGTGTCAGCTGCAACGGGGTCTGATATGTGCTGTGTTGGCCACCCTGGCTCTCAGACCTCTTCCTGGGCCTCCCCTGTGTGCAGGGTGCAAGGATACCCCTGCACAGAGCATTGCTGCTGTGTAGTCTACGGAGGAGAAGGGCAGGTCCCTGCGAGAGCATCCCTGCTCCTGAAGCATCCCCATTCCTACATCCTGAGAGCACCAGGAGGAGCTGCAGTGGGCTAGGTTCTGATTAGTGAGCTGCCTGGGACCCTGGGAAAGTAACATAATCTCCTTGGCCTGCCTCCAGGGCCCTGCCAGTAACCTCGCAAGGTTTGGTCCCTGCCTGTCCTCTCATCCCTGCCTGCAGGTGCAGGTCCCTACCCCGCCACCCCCAGCCCAGCCAGGCTCTCACCGTGCAACCCCTGCCCAGCATTGTGTGCAGTGCCTGGGGCTGGACAAGCTTACAGTGCCCACTGTGTCCCACCTAGGCAGGGACAGGGGTGATGGAGGCAGCAGCTGGGTGCTGTGCAGCTGTGCCTCAGTTTCCCCCCCATGTCGGCTGGGGCCTGGAGAACAAGGGTGATGTGTACTGCTTTTTTAGCATCTGTGTGTTGAGTGGCCCTGTGAAGCTCTGAAGGCTCACTCCACAACAGGAGGTGGTTGGGAAGGGCCGTGCCTACCTTATTGCTCCCAAGCCCCAGAAGTGCTCTGACTGCAGATACCCAGGGGAGTGCAGGACAGCTCCAGGGGCTGGATCAGTCCCTGTGTGGCTGGGCTGAGGGGATCCCTGTGAGCCACAGGGGAGGGTCTTTCTGTCTCTCCCTCACAGGCCTTTAAGGACATTTTGTTTTGTTGTCCTTGGGGTGCTTTGTTTAGACTCCAACACTGCCAGTGGCTCCTGACTCCCAGGGCTGCCTTCCTGGCACGGCTGGGCAGCCTTTGGCTGCAGCTTGCCCAGCTCAGGTAGGTTCCTGCAGTCACCCGAGACCACCCTGGCTACACACTGGGGTGCTGCTCCCACTGCACTGCAGCGGGGGTCAGGGCTGGGGGGTCCCTGCCTGTTCCAGACACCCCCAGCGGCGCAGTGCCACCGACCAGCGGCAGGAGCTGCGGAAGTGGCTTTTGGCTGCAGGAGCCCTTCCCGGAATACCAAGGGGCAGTGATGGGGGGGCTGGCGGGGGATTTTTCTGCCTGAACGCCCCGGGAGAATCATGTCTGCCCTGGTAGAATGGGGCCGGAGAAAGGAGCCCTGTCGGGAAGCACTCAGCTAGGGGATAGTGGCACCGGGACAGGTCCCTGGGTATCATTCCTACCCCAGTCACCCTGCAGCCCTGTCAGGGGGCTGGAAGACCTGTGGACCATCCCCCATACACCCATCACCCCTGTCTTTCTAGTCCAGCCCCAGCACTGCCAGCCAGCCAGGGTGGGGACCAGAATGCCAGGGTAGGTGAGGGTCCTATGGCAGGCCCTTTGTTTCTAGCAGTGTGTCTCCATGCAACTGGCTGTCCCCTCTGTCTGCTGGCTGGGCTGCCAGGGAAGCAGCACTTTGCTCCCACAAAGCAGGGCTGGCACAGGGTCTGGCATCCCCAGGACAGAGCTGTGGGTCTTGCTGTGCTATGCTCAGGCTGCTCTAAGGGGCAGAGGGTGAAGCGTGCCCAGGGCAAGACATCTGGTGGTGACACATAGGTGGCCCAGGCAAAGTGATGCAGCTGAACTGGGGCACGGAGGGATGCCCACAAGGTGCCCACACACCTTGCAGGGTGTCTGGGCACAGAGCTGCCTGGCTGAATGTAGCAGCAGGACTGGGCTGGCACTGGGGTCACTGGGGCTGGCACAGCATGGGGTGGCTCTTGGCTTGCACTTGTCTTGGGGGGCACAGTTGGGTGCTGCTGTCCCATGGGTGGGAGATGTCCCAAGCTACTGCGTGGCTGGTGCAGGAGGGGACAGGAACAAGCACTGGGTGCTGGCATGTGGGAGGCTGAGTGCCCACCCTGCTCACGTGTGCTGTTCACGTGTGCGCCCACGGCCGCTGCTGCCCGGACCCCAGATGGTTGCCCGAAAGCGCCGGCCCGTTCCCCCGCCCTCGGTGCACCATCATGCGTCGCTCGCGCCTTGGCCACACTCCCCTGCCGGGACGCAGGGCTGGGAGCAGCTGGGGCACCCCGAGCCTGGCTGCGGGGCACCCTCTGCCTGGCCTCCTGTGGGACCCAGCGCCCCACCAGGGTCCCACCCCGCCCTGGCATAGGGGTGAGTAGGGAGGCTCTGGGGTGCCTGGGTAGTGAAGGGGTCGTGACACAGCCCTCCTGCCATCCAGATGGTCCCCCTCCGGCCAGTGACCTTGTAAGGGTTGCCATGGACACTCCATGATGTCACTGGGGTGTGACGTTGAGTGAAGTAGCATGGCACCAGGCTGTGGATGTGCCAGCAGACAGGCTTGACCCTGTGCCCCTATCCCCAAGCAGAGCCATGCCCCATCCCTGCAGCCCTTGAATGTCCGGGATTGGGGCTGGGCATGCAGGACCAAGCTGCTGCGTGGATGATGAGCATAGGGGCTGGAATGCATGTGTGGGGCTCGAGATGTTGAGGCATGGAAACAGGGGGCTCTGAGGGAATGTCATCTCCTGCCGTGCTCCAAGAGCAGCTCCTGGCCCCGACCAGACGGGCAGCGGTGCCCGCGGGGAGGGCAGTGCTGCCCACTGGAGCGTGCAGGGCTGCGAGCAGCTGGACCCCACTAATGAGGCCTCATTAAGTGGGACAGGGCTGAGCCCGCTGTGCAGCCTGCTCTGCCTTGCCCTGCCTACACGAGGCAGGGAGGGCACCTGGCTCGTGGGGGCACAGCTCGTGGGGGGCATTAGAGGCACGGCAGTGCCTGCGGGGTGGGCCAGGCAGGGATGGTGCCAGGGCAGGTGGCATGGTGGGGCGCCGGTGCTGCGTCGGGGCGGGCAGCAGGGGGCCGAGCCTGGCTGGGAGGCAAGTGGGGAGCAGTGCCAAGCGCTGGAGGCAGCGGGCGGGGGAAGGCGGGAGGGCGGGCGGCTGCTGCTGCGCCGGAGCCCGAGGTGCCAATGAAGCTGGGGACTCACGGAGCCGTCCAGCCTGGGCCCCCGGATGGCAGCTGTGAGCAGCCAGGCCCCCTCGGACCCTCTCAGCAGGTCAGTGGGCAGGTGAGAGCAGGGTCTGGGGGGCAGACTGGGGGGTGGGCCATGCTGAGCGGTGGCCATGCCAGTGCTGTCCCCCCACCACTCATGGCTCTCCGAAACCCTTTGTTCTGTCTTCGGGGTGGTGGCTCTGCAGGGCTGAGCCGCGGCTGTAGATTTGTGCCTTGGCATGCTGGAGAGGTGCCCCCAAGCCCCACAGCCTTTGATGTGGGGTGCTTCAGGGGAGGGAGGGCAGAGCATGGCACCAAACCCCTCCATGTGTTGGGAGCAAGAAGAGATTGCCTGACAGTTGTGTGTTTGTTATCCCTGGAATATACTGATTTTGCAGAAGATGTGCACAGTACCTGAGTTGCAACTCAGTGCTGTGGGGGCAGACTATAGCAAAGATCCTCCTTCTCCCCCCCTCCCCTCTTCCCCTTCATGGGCATCAGTGAGTAATGTCAAAGTTTGCCCCAGCCCCCTCATGGCACCCCAGGGCAGTACTGGTGCTGCTGTGGCTGGCTCGCAGAGCACACTCAGGGGCTGGACAGCCTTCTGCAATGAGGGGTGGCGAAGGCTGTGTAATACTCCTGGGAGGTCCTGGAGTTTGGGTGTGCCCCTTATCACTGCATTTCCCCAGTGGTGCAGTGCATGGTGCTGCCGCCACCCACGCCATGCCAGATACCTTTTCCCCCACAACATGCCTCTGCTACACCGGGACAGGGGCAAACATGGGGCTTGGTACCAAAGAGAGATGGTAGGGAGAGTTAGGATGTGCTGGTGAGGCTGGCAGAGCCAGGATGCGCAGGCTGGCAGACCACAGCGACCTCTGATGCAGGGATGACACTTGTGGATTCATTACCCCATGTACCAGGGACAAAGAGTGCAGGGCCTGATTACAGCACCCCAGCACCCAGGTTCAGCAGACAGACAGCAAGGGCACCCAGGACACCCCCTCTCTAAGTGATCCCATCCCTCCATCCCTTGGAACTCCCACCTCAGGCTGGGGTTCATCTGCTTCCAACATCCTGCACCCCACTTTCTTGCCCTGGAAGAGCCACTATTGTGGCAAATGATGTAATTAGCATTTTTTTCCATCTTCCAGCAGCCCCTGCCTAAAACAGCCATGATTTTGTTGCCATCACCATGGCAATGAGCAATGGCATCAGGCTGATGACATCAGGGGTACTGGTAGCCTGTGCTGGCATTGCAGGAGCAGCCGTGACAGCCCCCCAGTAGGAGACTGAATGGAGAAATTGGGGGTCTCTCATTGGTTCAGGGGGGCTGGATAAGGTTTGTCTGCTGGCCTGGCATACCCCCATGTGGGCAGTTTGAATGGGGAAAAAAGAGGAGGGGGTTCGTGCTGGAGACACCTCCCATGAGGACATCCCCTTCCAGTATTGACCCTGCCACCACCACAAGCTTCCCAGCCATAAATCAGGGCTCCTTAGGGAAGTGGGGGGCATCCGGGCACCCCAGCCAAGCTGTCATTGTGTGAGGCAATGCTGCTTAGCATGAGAAAGGCTTTGGTGCCAGGCGAGGTGATGGATGATGCCTGCTTTGCTGGGCTGGGGAAGTTTTGGCCATGGTGTTTGGGGGGGTTCCCTGGGGAAGGGGGAGGAAGGATGGCCCAGGCACCCTGAACGTTCCCTTTTGCGATGTTTTGGACAGTCCCTTTTGGAACTTCCCTTCTGGAGACATTTGGGGTGCCTGTGGCATCCTTCCTCCTTCCTGATGTTATCACCCAAGCCAGGCATCCTTTGAAGCTGCATTGGATTACATACATGGAAAATTTGGGGCCTGGGAGCAGGACCTGGTGCCCCCAGAGACTGCGCTGTTGCTGGGTGGCAGCTTTCCCTTTGCATTCCAGCTCTGTCCCATTCCCACAGCAGGGAGAGGGGGGAGTTTCATCTTCCCAGATGTCTGGGTTCTCTCTATCCACCCCCTTCTTTTACTCTGTGGGGTTGGGAGGATGGTTAATGAGTGTAAAGGACAGGGTGACCTTCCTAGATTTGGTGGGGGGGGAGGGCTGTGGCGAGCTGATGGGTGAGCATGCAAGTGTTTGCGCACGTGTGCTCGGTTGTGCATGCACGGACACATGTGTGGCCGCCCCTTATTGGGGACAAGTGCACCAAAGCCCAGTGCTGCAGCAAAGGAGGAGGGAGCAGCACAGACCTGGCAGTTTTGTTGCATGGGTGCCAGCCAGCTCAAAGTTGGGGTGCTCCATGAAGCTTGGGGGTGAAGCCAGGGTCACCTGAGCAGAGCGATGGCTTGGAACAGGGATGAGGTCTCCTTTGGGCACCACAGCTCCTGGCTGAGCTGGGGCCATGTAGTGTATCTGGTCCCCTCACCAGACCCTTTGTTAGGGAGGCTGGAGCATTGCCCCTGCTCCTGCTGGCTGTGCTGCTCATTAGGAGCCTCGTTAGTGCGAGCAGCTTAATCAGAGGCTTTCCAATCGGATCCGTCTGCTCGAGTGGGCAGTGTGCCCTGGCATGGGGACACTGCCAGTGTCCTGTCCCAGGCCTTGGGGACCCTTGAGTCCTGCTCTTGCACAACACCCCACAATGAGAACCTCTGCTGGGAGGGAGGTCCCCCAGCACCCAGAGCTGCTGTGAGCTTGTTTCTGGTGGACCCTTGGCTCACAGGCCCAGGTGTGGGCACTCTGGCTCCCCGGCCGGGCACGGAAGCGTATTGCCCCTAGAGCCCTGCCCAAAGTGCCCTCCGATCCCCCGTGGCCCCTCTGTGCAGCCCTGCTCCCCTGCAGCCCCCCCGCCGCCCGTGGCGCGTGCGGGCCCCGCTCACAGCAGATGGCTTTGTTTGGCAGCGCGGTGCCGGAGTCGCTGGGCATCACGTCCCGGCTGTGCCGGCCCTAATCAAATGATACGGTTAGGTGCACCGCGCCTGCTGCCTGCGCCCCGCCGGCGTGAGCGGATCCAAAGTGACGGCTCCCATTTGTGGCCCACTCACTGCCGGCCTCAGCCATTGTGGGGGGCACATGGGGAGGGGGGCAGCTGGGGGAGAGGCATGAGGTGGGCATGGGCACTGGAGTGTCTGTGGTGGTGAGACCAGCACCGTGGAGTTCCAACAGGCTCCTAGGGCTGCCGGCACCCTGTGCTGCTCCTGTAGGAGTATGGGTGCTGTGGGGCTATGGACTGGCAACCAGCACCCTCGCCCCATGCACCTATCCATCCATGCACCTGGCCTCAGGTGGGGAGGGGAGGGCTTGGGGCATCCCTGTGCTGCGAAATGCCATCTGCCCTTAGCCCCACCTGCCAGAGCTCCACAGCATCCATGCAGGATATTAGTAAGACCCCAGGGCTGTGCTGGGGCAGAGCCATGGGGTGATGGGTGCCATCCCTGCTGGGGTGATGGGCGCTCATCTCTGTTGTTGTTGTCCTCTTTGGTGTGAGCTCACATTGTGTGGCAGTCTGCACAAAGCGCTCTTTCTTGCCCCCTTCTGCCCCCCTGTCCCCCAGTCCCCTGCAGGGAGGGACAGCTGGGCACTGGGGCTGTCCACTCAGGGGACCCACTGCATGAGACCCCCTGTGAGCTGCCCCAAGCATGGTGCCCTTGCTTTGTGCTGAGCTCGCAGCAGGACCCTGGCTGTGTCAGGGTGCTTTTTCTGGGGGGGCACCCAGCTTCCTGCCTGCTCTAGTCACTGCACCTCATTTCCCATTGAGAGGGGCTTCTGCTTCAGCCCGAGGGTCCCACAAATTCCCCCCAGCTGTGGGCCGTGGCCACCCAGCAGGACCTCTCTCGCTGGGCGCACGGAGGGGGGGCATGAGAACAGAGGCCCCTTTGTGCTCCGGCGCCTGGACCTGCTTTGTATGAGTTGCAGGCTCTCCCTTCCCTGCAGTCGGGCTCTGGGCAGAGCCATTCACTGCGGGGGGGCCGACACCGCTGCCCTCCCCCTCCTTGGCACTGCCTGTGCGTGGCGGGCGGCGGGGACAGGCAGGGGGGCGGGATGGGGAAGGATGCCGGGGACCACCCAGCCCCGCTTGGCGGCTGTCACCCTTCCAACGGGGCCAGCGGGGGGGTCCCCAACTGACACATCCCACGGCATCTCTCTGCAGAACGGCGCTGTGCCCGGGGAGCAGGGCAAGCAGGAGAAGAGCGTCAAGCGTGGCAACTGGGGCAACCAGATCGAGTTTGTGCTGACCAGCGTGGGCTACGCCGTGGGCCTAGGCAATGTCTGGCGCTTCCCATACCTCTGCTACCGCAATGGGGGAGGTGGGTGTCAGGGGGCTGGGGGAGTGGGGTTCCTCTGGGCAGGTGTGCGGCTGTGCACCCCAGCCCTGCATTGTATTTCTTGGGGTGGTGCAGGGCATGGGAAGCACAGCTGTGCCTGGGGTCACTGCCCACTCATCCTCTGGTTCCTGCCCACCAGGTGCCTTCATGTTCCCGTACTTCATCATGCTGGTGTTCTGTGGCATCCCCCTCTTCTTCATGGAGCTCTCCTTCGGGCAGTTTGCTAGCCAGGGCTGCCTTGGAGTCTGGAGGGTCAGCCCCATGTTCAAAGGTAAGGAGCTGCTTGTCCCTGCTGGCACACGCCAGCGTGGGGCACCTGCTGTCACAGTGCCCGGCAGCTGGTGTGACCCTCACACACCATGGGGTGCACGCACACCTCTGGCACATCACACGGCGCGGTGCAGGCACCCGTGGCTCATGCAGCCCTGCACACGCATGCCCCGCGCACGGATCACACTCTGCGCTGCACAGGTCCCCTGCGTGCTTGCCCACCCTGGCTGCGCTGCCCTGCACAGCCTGCCTGGCGTCCCCTGCAGGGGTTCCACGTGTCCCTGCACACGCATCACATCTCCTGCGCAAACCCCAGCCCTGCACCGGCATCCACTGCGGGCATTACACACACATCCCTGCATATGCCACACGTGTCCCCAGCGTGTCACTCTTGCAGAGGCTGCTCAGGTCTCCTGAACACACTGTGGCACGTCCAGCTGTGGGCATGCTTCTGCAGTTGTGTCCCTGCAGGTGCTCTGCCCACGTGCTTGCCCTGCCATGGCTGGACCCTGCTCCAGGTGCATCTCCTGGCTTACCGGTGTGCTCTCATGCTGCTGGCTCCCCTGGCCCATGCCTGCAGGCTGCTTGCCAGGTGACATGCCCACGATGTCATGTCTGAGTGCAAGCAACCCATGCACACACTCTTGTGTGCTCTGGACAGTGGCATGCTGAGCCTGGGGTGCACTTCTCTGTGCTCGTGTGGCCTGTCAAATGCCACCAGGTAACTGCAGGCCTAAAGTCACTGTAGCCAGGAGTGACCTCCCCCCAAGTTGTTCTCTCGGGCTGCAGTCCCCACGGGTTTGCCTGCAGCCCGTGTGCATTGCCATGTGTCCCAGGGGACCCTCAGCACCACTGGGCTTGTTTGGAGGTAGAGGATCCCATGCACAGCGCTCCTCAGACCCATGCCACAGCCAGGCGCTGAGCTGCAGCATGGCTGCAAGGCTGCTGACAGCACTGCATGCAGCCCACTCCTGCCATGCCACAACCCTGGTGCTGTGCGCTGTGCCCGTGCCGTGCCGCCGCACCCTGCCGCTCACCCCTCCCCGGTGCTGTTCCCAGGCGTGGGCTACGGGATGATGGTGGTGTCCACGTACATCGGGATCTACTACAACGTGGTGATCTGTATTGCCTTCTACTACTTCTTTGTGTCCATGACGCGCGTGCTGCCCTGGACGTACTGCAGCAACCCCTGGAACACGCCCGACTGTGTGGGGGTGCTGGACGGGAACCTCTCCAGCCGTGCTGCCCTCAACCTCACCCACCTCCTCAACACCACCCAGAAGCGCACCAGCCCCAGCGAGGAGTACTGGAGGTACCAGCGCCTGGGATTAGGGATAGGGGAGGTGGTGGTGGTGGTGGGGCTGCACTGACACTGCTGCCCCCTCCCCATACAGGAGGTATGTGCTGAACCTGTCGGATGACATCGGGAACCTGGGCGAGGTGCGGCTGCCTCTCCTCGGCTGCCTCGGTGTCTCCTGGGTCGTTGTCTTCCTCTGCCTCATCAAGGGTGTGAAATCCTCGGGGAAGGTACTTGTGTGTTCCCTCTGCAGTCCCCTCCCTGTGGGTGTGGACATGCCTTCAGGGTAGATGGCCATGTCCCCTCTAGGCATAGCCCCTCCCCTACCGGGAATGAACCTCCCGTTGAGGACATGTTCCCATCCCTTTTGGGCACAGCTCCTCCTCTTTTGGCATTGTCCCTGCCCTCTGTGCATGATCCTCCTACTTTGGGAAAGGCTACACCCCTGTCACCTGGCCACTTCCCTTCTGGACACAGCTCCTCCCAGCTGGCCATGGCCCCACCTCCTTGACAATAACCCCTTCTCTCCTGGTCTATCACTCCACCACTCTGGACCATAACCCCAGCCTTAGCCACCTGCCTGTGTCCCTGCCCCTGCCTCACTAAGGTGCTGCCCCACAGGTGGTGTATTTCACGGCCACCTTCCCCTATGTGGTGCTCACCATCCTCTTCGTGCGCGGCATCACGCTGGAGGGGGCCCTCACTGGCATCATGTACTACCTGACGCCCCAGTGGGACAAGATCCTCAATGCCAAGGTGAGCAGGGACGAAGGGCGGCGGGCAGCCAGGGCTGAGTGGGGCTGGGGGCACAGCACTGACCATCCCACTGCCACAGGTGTGGGGTGATGCGGCCTCGCAGATCTTCTACTCGCTGGGCTGTGCTTGGGGCGGGCTCATCACCATGGCCTCCTACAACAAGTTCAACAACAACTGCTACCGGTGAGTGCCTGACCACGGCCCCCCAGCCCTGCCACCGCCTCACGCCCACTGCCAGCCCTGACTCCTCTTCCCACAGGGACAGCATCATCATCAGCATCACCAACTGTGCTACCAGCGTCTATGCTGGCTTCGTCATCTTCTCCATCCTGGGCTTCATGGCCAACCACCTGGGTGTGGATGTCTCCAAGGTGGCTGACCATGGGCCCGGCCTGGCCTTTGTTGCCTACCCTGAGGCTCTGACCTTGCTCCCCATCTCGCCACTGTGGTCCATCCTCTTCTTCTTTATGCTCATCCTCCTGGGGCTGGGTACACAGGTAGGTCATGGTGGGGCCAACATGTTCGGATGGGGTGGCATGGTGGGGCCAAGGTGGTGACATGCTGACACCTCTGTCCCATATGCAGTTCTGCCTGCTGGAGACTCTGGTCACGGCCATTGTGGATGAGGTGGGCAATGAGTGGATCATCCGCAAAAAGACCTTCGTAACGCTGGGAGTGGCTGTGGCTGGATTCCTGCTGGGCGTCCCACTCACCACACAGGTAGGTGACCATGGCACTGTTGCCACAGGGTGCCACTGCTATGGCCACCTTCATCAGCCACACCCACTTTGTTGTCACCATGATGGTAGTGACAGCCAGAGCCTGGTCTTGCCACACCAACACTGGTGATGGTATGCAGAATTCAGTGTCTCCATGCTGACTCTGGCATAAGGCATTGCCCTGCCAGCTGTGGTGGCAGTATCCGAGCTGCATGTTGCCAGCACAGTCAGCATGGCTGTGCCGCTGCCCTGCCAGCAATGGTGGTACCACAGCAGCAGCTGTGCCAACGGGTCTGTTTTCCAGGCGGGCATCTACTGGCTCCTGCTGATGGACAACTACGCCGCCAGCTTCTCCCTGGTGGTCATCTCCTGCATCATGTGCGTGGCCATCATGTACATCTACGGTAGGTGCAGCTGCCTGCAGCCAATCGGATGGTAGCGCTGGCCCAGCCAGCCAATGGGGAAGGGCTCGCCCCAACAGCTGGCCAATCAGCGGTGTGCTCTGTGCTCCATGGCGAGGCTGTTGCCCAATCAGGAGCTGCGGCCTGGGAAGGCTGGTGGGTCCCACCACAATGGCACTGGGGCTGGAGCTGGTGACGGGCTCAGGTCATCGCCAGGGCTGAGGGTCACTTTTCTCCCCAGGGCACCGCAATTACTTCAAGGACATTGAGATGATGCTGGGCTTTCCTCCCCCACTCTTCTTCCAGATCTGCTGGCGCTTCATCTCACCTGCCATCATATTTGTGAGTATCGGAACCATGGGGCATTGGGCCGTGGGAGGAGGGGGCAAGGAGCTCACCTGGAAGGAAGAGTGCTGGGCTGCAGGAGAGCAGGAATAGGGCAGAGCAGGGAAGCTGGGCGGGTACAGAGCAAGCTGGCTGATCCTGCCTATCCCTTCCCAGTTCATCCTGGTCTTCACAGTGATCCAGTACCGGCCCATCTCCTACAATGAGTATGTCTACCCTACCTGGGCCATCAGTATCGGCTTCCTCATGGCGCTCTCTTCTGTCATCTGCATCCCCATCTACGCCATCTACAAAGTGTGCCGTTCTGAGGGGGACACACTGCTTGAGGTGGGTGGCCAGGGGCTACACCCCTTTGTATCCGTCCCACCTGGGGCTGCCAGCAGGGCTGTCCCTCACCTCACTGGAGCTGTCAGCAGTGGCTGAGTGCAGACAGCATGCACAGGACACATTTCTGTGCAGCCCTGGAAGCTGCTGGCATGTCTGTGCAGACTGGGGCAGGGGAGCATGGTGGGTGCTAATCTTGTCTCCATCCTCTCCCTTTCTCTCTAGCGCTTGAAAAATGCTACCAAGGCAAGCAAGGACTGGGGCCCGGCGCTGCCAGAGCACCGCAGTGGGCGCTACGCCCCGGCGTTCAGCCCTTCCACCGAGTCCCACCTGGAGGTGCAGCCCCTGCAGCCAGAGAAGGGCCAGAGCGAGGCAGCGGCTGCATCCCCCGTGCAGGGCAGCAATGGCTCAGCCCACAGCCAGGACTCCAGACTGTGACCCCCCACAATCCCCGCACCCCTCTAACCCCTCTCGCACCTTCCGCTGGCGGAGCCTGGCTCCGGGCTGCACCGGACCACGGGGGCTCTCAGCACCCATCCCCGAGACCCCCCCACCTCCTCGCCGGTTAACCCCTCCCGCCCCTGCCCCCGTGGCGTTCGTTAACCCTCGTGTTTACGGTAACCTTTGTGCTCGACGCTGGGACAAAAGAGGAGGGGGCACAGCCCCGGGAGGGCCGGGAGCCAGAGGCACTTTTGCAGGGGCCTTGACCTGGGGGTATGCATGGGGGTGGGTGGGATGCTCCTGGGCTCCCACCCCCCCCCCTCCTAAGCCAGGCAGCCTGCCCTGCCATGGGGCACCCTCCTGACCTTCCCATGGGGAGGACATGGGGTGGGACCAGGGCTGGGCATGCCAGGACTGCCCACAGCCTGTGTGTGCACAAGGCCATCATGGTTGGCACAGCAGGGCCCCCCAGCCCAGGTAGGCACCCACTGTGGCTCAGAGCCTGCTGGGTCTCACAGGTGGTTATGCCCAGGGGTGGTGCCAGGCACCAGGCCAGTACAGGGAGATGGGGGCAAGCATGGCACTTGCACTGGCAGGGGGATCTGACGGCACAAGACACAAGCACTTAGAGCACACGTGTGTACACGTGTGTGTCCCTCACAGACACAGCATGGGCACACAGGTGGCGTACGTGGGCACGCACATATGCACGGTATGCCAGGGCTGTGCAGGCAGTGAGCTGGTATGCTCCCCTCCATGCACCCCTCCACCCTGTGGCCCCACAGGGGCTGTGGGTGCCCTTCTGGGTGGCCAGGCATCGCCTACAAAGCTGGGCACAGCCGCAAGCAGCATGGGCGCAGCCCAGTGCTGCTGCCTGCCCCACAGTGGGGCAGGAGGCTGGGGAGTACTTAAGCCTGGCCGGGGGTAACCAGACAGGGATGAGGTCCAGCTCTCCCTGGCAGCCCCAGCACTGGCAGGGGAGGACCCTCCATGGTGCTAAGGGGGAGCAGGATGGACCGGCCTCCCCCAGCTGCTGCTTAGCAAGAGGTACCAGCGGAGACACGAAGGGCTGCACCAGCCCACTCGCTCCGAGCCATCTGGGGATGCTCAGTCCCCAACCAGTATTAGTGGAACAGGATGCACTGGCAAAGGCCGGGCGGTTTTAAATCTGTCTTCCAGCTCCAGCCAAAGGGCTTGGAGCTCTTGATTTGGGGTGGATGGGATGAGACCCTTCTCACCCCGCTTGCTCCCCTCCCAGCCAGCACCCTGTGCTCCCTATGTTGCAGCCTCGAGGCTGGCACAGGGACATGGCACAGCTTGGCACGGTGGCGGGAGGCGGTGGGCGGCGAGCCCCAGCAGGATGTTCCAGCTCCCCGTCCCGAGCCCCCCGTCGTGCCGCGGCGAGGGGCGCAGGTTCCCGCATGGTGCCCGTGCCCTGCCCCTCGAGTCACGCCGCTACTCTTCACCTCTAATTGTTAGCAATAACGCGCGCGTCCCTGGCAGCGCTGCCTGTGCCAGTGTCTCTGGGCAGCGCTGCCTGTGCCAGTGTCTCTCCTGGTGTAGAGTTCTAAAGTATCCTAGATTTTAATGAGATTTCTATTCCTGAGGCTGTGTCCCGCTGTGCCCTTCTTTGGGAACCATGTGGTGGGAGGGAGGGGTTGAATAGTGGGGGACCACACTTAATGGGTGCAGCTCTTATCCCCTGATGCCAGGTATTGGCACTGAACAGGGAGGCTGGGTCCTGGGGAATTCTCCTTTGCCCTACTTGGACGTACAAAACCAGCTGGAGGTAAGGCGGAGGATGGAGGACAGGGGCTTATACCTGCTGGGGAGAACATTGTCCCCAAATAGATGGGAGGGCAGCAAATGTCCATGGGACACTAGGGGCAGCTGGCTCTGCCCTGTGCACTTTGCCCTAGCTGGGCCTGGGCACCTTGTTAGGCCCCCCTGCATTGCTGAGTGAGCTAGGGGGGCCCCTGAGAGTGGACAATGTGAGGCAGGGGCTCTGCCTCCCGACCAGCAGCTGGAGGTGGCAGACAGGACTTCCCCTCTATACTCCACAATCCCACTTCCTCATCAGATGGCGCTTTCTCCCACCCCCACCCAGCCCCACAAACCCTGCCAACTTTTCAAACTTTTATTAAATACAAAACCCCCGGTCTCTACGACCGAACGCTGCATTCAACGTACGCTGAAAAAAGGGTCAGACATTCAAATGTACAAAAGTCGCCGGTGCCCCCCAGCCCTGGCGAGCTGCCCCACTCCCAACCCCACTGCTCCCAGCCCCCTGTGGAGCATCAGGGGTGCTGGGGCTCCCAGTCCCGTGGAGAGGCACAGGGCTCCCGCCCTGCATGGTCCCAGCCTCTCCTGCCTGCAGCTCCCCTGCCCCTGGCCTGGAAGGGGGAAGGCAGACAAGGGGAGACCTCAAGGGGAAGATTCCCTCCCTGCTAGAGGGGGGCTGCACCAGCCCCCATCAAGAGGGGTTGGGGGTTCAAATAAGCCCTATTTCACCCACCAAAGTGGGGAGGGCAGGTGAGGGCAGGTGCAGGCAGGGGCTGCACACACACACAGCACCTGCCTTTGGGGAAGGGGGATGTGATACAGCTGCCATCCCCCCAGCCCTGGGAAAACTGAGGCACAGCGAGGGGCATTCGCTAATTAGAGGTCTCTGTTTGGCAGAGCTGAGACGGGGCCCGGCTCTAAGCACCAGACTAAAGCAGAGGAAGACAGCAAGCCACGTCTGTGTGCCCAGCAGCACGGGCAGTGCCTGGCCAGGGCAGCAACCTCGCCCTGATCCTGCCTGCCTGGGGAAGCCAGGCTGCTCCCATCCCCAGCTGGGGCAGTAGTGGCTCCAGCGCTGGTAAAGGGGGAAGCCTGCACCCCACTTCTTACAGCACTGGTGGAGACCCTCCAGCTCTCACAGAGCAGTAGGATTTCACTCTCCCCACCTGGGGTGCAGGCAGGAGCTGGCATGGACCGGGAGCTCCTTGCCAGGCCTGGGGTTGCCCCCTCCCTCTATGCCAGGAGCCGCTTGCAAGGCAGCTGGGCTTGTCCACCAACACACCACGTATGGGGCAGGGGTCCTGCAAACACACTCGTGGGGATGGGGGGGACAGAGAAATCCTGGGGACCAAAGGGCCGGCTGGGGGGCAGCCGTCTCCAGAAGGCAGCAGAGTAGGCAGAAAACATCCCTGTCCAGTCCTGGCTCTTGAGCTGGGGCAAAACCCACCATGCCCAGCCAGCCTGGGCACAGGGGCTCCCGCTGACAGGAGCACTAGCCGCGGGCCAGGCGGGGCGGTGGCCTGCCGATCTCCACCGTGATGTTGGTGTACATGGGCTGGCGGGAGATCTCCACCAGCCGGTACTGCAGCGAGCTGATCCCATCCCGCTTCATCGTCATTTTGGTGTTCTGGATCTTGGTGAATCTGGTGCAAAGAAGAGCAAGATGAGGATGGGGGGATGTCTTGCTGTAGTGCCAGCAGTGCTGGACCTCTGTGGGGGTGAGCAGCCAAGTGATTGCCCAGTGTCCCAACTGCCCCAGCCCTGTGGCTCACTCACCTCTGCGGGTTGGGCTCGTTGTGTTTGTCGCGTTCATGCTTAATCATGCGGTACCTCCCGATGCGGATGTCGGGCCTCGACACCTTCATGCCATTCAGGGAGATGCTGGGGGCCAGGAGCAGGGTGGGATCAGTGTGCAGGACATTTCCCAACCCAGAGACCTCCAGGGTCAGACCCCAGGCAAAATAAACCTGTCCCTGGTTAAACAAAGCTGTGCCGAGCCAGGATGAGCAAAGCCAGGCCCCACCCAGGCCAGTGTCACGACCTAGGGTGCTACACGCCCCACGGCAGAGTGCCCAAAGTGCCACTCCCATCCAGGGACTGGCAGCTGCATTCAGCCTGTGCTGCACACAGGCACCCATCCATGCGCAGCCATCCGTCCTTCCCTCCCTTCCTCCCTCCCTCTGCGGCCCCTGCCCTTTACATTCCCTGAATGCCGCTGCCTAGACCTCTCCTTGGAGCCCTCCCCTCAAATCAAGGGCTGCCTGAAGCTCTTCCAGAGTTCCACAAACTTCTTGTCCCCCACCCTGAGCCCACCTTGTGTGGAAATCACAATTGTGTTATGGGCCCAGGGCTCCCACAAGGGTGTTTTGCTCATCTGGCCATTACAGGCTGGTTACACCCCACTGGCTGCACACTGCTCTCCTGGGAAGCACCGTGGGGGAACCCACAGGAGGGGAGGTGGCCACTGTCCAGCTCTGGCACCCAACGCAGGACGTGGGGGAATTGGGCTGTGCTCTGCACGCAGCTGTACTGCTGCCTGCCGGCTGCCAGCAGGAATGACTGCATGGCTGCTGCACGGCTACCACTGAGATGCTTCCAAGTTTTTAATCTCAGTCCTGGGCACATCCAAGTTTAGCAGCCCTTGTATGGAGCAGAGCCCACAGGCACACCATCCTGTGGGTGCAGCACATACCACACTGCAGGCTTCAGCCACAAGGGAGGCAGGGGGTGTCCCACAGCCCCCCAGCACCCTGGGAAAGGCCAGTTCCATCCATGAGGGTCATCAATGCTAAAGCTGGAGTGTAATTCAATCCCTCCCTGACACGTGGCATGGCCCATGCACATTCCCCAGAAAACTGGGAACACCAGTGCTGCAAGAGTGCTACGTCAGTGCTCGGTGCAGAGCCTGGTACACCCCAACCAGTCAGTGCTACTGAGGGGTTGGGCACCTACCGATTAAAGATGTCATCGTCCTCTCCTCCCCAGCCCCAGTACTCATTGGGAAAGCCATTGATCTTCAGGAACTGGGACTTGCTCAGCCCAGAGACACCGCCAAAGTAGCCGGCATAGGGCAGCCTGCAGGTTGACAGCAAATGGGTCAGCCCCAGGGACAGGCAAAGATGGAGGTGAGCCCCATGGGGACCCCCAGGTACAAGCACCGCCCCTTTTCTGTGTCACCCTCCTACCCAGGGTGCCCTCTCCCATCTCAGGTCCACAATTCAAGCCATCAACCTCATGCCTGCCCCAGGTGACAATCAAGGGTGGTTGCCCTGATGTCATACCAGAGAGATACTCCAGCCCTGCCTGGGCAGAAACACCCCAGCTCCCCAGGACACCCACCTGAACCCAAACTTGTCCATGCCAACAGCAAAGTGCCGTGGCTGCTCGTAGCAGCGATAGAGGTTGCGATCGTCCATGGGGATGAGGTCCACGTCGCTGAAAATGAAGCAGTCATACTCCTCGTCGTCCTTGAGTGCCTCCATGAATCCCACGTTGAGCAGCTTGGCCCGGTTGAAGGTGTCTTCACCAAACTGCAGGGCAGAGCTCAGCAGTGCCTGCTCATCCATCCCAGCCCCACCATCCCCTTGCCCCTGCCCCCCTCACCTGGTTGATGATGTAGATACCATAAGCCACCTTCTGCCGGCGCAGGATGGGGTGCAGGTAGTGCAGCCAGTACTTGAGGTGGTGCTCGCGGTGCCGGAAGGGGATGAGGATGGCCACCTTCTGCCGAGGTAGGCAGTCTGGGGGCGTGTACTTGCCGCCCTGGCGTACATCAGGGTTCTCCCGCTGCACTCGCTCCATGCTCATGGGAGAGCTGAACTCGATGAGCAGGCGCCCAACTGTGAGAGGGAGGGCAGGGTGATGCCCACAGGACAGGACATGGTCAGGGTCATGGTCACTTGCTGCTTCTGCCCAGAGCGGTAAAGCAAACAGCAGCAGGAACCTGCAAGAGGGACTGGCACTGGCGAGGGCAGAGAGTGCCCAAAACCCTTCCTAAACAGGGGCAGAGAGACTGGGCTAACAAAACCTGAAACCAGCTGTCCTGACACAGTTCCAGGCGGAGTTTCTCTACTACATGGGGAAGCCATGCCCAGGGCCCAGGGGATAAGCCATGGCCACCCACCTCAGCCCTGTGATCAGAGTCAGAACCCAAATTCATCCCCAACGCTCACCCAGCATGTCTCACCTAAGCCAGGAGGTGTCTCCTGGCAGGGCTGCAATGGTTTCTCAGTGGCGGACTGGTTGGTGCTGGGCTTGGTGCTGGGGGATGGGGCCTCAGCCCCGGCTGGCCCGTAGCTGGGAGCGGTGCCGTTGGGGCGGGAGGAGTTGGAGAAGGGGTGGGCGCGTGAGGCGTTCCTGGTGTTGAAACGGCTGAAGAAGTCCAGGTGCTGCGCGTAGACGTCAAAATAGAGGATCATGATGATGACAAAGTGGAGCAGGCAGAGCAGCAGCACAGCCTTGCAAATCCTTTCCAGGGTCACCCCCAAGAGCAGCCTGGTCATCTTCTGGGCACGGGCAGGCGGACATGTGCGCTTGGCGGGGCAGGGGGGCGGCTCCAGCCACGGTCCTGATCCTGCCAAGACACCTCACGCTCAGGACAGCACGAGCCTGAGCCCCCAGCCCAGCCCAAATGACACTGGGACAGCAGGAGCAGCACAGGGCTGATGCAGAGATCAAGGGCTTGCAGGTTGGTATGCCAGAGAGTACCCCAGGGGGAATGCTGGATCTCTGCTCTGAAGGCACAACCATAAAGATACAAGAGGACCTCAGCCCCACATAGCAAGTCCCCTTCTTGCTTTCTTAGGCCAAGACCAGAACAGGACAGATTCACTTCCCTTCCCTTTTTCTCACCCAGAGAGAGGATGGGAACACCTCCACGCATGCTACGAAGACCCTCCAGTGAGGCTGGGCCCTTGAAGAAGGCCACACTCTCCAAAAACATGGCCAGCCAGGGATGTCCCAAGGGCACCACAAGTGCCCCCAACAGCCACCCCTTTCTGAGGCACCCTTCTTCCCTGTTCCCGGTCCTGCTCCCTCCCCACAGAGCTACACCTCAGCAGCAGCACCAAAGCGGGGCAGCAGTGAGATTCATGCCGGCAGGGGCCCTCCTCGAGGAACCCAGCGGGTGAGCAGCTGCACAGCAGACACCGAGCCAAGCCAAGCCGAGCAGGACATCCCAGCCCCCCAAGTCAGGGCTCCCTGCCACCTCCAGGGGGGCCTGGCTTACAGGATCAGTGGCGCAGATCCTCTTCCCTCCTGCGGATGATGAGGCCCCCCGGGACACTGGGACTGCTGGGAGTCAGGGTCCCCTTATCTCCCACATGACACCTGGAGCCGGGCCAGAGCCCTGCCAGAAAGCCAGCTGGGAGAGTCACTAGAGAGTCCCAGACAAGTCAAACCATCTGGCCTTTCCCAGCCCTGCCACTGCCAGGGCCCAGGCTGCAGCACAGCTGTGCACCCCAGTTCCTGCCCTGATCCCTGCCCTGCTAGTCCCTGCTTTCAGGGAAGCTGCTGGGACACAGCATGGCAATCACACGGGACAGGTATGGGAGTTCACAAGGCCCTGGGGACCTTGGGACAGGCCAGAGCTGCTGCATGGTCCCTGGAGGGACCTTGGTGGCTGGAGATCTGCAGCAGGTCCCCCCAGCAGGAGTGCAGGTAGCACCCAACAGTGCTGCCAACTGGTCACTGGCAGCTGCCAGCCCTGTCCAGTGGGGCCCCACAGGGAGCCACAGGGCACAGTCGGCAGCGATAGCCACGCAGGATGGGCGTGGGGATCAGAGCTGAGGTGTGAAGCAGGATCCTTTGCCCAACCCTGCTCTGGTGTGTCCTCTCCCAGTTGCAGAACTGACCCTGGCAGGCAGACCCTGGAGCCCACCCCAGGCAGGAAGGTGCTGCAAAAGACTCTGAGCCCCATGTCCCAGCTATATCCACCCTCTTTCTACAGGACACAGAGCAGTATCCCTGTGGGAAGGGGTGTCCTGGCACGTGTCAGCAGCCCAATCCCACATTCAGTTTCTTTCTAGAGAGTACCCCTCCGAAGAAAAGCTGTCTTAGCTGTTATCAACCAAACTTTCATCCGATCACAGTGCCTTGTCACCCCGCACAGCCCTTGACACGGGGACCCACCTACCTCCAGCAGCTGCCAGAAACCCTTCCCAAAAACCTGTGCAGCATATGGAGTGGTGGTGCCTCAACAGCCAGATGGGGAGGCAATAGGGAAAAATCAGAGCTGGTTTTAGGGGCCCTTTGGCAGAGTGGTCCACGAGGCAAGTAGAGACTGACTCTCAGCAAGAACAAAAGCAAAGCACTCCATCAAACAGCGGCCACAGGACACCACGAACATGAGTGGGCTTAGAAACAACTGCTAAGGAGGGGGTTATGAAATATGATGTCATCTCCCCCCACCGCAGCATCTGTGCAGGGTGTGAGAGGCCAAAAGCAACCTGGGGCTGGGGAACCGGTCCCCAGGGTTTCACGCCGGTGCAGTGTGTGCCATGGGGCTGGTGATGCTCGTTTTGGAGGGGATGCTCAACCCCGTGGACTCAATCCTTCTTCCCACAAGACATCCCAGGGCTGGGAGAAGGGAGGTACGATGGGAGCCGATGGCCCCGATGCCCTAAAGGCAGCCACCTCCCGGCCAAAAGTGGGGAGAGGGGCCGCATTCAGCACAACTAACACTCCCCCGCCCCCTAATTTTTTCCTAGTCCCCGACACAGGCAAAAACTTATTAGAAAATGAGAAGCAACCTCAAAATCAGGCTTTTTCCCGAGCCGGGGTGGTGCCGCCCATGAGTGACCGGGATCGCATCCCCCGGGTCGCATCCCGGGCCTCCCCCGCCCGGCCAGGCCTGCCCGCGCCGCTCTACTCACCGCGGCCTCGGGGCTACCGCGCCGCCCCGGCGCCGGTCAGCGGCCCCCGCCGCCGCCTCCTGGGCCGCGGGGCGAGGAGAGCAGTCCCGCAGGCACTGGAGCCCGCGGACGCGGATCCCACGGATGCAGACACACGCCGGGCTGCGCGATGCCTCCGGCCCCACCACGGGATGCTCAGTCCTTGGCCCCAGGCGCGGCACCGGGGACCCTCCAAGCACCTCCGGGTGCACAGGCACGAGGTGTCCCGGCCTTTCTTCTTCTTCACTCCCCGGTTCCCCGCTGCCGTGAGGCAGCGCTTCCACGGACCCAACCTGCGGCGACTCCCACGCTGCCGGCCGTTGGTGCTGGCTCAGCGTCCGTTGTAACCTATTTGTGGCTCTTTCGCCCCCACACCACCCTTTCTGTGTTTCACTGCTAGGAAATACTGGGAATCTCACTCTTCTTACCACAACGGCATCACTGAAAGGTCGTGGTCTGCTGCCACCGCAAGTTGGGCCAGCCCCAAGTTGTGTTTGCACTGTCTGCTGCCTTTTCCTTCCTGCCACCCCCTCAGCCCCCCAGTCCCCTTCCCCAGCATTTGTGCCTGTTTAGAGCAACCCCTGTCCCTGAGGACTCTTCCTCCTCCCATGCCTGGCTGTTCACCCAAGCGAGGGCTTTCATGCTCCCTTCAGCAGCTCCCTTTCAGAAGAGAGCCGAATGGCATCCAACCAGCCCAGCCCTGCTCCACCCCTGCAAACAAGCCCTGCTGAAAGCAGTCCAACTTCTGCCTCCAGCTCTTGGTTTGGCTCCTCAGCAGGTGGCATTTTCCTCATCAATACCTACACATGGTTACCAAAATATCTTCTAACTCCCGCTGCTGCTGCTTCTAGGTGAGACAAAGTGTAAGATTCCGGAGCCTTAAGCTTTTTTTCCTCTGCTCGAGCAGCAGGTGTAAACAGGTGTTTAGTCCAAGTCCTGGAACCCAAGTACACACACCTAGAAGGAGGTGAGCACAGGGCGTGCTCACTCTATCACTGCTGGCTATGGGATGCAGGCTGTGGGTCACCTTGAGAGCAGCCCTGATGGGTCTCATATCCTTATAAGGTGCCTATGGGCAAGTCTGGAGCCCGTTCCCCTGCCAAAGCTGTGACACACATAGGCAGGATTGGAGACTGGAAATGCACCTCATAGAGGCACATTCCTGACAGCCAGATGCATTTCTATCTGGGCAGGCCACGGAAAGGCGCATCCCTGAAAGACGAGTGAGTGACTTTCAAGACAGCTGTTAACCAGGAAGATGATCAACCTATAAAGCAGCTTCTCTAACAGCAGCACAGCCTCTCCAACCCCAGGTATCTCCTTCCAGAGTTTGGTGTGGGTCTGATGAGATGGCTCTGCAGCTCCCAGGGGCCTCATATCTCCAGCCTGCAGGAGCAGCAATGGGATACAGCTCTCATGCATGACAGGCAAAGTCTGCCCACACCTGATACCCTTTCTTCCAACCAGGCAGGGCTCAGTTTCTGTCCTGCACACAGGGCACACACTGCTCCTGTGAGAGCCCCTAGTCCCAGGGGACAGCCAGCACAGCTACCGGGGCAGTGGTTCGGTTTTCCCCCGCAATCATCATGCACCCAGGGCTGAAATATACCGCAGTCCCAGAACTCATAGGACAAGGTGGAACAGAGGCAGGAGAGCAGCAGAGCTCAAAGGGGTCGTGCAGAGGAAGATGCTCTAGTTCAAGGGCAAGAACAAGTAGGCTCCGGCAGCCTCACTGCTGCCCCAGCCTGTTGCATCCATGTGGGAAGAGAGGGGCAGCTCCAGGCGTGCATCTGCTCTGACACAGCACTGGAAGATCAGTGCTTTCTCTATGAAGGTACACTGGTAGCAGAGCAGGATGAGAGCCTTGTGATGGATACAGCAGAAGCAGAAGGACCGTGTTCTTCCCTTCCCCCAAGCACATGAGCTGCAGGTCCAGCTGTCCACAGCCAGCTTCCCCACACTATTCAGCACAGCCAGGGAGAGGGAACAGAGCCAGCACAAAGTGTCCCCACCCCTGGGACCTCTGCCAGGGCCCCCTGGATAGAGGGGCACTGCAGACTGAAGAGCCCCAGCATGCAGCTAACAGTCACACCAGGGAGCTGCTGGCTGGAGGGCGTCCTTTGAAGGGGCAAAAGCTGCCCTCGTGTGCCCCTCTGGTGTCCCACAGCTGCACAATGGGGCTACGGACACCGTGTACACCCCCACTGCACTGAACTACCTGGATGGGAGAGGCCAAAAGGGCTCATATTGGGCTGCTAGAAGCCTGGCAGAGACAACTTGGAGCTGCCTGCTGCCTGTTCCAACAGCCTTGTACCTGCTCCAGGCAGTGAGGCACAGCTCCGTGTTCCCACAGCCCAGGCTGGGCGGCTCTTGCAGTCTGAGCAGGCACCAGAATTAACCCCACACAAGCAAGACACCACCAGGCTCCTGGAGCAGGACAGGGGTTTTGCCAGAGGCACACAGAGGAATATCTGAGCACTGGGGCAGCCAAAACCAGCACTTGCTCTCTGCAAACCTCCCTGGCATGCACAGGGCAGAGCAAGAGCTGCATCCTTGGACAAGAACCATATTTATTTCACTGACACAGAATTGCACTGATGGTCGATTCTACACACCGGGGACGGGCAGCAGCAGGGCCCCATGGGTTGGGCCAGGCTGCTGGGGGCAGAATTCACACAGAGAAACTTGTTTCTTCTGAGGGGCCAATTCATCTGCAGGATGGGGCTCTATGCAGTCAGGCTCCTGCTCCCGATGCCAGGAATCTCCCACCCCAATCAAGTATAGAAACATTAAATAAGTATATACAGAACCTCTTGGGGTGGGCTGGAGTAGGCTGAGTGCAATAAGGCTTAGCCCATTTTTACTCTAGATGTCTAGAAAGAAAGAAAGAAAGAAGACAGGTTAGATTGTGGCTCACAAACCCCAGCTCAGCATCCCAGTCCCACCCAAGCACCCCACGACCATCCAGAAGCTGCAGACAGCTTATCAGTCCCACCGGTAAGACATGAGCATCACACAAGGTGCACCCAAGGTGACACTCTCAGTGACAGAGAGGCCAGCAAAAGGGTTCACAATGTTGCAAAAATGCACAGTATGTTGTGGGAAGAGCTGTGCCGCCCCAAACATTGTAAGTAGCTTCCCTATCCTAAGGCCAAAGATTGTGCTGAAGCCCCATTGTGTCTCCCTGGGGTTGGAGAGCATCCAGGGTGACAGAAACCTTGTGCTCATATAGGCCTGGTGGCCTCAGGAAGCAGGTACCTGCAGGATAGCAACGATGACTCCGAACAGCCCTATGGCACTGCCAAAGATTTCCACGATCAGGATCTTGACAAAGAGGCTGGCATTCTGGGCATCAGCCAGGGCAGCCCCGCTGCCCACGATGCCCACACAGACCCCACAGAAGAGATTGCATAAACCCACGGTCAGACCAGCTCCAAACATGGAGAAACCTGTGAGAGAGGAACACTACAAGAGCAGGGGGTAACCCCCTTCCACCTGCATCCAGGACATGCTGCAGAAGCTCTTCCTCGAGCTGACAGAAGACCTGGAGCTGTCAAGCCCCATAACTGCCCTGTTTGGGGAGCAGGACTGCTCCAAGGTGTGCCCCAGCTCCTACAGTGCCAGGCCAGCAAGGGACAGCAACCTACTGCCACCCAGGGGAGGAGCAGTGCTGCTGCTGGGCAGCACAGCCCGCTGGGTGCAGGTGGACCTCAAGAAGGTAATTAAAAAACTGCCTTTTGGCAGAAGAGTCACATGTCCTTCAGACACCAGCAGCAGGCCATGGGTAGGTCAGAGGGTGGGGATCAGGGTGTGGCAGTGCTCACAGCAACAGCACCAGGGACCCAGCAGTCCTTACCTGCATGGTAGTTCCTGGCTCCAATCTCTTCTGGGGTGACTCCACTGAAAGGCTGAGAGAAAGCACAGGACCTTGGTTAGTGACAAGTTTGTGGTCTCTGGAAAAGGTACCCGTCCCTGATACAGCACGAGGTGGCCACATTTCAGCCAGAGACAGTCCTTGACTCCATGTCGGGCTGGCTTCATGGCACCTGCCTTGTGTGTGCTCTCCCAGCCTCTCTTCATCACATGCAAGGATCACTAAACAGACCACCAGTCCAGGGGCTCCCAGAGGCACAGCAGTGTTCAAAGTCCCCACAGGGCTACCACTCACCACACTGGCCCATGACCAGCTGCCCATCCCCACCACGGCCCCGAGGCTGGCACAGGGATGGCAGGGCAGCCCAGGTGCTCCCGTACCTCAGCCATGTTACTGATGACTATTGCCATGATGATCCCGTAGATGGCCACGGCCTCGCAGAAAATGATGCTGTGGGAGAAAGGCAAAGCCTGAGCACAGAGTCCCAGTCAGTCTGACCAGAGTGTCCCAGGGGAAGGACCTCACCTCAAGGAGCCCCTGCCACTTCATGCCCAGCCAGCCAGACCCCTCCATAGGCATATGGGAAGCTACCCACTGCTTTCCTTTCAAACTAGGGGGAGCTGCCAAACACACGCTGCATGCTGGTTGTGCTGGGGCACCTGAGTAAGCTGCAAGAATCCTGTGGGAAGCAGGCCTAGGGAGCCCTGCCCTTCACCAGCTCCTTTCTGCTTCTTGTGGAAGGGTTGTGCAAGGAGTACCCTTGCCTAGGCAGGATGTGTGATCTCAGGGTGTTTGTTTTGAACACACTGGGCTCATTCACAGCGTGATATCACACAGTGACCCTTCAAAGCAGCTCTGGCTCCTTTAGGGCTCTTTGTTTTGAAAGCAAACAGCATCAGCAGCTCAGCAAGGAACAGTCTGCCAGCAGCACCCAGCTAGAGAGCAGACAGAAGCCTCTTCACTGGGTTGTGACCTGCCCCACTCAGGTGCACCAGAGAACTAACCCCAGGTCTGTGCTTACCTCACCAGATTCTTCGTTTTGATCCGTGGGGCTTTGACTCCACCACCAATGATGCTGGAGCCCGTGATGTAAATCCCCCTGTAGCAGACAAGGGTGGTTGGTGGAAGGCCTGGTAATGGCAGAATTCTATACAGAAACCAGGATCTTTCAGATGAGCAAAGAACCAGGCATGAAGCTGGGGGACACTGAGCACTCAGCCTAGCCAGTCCTGGGGTAGGAGTGGCCCCAGACTCCACCACCTTTACCAGCAGAACTGCTGGGGCTCAAGAGCCACCACGGGATAACCTGGGCTCCAAGGGTACAGCTTCCAGAGACTTCCCTGTCTTCCCACTGCCACTGCTACCTGTGGGCTGGTCCACCCAGACCCCTCAGTGGCCCAGCAATTCAGTCCCACCGCTGTGATGACCCACAGCCCTACATGTACACACTGTTCTACCCCTGCTCTGCTGTGGGAAAACTGCAGTGTATACACAGCTACCAAGGTGCAAGAGCAGGAGAATGCTGAAAAGCCAGTCCCACTCACCAGGCAGCTCCCACCACAGACAGGGAGATGGCCAAGCCAATGCCCAGGTTGGACCACATGTAGGGTGAGGTCTCCGTCAGAAACCTGGAGAGAAAGAAGTGTCCTGAATTAGCACAGAGGCTGAGTCCCCATAGTCACACCACAGAGCCTACCCCAAAACAGGTACCCCTCCACCAAATTATGAAGCCCAAGATGTGTTGGGCAGCCAGACAGTGGGACATGAGAACATCTCTCTGCCAACCAGAAACACAGGACCCTCACCTGCATGGATCAAGATCTTCCTCCCAAACCCTCACTGTGAGGCAGAATCCTGGGCTCAGAGACATGGAGGGCAGAGCAGCAATAGCTGCACCAGGATCTTGTACAGAGCCAGCCACAGGAACACATGGGCTGCATCCATCCCACCTCCCGGGGAGCAGAGGCTCTGCTCACTGCAGCTCCTGTTCTCCTGCGATGCAGTGACCACTGCTCATCACTCAAAAGCAAGCGCTGCTCCTGGGAGGCACAGCCAGCACTGCCTGCCTCCTCACACCGCCCCGAGGAGCCCGTGTTTACAGGGAACTCACCAAGCCACATCGAAGCGGAAGCCCAGGTCAAATATTGTGTAGCAGATCCCTGGAAAGCAAGAACAAGATGGAAACCTCCAGGGAGGCACCAGCTGGATCCAGCACTGCTGGTTCCTCCCCACCTGCAAAGCCCTGAGGCAAAGGCCCAGGAGCACAGCACAGTATGAAGGAAGGTTACTGGGAACACTGGCACAGGCATGCAGAGTGTGGTGCAGGGTGTCCCCTCCAAATCCTACTCCCAGGATCCCAACACTTCCACATCAGCACAGGACAGACTGCCTGGACCTCCGACACTGTCAGGCCCCATCCCAGTCTTGCCCAGAAAATGACCACAGTTATTGGCACACCCATTTTCTATTCCCTGGCCCTGCTGAGCACCCACAGACCATGCTGAGATACAGGGTCTCAAGGGCAATCGATAGCCCCAGCACAGTCTCCACCGTGGCTCTCCAATGGTTCAGCTCTGCTGGAGAGCCACTGCTCCAGGGGACCAGTTGTGAGCTCTTCCCTGCCACAGGAGGGACAAGAGGAGCAAGGCTGTGCCCTGACTGACCATCACATGCTGCTACATCACCATCCCATCAGCATTTGTGTTGCTTCCCAGGAGCCCATCAACACCAGAAGCTCCAGCTTTCCTCCAACACCTCCTTTGCAAGGCTGTGGGTTCAAGATGTGACTGCTGTCCTCAGCATTTTCCCCAGGGTAATTTTCAGATAAATTTATACTCCAACACAGGCAAAAGACACCAAAGCACTGCCCTGGGAAACTCAGAAAAGCCCTTCCTTTCCAAGGAGGGCTTGCTCTGCTGTGCTCATCTCCCACCTGGAACCACAGGCAAGAGTCACATCCCTGCACAGCCCAGGCACATGCAGAGGTGCCTGCACCAAAACCCTGCCTAACTCTGAGTGCCTGAGTGGGAAACATGACTGCAGACCAGAAAAGACACTTCCTCTTTGCTGGAAAAGGGAGGGTGACCCAGGCCTAAGGAACAGATAAACACAGGCATCATGGCACTGTGTGCTCCACGCCAGACAGAGAGGGTGAAGGGGCAGCTTTACCATATCTGACTGGAACCGGTGTCTGTGTGATGCAGATCCTGAGTACGGTTGGGAAAAGAGGAAATGGGAGACTTCTGAAATGCTCCAATGCAGCAAAGAGGTCACTGCACTGAGCAGTGGTGTCCCACTGTTCCCTTCCACACCAGAGTCACAGCCTGGAGGTAGGGGGTGATGACAATGTGACCAGAAGAAATATGGGGGCAGGACCGTGCCCCCCAGGTTGGAGAAGCCCTTCCCTGTGCACAGCCAAGACAACTCATCCCCCTGGAAGGCCTCAGCACTGCCTCAGTGTAGGGAGACCCTTGCAGCAGGGATGTCCCCATCATTCTTGTGTGCTCACCCCTCCATGTACAGCTCAGGTCTCTGCACCCCCCTCACCAGGAGAGCACACAAGCACTGTCAGGCAAGCCAGTGAGCCCCATCATGGGAGATGGCAATGCTGGTCACTCTTCCTGCCACAGAACTGGGGTGCCCCCCCTCCCCTGTTGTGACAATAATGAGGAATGGTGCCACCACAGCCAGGGAACACAGAGGAAAGCCACAGCCCAGCCTGTACGTCTGGCAGCCTTCAAGGATGATCTCTAGTGCTGGGCCCAGCCAGCCTGTGACTTGTTTTGGCTTTACTGCTTGGCTGTCAGAGCAGGAACTGAACCCAGCCAGCCTCAGCTGCTTGAACTCCCCAGAAGTGGTAAGGAAGAGCTCCAACCAGCTCAGAGCAGATCCTCAGAGCACCTTTCATCTCTTCAAGAGCAAGTTTAACCTTAGATTCATATGCAAAAGAAACAGGGTAAAGGGCACTTTCCTGTGAGCTCTCACTTGCAGCCCTGAAGCCAGAAGGACAGAACATAATGCAGCAGGACTGGAGGATAAAATCAGGGCTTAGGACAAAGACAGAAAGCACAAAGAGACACTGCTGCAACACTGCACAGAGCAAGACCATTTCCTGCTCATGTCTTCCTCAAAAAGGGACTGCAACAGGGCAGGGGAAGTTAAGAGCAACTGGTCTCAGCCCAGTGAGATTTTCCACACTGGGTTCACCAAGCCCTGGAAACACGAGGGAATGAGACACCCTTCAGTTCTGACTCATTCTCTCCCCTCACCCAAACACTGAAGCAAGAGCCAAGGTCTCCCCAGCCTCCACCTGGTTTGTGGTCACTTCACTCTGTGCTAAAATAACCAGCAGTCCCAGCACAAAATCCACCTGCTGGCTCACGGGCATTAAATCCATCCTCCAAAAGCCCAACGCCTTCAGCAGCAGAGCGTGGGCTGCCGTGAGCTGCAACACGGCCACGCAGCAGCTCCACCATCATCCGAACTGGCACGTTCCCTCCTGCTGCCACAGCTCGGCAAAGCAAGGCGGTCTCTCCACCCGAGACACATCGACCACCACAGCCTGAAGGACCGGGCTCCTCCTGCCTTTACCTCCCCTGATCTCCCAAATCCAAGCACGACTCCTGACTGGCACCAGCACCTTTGTGCTCACGCACGCACAGAGAAGCAAATCAACCGCTCATGCCAGACAGGCTCAGAGCGCTGAAAGCTGCACATCCAGCAGCGGCTGGGAGTTACACGGCAGCACGAGCAGCTACACGCCCCGAGGAGCGATGTCCAGGCTGGAGCGCTCCCGGTCGTGCCGTAGACCACGGACCAGCCCTGGGGAGCACCGCGGCAACCGGAGGCCTGACAACGCTGCATCCCTCAACCCCCGCCTTCCTTTGCACGCCATAGCAGCCCTCCCAGCCCCTCTCCAGAAAGGGAGCAGCCAGCACGGGCACAGGCACGAACCGCAGCCTCCCCCTCGGGCCCGGAGACCCCTCCTGCCGCACGGCTCAGCCCCGCAGCGCCGCCCCGTCACCCCCCGCCCCGCGGCCTCCCCCGCCCCGGCGCTGACCGACGCCCAGCAGCGTGGTCCAGAAGGCGAGGCCGAGCCCCGAGTAGAGCAGGGCGAGCCCCGTCATGGCGGCGGCGGCGGGACCGAGCGGCGCGGCGGGAGCGGATCGGGCCGGGTCACCTGACCCGCGCGCGGCACGTGACCGGAACTGCAGCGCCCGGACGGAAGTGGCGTAACGCCGCCGAAGCCACCGCGCCCGCTTGTTGGCGCGTGGTTTGACTGCGGCGGGAGAACTACCCACACCATAATGCACCGCGACAGCGCGGCTTTCCATTGGCTGCCTTCCCCTCTCTCCACCCACTTGTGGGCGGAGCTTTGAGGCAGAGAGGGCAGAGCCGAGCTCCCATTGGCCAGCGCCGCGCCGCAGCCCGGAAGCGGGTGAAGGGTCCCTCGTGCCGCCATGGCTGCGGCCTTCAGCAGCGACGGGGAGGCCGTGCTGCGGCGGGAGCTGCGCCCGGCCGTGGCGGCGGCACCGCGGGCCAACCTCGACAGCTACTACGAGATGGGCCGGGCCGCCGCCTTCGTACGAGATGGCGGGTTCCGCAAGGTGAGTGGGACCGAGGGTGGAACGGGCCGGGTGCTGCGTGCCGCCCCCTCTCCCGGTGCCTTACAGAATTGTTAGGGTTGGAAGGGGCCTCTGGAGATCGTCCAGTCCCACCCCCTTGCCGAGGCAGGGTCACCAGAGCAGGTTACACAGCAACGCGTCCAGATGCGTTTGCAGTGTATCCAGTGGCGGAAACTCCACGACTTCTCTGGGCAGCTGTTCCAGTGCTGTGCCACCCTCAGCGTGAAGTGTTCTTCTTCATGGTGAGGTGGAACTTCTTTTATTTTGGCTTACGGCCATTGCTCCTTCCTCTCTCCTGTTGCTGGGCACCACTGAAAAGAGTCTGGCACCGTCCTCTTGGCACCCACCTTTGAGATATTTATATGCATTAATGAGATCCTGTCCTGGTTCCATGCAGGACAGGGTTAATTTTTGCAGTAGCCAGGAGAGGGCATGGCCAGGACCCAGAGGTTCTTCTGTACCACCTCACATCATTTTCTGGGGACAGAGACGGGATCCTTCCTGGGTCCTGTAGTGTTGCACGGTCAGGTATTGTCAGAGCCCTGCATCGACCACTCGTGTGTGAGTCATTTGTCTCTTATACACTGTTATGAATATTGTTGCTATTACCGTTGGTTTTCTTATTTAATTTGCTGTTTCCAGTAAATTGTATGATCTTGACCTGTGATCTTTATCCTTTGTGCTTCTGATCCTCCCCTCCATCCCGCAGCAGGAGGAAGGGGAGCGGGGAGCAAGCGAGTGGCAGCATGGTTTGGACAGGCTCAGTGGAAGCACTGAACTGGGGAGTACCATTCCTAAACCACAACAGATCTCTCAATCTTCTCTAGACTAAACAGGCCCAGCTCTCTCATAAGAGAGATGTCCCAGACTCCTCACCATCTTTATGGCCTCTGCTGGACCCTCTTCAGTAATTCTTTGACTTTCTTGTACTGAGGAGCCCAGAACTGGAGACAGTAGTCCTGATATGCCTCACGAAGGCCAAGTAGAAGGGCAGGATCATATCTCCCAGCCCACTGGCCACACTCTTCCTGCTGCACTCTAGGATCCCATTGGCCCTCCTGGCTGTCAGGGCCCTGCCAGCTCATGGTCATCTTGTCATGTCATGGTCATCACTGAGACTCCCAGGTCCTTGTCTGCAGAACTGCTCTCTAGTAGGTTAGCCCCCAGCCTGTGCTGGTACTTGGGGTTATTCCTCCCCAGGTGCAGTACCCTACACTTGCCCTTGTTGACCCTCATTAGGTTTCTCTCTGCTTAATTCTCTAGCCTATCAAGGTCCCTCTGAATGGCACAGCCTTGAGGTGTATCAGCTACTCCCCCCAGTGTCATATCATCAGCAAACTTGCTGAGGGTACATCCTATCCCCTTCTGTGCCTTCCTCTGAGCCTCCCCAGTGCCATATTCCCTTTGTGCCTCACCCTTTGTTCCTCCCAGGTCGCCCTGCAGTTCCCTGATGAGCTCCTGGCAGATGCAGTGGAAGTGGCAGCACGGATGGAGGCAGCCACCGGGGCCGAGATGTACCTGTTAGGAGACACCACGTACGGCAGGTCGGTGTGGGGCAGGCAGGGTGTCCTGGGGGTCCCCTGCAGGCAGGAATGGGGTGGTGCCAGGGAGGAAGGAGAGCTCCATGCCGCAGAGCCCATCTGACATCGGCTTCTCCTCGCAGCTGCTGCGTGGATGAAGTGGCTGCCGAGCACGTGGGTGCTGAGGCAGTGCTGCACTACGGCCCAGCCTGCCTCAGCCCCTGCAGAAAGCTCCCGGTGCTGCACATCTTCGGGCAGCAGCCCCTGGACGTCGGGCGCTGCGCAGAGGCGTTCCGGGAGCTCTACCCCGAGCGGCAGAGCCGTGTGGTGGTGCTGAGCGATGTGGTCTATGCCCATGCCATGGGTGAGTGCTCTGGGGCAGGCAGGGGGGCTCTGGTACTGCTCTGAGCTCTGCACAGCTGCCAGGGTGACAACAAGCAGGCATTCTTTCTCCAGACATTGGCAGCTTTGATTTCTGTCCTCTCTCCTGATCTACTGCACCTTCTTCACATGTGGCCAAGTTTTCTTCTCACTTCTCTCTTCCTTCAGGTGAGCTGGAGCAGCAATTGTGCCCCGAGTACCCCAATATCATCTTCTCCAGACTGGTGTGTGGAGACCCTCCTGGCCCCGCAGTGCCTGGGGAGGAGCGGAAGTTTGGTCGCCAGTTTTTGGTGGAGGCTGCAGCAGGGCTGCAGGACTATGCCATGTTCTATGTGGGAGCTGAGGGCCTTGCCCTCACCAGCTTCATGCTGACCTGGAACCGCTGCCCCTTCAGCTCCTTCAACCCTGTCACCGGCTGTGGCCGCCGCGAGACCCTCAATGTCAATCGGGCCCTGATGCGCCGCCTGTACCTGGTGGAGCGGGCCCGGGATGCCAGGGTGGTGGGCATCCTGGTGGGCACCCTTGGCGTGGCGGGCTACCTGACTGTGCTGCAGCACCTCCGGGAGCTGCTGTGCCGGGCTGGAAAGCGCAGCTACGTGCTGGCCGTGGGGAAGCCAAACCCCGCCAAGCTGGCCAACTTCCTGGAGGTGGATGTCTTCGTCCTGGTGGCCTGTGCACAGAACTCCCTTCTGGACTCCAGTGACTTCTACCAACCTGTTGTGACCCCCTATGAGCTGGAGCTGGCCTGCAACCCGGCCCGTGAGTGGACGGGGAACTACCTCACAGACTTCCGAGACCTGCTGCCCGGTAATAGCTGGAGACAGCTGCCCAACACTCTCCCAGGGCATATTCTGCCCAGCTGCCCTGCCTGCAGGCTGCAGTTGCTCCAGGATAGATGGAGCAGGCTAACATTCCCGTTTCCTGGCAGGTGCCTGTGCACACGTTGAGCTCCCACCGGCTGTTCCCGCAGCGGAGGCTGTTCCCGATGTCTCACTGATTACGGGGAACATGCGTGCTACCCACCTCTGTGACCCCCCGAGCTCCCAGCTGCCCCCCAGCACCGCCCTGGCCTGCAGGGACCAGACACGGGCGCTCGCAGAGATCAGCCCTGCAGGTCTGCGTTGGTTTCATGGTGGGGCTGAGCCCTGGTGCAGGGGCAGTGCCACCTTCCTGCTCCCTGTAACAATTCCCTTTCTCTCTCCTCCCAGCCTCCTTCCTGGAGTCCCGCAGCTGGCGGGGCCTGGAGCAGCAGCTGGGACAGACCCCCGTCTCCAAGGCTGTGCAGGGCCGACGAGGGATTGCCATTGCCTATGAGGATGAAGGGTGTGAGCAGCCCTGATTCAGCAGTGCTGGCACCCAACCAGGAGTGGGTCCGTGTGGGGGCCCGGCATTGCCTCCCACTGGGTGTTGGACCTGCTGCCAGCTGGACCCTTGCTGGATGCAGCCTTGGGTCAGTAGTATGGCAGTGGGAGAGCATGAGTTCCACCTGTGTTGGGGAATGTCTGTGGCACCCTGAGGTGCAGGGCCAGGGCAGCAGCAGGACCAGGAGAGACAGGCACTTGGCCCAGACCCAGTCCCCAAGGGCTCTTCCATCCAGGGCAGCTTTGTCCCTACAGGAAAAGGTCACAACTTTTCAAGAGCTGACAGTGCTGGGCCTTGAGGCTTTTGTTGACTATTGCTGCTAAGTAAAGCTGAAGAGGATTTGTGAATGAACTGGTTTTAGAATAAAACAAAGGCTGAGGACCACAGATGGGTAATACCAGCTGTCCCAAAGTGAAAAACATATCATGGTGCTTACGTGGGGAGCAAAGCCCTGTGTGTCAGCTACGACCAGCCTGAGAACAGAAAACCAGAACTAGGACCTTCAACAATGAAAGCACAGGCTGGGCTGGGGCACTAGGCAAGGGCAGGGGGGCTCTGAGCATGAGCAAGCCCCTCAGCTGCTCTTATGGATGGGAGTGGGGTGCACACATCCTGTGCTGCAGGAGGGAACCTGTGTTTGGAGTGGAGCCCAGCCCCTCTCATGTGAGGCAGGGCTGTTAATGCTCCAAGCTGGGCAAGCAGGACAGACATTTTTGCCATCCCTGCCAAAGCCAGGGTGACACTGAGGCGTCCCAGCCCTGATTTAACCCCCTCCACTGGGTTATTCCCCAGAGGCAAGAGGCAGGCAAAGTCTGGGCTCTGCAATAATGACAGCCACAACATAGAAATATTCTTAATATAATTAGGTGCAGGGCCTCCCCCCTCCCAACCACACGTACAAACGAGCAGGGGGCAAATTCCCCCTGCCCAGCCAGCCACTGCTGCAGGCACAGGGTGGCCTCCCCGCTGCTGGGCGTGGGCACCCACGGGGAAGGGCTGGGGAGGGGCTGGTAGCCCGGGGACCGGGCAGCCCGTGCTGGAGCAGTCCTGCCCAGGCTTCCCCTGCCCCACCACCGCCTCCTGCAGCCAGCACTCCTGTCCCCTGCGAGGAGGGAGCATGCTGGGGGAAACAAAGATGCTGACACCGAGATGCAGCCACCAAATCTAGCTGAGGAGCGTCCCGAGTGGGTTAATTCTAGGTGGAGGGTTATTCTATGAGCCGTACTGCAGCAGGGCAGGGAGGATGGGGGGCTTTTCCTTGTGGGGAAGAGCTGGTCCAGGCAAATCGTCTGCAGTCCTGGCCAGGTGCTCAGTAGTCTGCTGTGTATTCTGTACCATGCAGCCCTCGGCACAACAAGGTGAACTCCTTCACCATCTCCTTCACTCGCCGCTTGTTCACACGCTCTCTGCTAAGACAGAGGGAGGGGACAAACATGAAGTAGGAGTGCTGCACTGGGCCATGCAGGGGTGTCATTCCCACCCTGTGGGAATGTGGGGCACAGCTGCCAGGGCAAGTGGCACACGAACCTGAGGATCTGCTGACTGAAGTTTTCCTTCTGCTCTGGAGTGACTCGGGCCGAGGGGAAGCCATCCTGCTGCATGGCCTCCTTGATCCAGACACTCAGGAGGCTGAAGCAGTGCTTGTTCAAGGCAAAGAGGATTTCTGCAAAGTGATCCATGAGGCTGCGGGAAGCCTGGCCACCGATGCCCTGCCACAGAGCAGACAACATGCTGAGCCCACATTGTCATTCCCCTGCTCCCATCCGTGCTGCTGGGCTCTCTGCCCCTGGCTCCGGAGGGATGCTGCTCAGGAATAGAGCCCAGTGCTGCCTGGGGAGCCTGCAGTCCAGCATCTCTCACCTCCAGCACTGCCTGCAGCAGTGCTTTGCCGTTCTCATGCACGACCTGTCCCACCGGGGCGATCTCTCCACAGCGGGGCAGCAGCTCCGTCTGCAACACAGAGACCAGGCCTGCTCAGTGCCATTGCAGGCTCCACACTGCAGCACCCATGCCCAACCTCAGCCCCACTCCCGCCTTCCCATCTCTCAGAGAAGACTTCATGATGGCATCATACTCACAAAAAAGCCACAGGATGCTTTGACTGTTGGGGCCTCAGGAAACTTGAGAGAAAGGACACCTGCAGGCAAAAATCACTCAGATTAGCAGCCAGAAAACCCCTTTGCCATCCCAAATCCTCCCTGTGGCCCCCAGCCCTTGGCTGTTTAATGCCTGGCTCTACAGGAGGAGCAGGCTGGCTTCTCCTCAGAGTGATTTAGAGCACATGCCCATGCCCATGGTACTCACCACACTGAAACACTGCTTTGACATCCAGGTTGCTACACAGGAACAGGTCTGGCTTCCTTTTCAGAGCCTGCAAGGCACACAGACAGGCAGCATGAACCCAGCACTGTAGAGGCAGCCAGGAAGCCTCCAAGGAACCCGGTGCCCCAGACAGCCTCTGCCTGGACACACACTTACCTGGGAACACCCACAGCAAACGGCAGTTTCAAACAGTACAGCAGGAAACCATCACTTTACCCCTCCCCAAGAATGTAATTCAAACAGCCAGGCGGTTTGCTATGCCCAGGATCCACTGACCCCAGGACCTGAGGATAGGTGCCACAGTGGTGTGCAAACACTCGGACACAGAGGGCTCCTGTCCCATCAGAGCAGATCAGGCAGCAGCACCGCTCCCAGGACAAGGGCAGCCATGCAGGGCTCAGCAGAGACCAGCCACCTGTGTGCTTTGCTCCTCTCCTGAAGATGCTGGCATCCCTGGGGTCACTGCAACTGGTTCAAGCAGTAACCCCAGACTGCACCAGATGACAATGAGATGCCAACACTTTTTAGCAGTTCCTGAGCAGCAAATCCAAGATCAAGAAAGCTTGGGGTTTTTTAATGCCACAGTGATTCCACCAGCCTCTGTGCAGGTCAGGCACTGCTGCTGGAGCCACCCTGAGCTGTGGCACCTTGTGCAGTGACTTGGTCCCCCTGGTGCTGGCACTGAGCAGTTACTGGGTGGAAACGTTTCAGCTTGCACCTTCCACTCCATGGGAAGGGTGTCCGACCTGCCTCAGTGAGCCCTGCTGTATTAGGCAGCCAAATCAATATCCTGACCACCATACCCACTGCTGCAGAAAAGCACTGGGAATGGCAGTCATGCCTCCTGACCTGCTGTCACTGCAACACCAGGGACAGCAGCCATAGCACTGGAGCGGCCCTGCTGTGTGCCTGGAGCTCAGAGAGCAGCACACCAGGGCAGGCAGCCCTCTGGCTGAGCTGTGTGTGGGGCCACTGCTGCCCTCTGAGCCTTCTCCCAGGGATAAAAGCTCTCAGTCAACAGCTCTCTGGACACACAGCCATCTGCCCCTGTGGTCTCTACCTGGAGCAAAACAGACTTATTTCCCATCCCTTCTTCTCCAGGGAAAGTCCATTGCCATCTGCCCAGTGCAGATGCTGGAAAACAAGAAGCTGAGGAGCAGGTTTCAGAGTTACCCCATCTCCTTTCTGACCTTTTCTACCACAAACTGCAAAAGAGGATTCAGTTTTGGGCACCGAAGGCATGGCTGTACCAGGTGGAGATGGCACAATCGCAGGGACCCGCTCCCTGCTGGATACAAGCAGAGAGCTCCATGGGGCTATCAGGGGCCATGTTCTACCTGTGTGTGTATATACAGGCTGTGCACCATCCCTCCTGAAGAACTGCTGTCAGTATCAGAAGGTGAACTGCTGGCAGGGCCATGGTTTAGCAACATATCCACTCAGTGAGGCTGCTGCCATCCAGCTGGCCCCATATAGGACAAACACTTGCCAGAGATGTTGTAGTTATAGCCCTGGGAGACAAACCCTGCTGGGGCCCTACTGTGAGCTCCAGAGCAGGGACCATGAGCCTTTCCTCCAGCACCATGCTGCTCAAAGGCAGCTGGTTCCTGTGATAACCATTCAGCTGCAAGATCCTCTACCCTGCCCGTCCATGAGGCTGGTTTTAGCCTGAGTCCTGCATGCTACAAGTGTTCCATTTGGCACCAGTCTTCCGATGTGCTCAGGTTCCCACCTACCTGCAGGGCGCTTCTCCCAGCCAAACCAGAGCTGCTGCAGGCAGAGTGCCCCAAGCTCTCCTGCAGGCTCGCTGCAGCATCTGCTCCTCACTCCATCAGTGCCATAGGGAAAAGCATGCCAGTATTGGGAGGGCTCCTTCCCACAGGACACCTTGCAGAGTGCAAGCCCAGTGCAGACCTGGGTACATATGCATGTCTAATGTAAAGAGAGATGCTTTCTACCCCCACAAGATGGGGCCCCATGGAGCTTCTCCCATAAGAAAGCAGCACCAGGTATGTCCAACTATTCTTTCCTAGCACCAGGAACCCTGCTCCAGCTCTAAGATCTCTTATTGCCAGCCCATCTTCCCCATCTCCTGCCAGAGCACCTCTGCTCACATGTTCTGGGATGGAAACAGGTCTTTAAATGCTTTCAAATGACCACATCCTCTGCATGAGCAGCCACTGCAGAGATAGGCACTCGCTCTCCCAGAACTGCAGGACAGCATAGAGGGAATGTTGAGTTCCTCTCCACAGCAACTGGGAGACCACCAGAGAGGTCTTCAGAGCGGGCTCTTTGTGCCCATTTCTTAATAGGCAGACTGGCATGGCAGGGACACCCAGGCCTCCAGCAGACAGAGGACAGTGGGGACTGCACTGCCAGTTCCTGCAGCTCTCCAGAACACACAGCCTTTGTGACCAGTACCCCCTCCTCTTCCCAGACCCAACAGCTGGCAGAGCAGAGCCTCCTGCTTTGAAAAGGACACATATGCTGGCAGGAGCAGGGAGCCTCAGCAAGGGGATGCTAAACCCATGTTCTCCATGGGGTTCTTTGAGTCTGGCTGGAGTAGGTGGAGAGCTGAAGGACTGCTGCATGCAGCCTGGACTAGCCCAAGAAGGGAGGGAGGTGGGGGATGAAGCTGGCTGTGCTTGGCCAGGCACTGTCGTACCATCACAGAAGGTCAATCCTGCATCTTCTGCCTGGTGAGGCTCACCCAGACTGCCCCAAGGATCTGTCAGGGGAAGTCACCAAAGCACTCCCAAGGTCTGTGCAGGTGAGAAGCCCTGCTGGTGTGGGGTGTAGACAAGGTGGAAAGGCAGGCTGGAGAGCCCCAAAATCCTACCTGCAACCAGGAACACACACATGACACCTACTCGTTCCCAAACTTCAGAACCTGTCTGATTTGACAATACAGACCTGGGTGCAAGCCCCAGCCACCATGGCCATGTGGTCCTGGGCAGAGATGCTCTGGCTGCATGGGTGGAACTGAGCCCCACACCCTCCAGGTGGGACGCTCACCTTGGGCACTGCAGCAGTGATGCTCTGCATGGATCTCAGCATGCTGTGGAGGAAGGAGAGAGCAGTAGAGAACAAAAGGATACTGGCACTGCTCTGTGAAGCCTTATGGCAGACTGGTTATTTTATCCTTAGCTTTGAGTAGTATGATAACTTTGTCATTTGGTTTAAGCCAGCAGGCTCCCATGATCAGCCAGCCGTTGTCAAGAGTGGATTGCCAATTAACACTGGCAAAAGGATCAGCTGCAACAACTGGGCAGTTCCATGAGCTGCAACCAAGCTCAAATAAAGATAAAGTCAGCAGGAATCCTGCGACACAGAGAGATGGTACACAGGTATCATAAGCTTCCCCTGAGTTATCAGAAGGCAGGACAGTACTTGCTGGCAGAGAGGGCAGAAACACTGCCTGCAAGGAGGAACCAGAAAAACTTGAGACAGGGAAGATGGTATTTCCACCAAGGTGGTCAACCACAAAACCAGGTGGTCAGGGAAGTGGGGAAGTCTCCACCTTGACACACTCTTGGGTCCAAATTCACTGCTGCTCTGGAAGATTCATTACTTTGCCAAGGGTCTGCAGGCAGAGCAGGCTGGGTGAAAACACAGCTCTCTGAAGAGATCTGCAGTTCCGAGTTTAATCCTCCTATCTACAAATCCTCAACAGCATCACTGCAGAGTATGGTCCTCTGGAAGAGGACAGGCTGGACCCAGCTCTGCCATCAGACAGCTCTCAAAGTTCTGAGAGCAAGGAATCAATCAGGGATGCCAAGGCAAATTCTTGATGGGGTTTAAAGCACGTCACAAGATCACCAGTGTGTGAGAAAGGCCAGGCCAAGGAAGAGGAAACCTTGAGTTCTGTATGTGAAGAGGGACGACAGGGATGGGATCCTTTGATCTCCATGGTGTTTCAGAATACAAAGGCCAGGAAAACAGCAGGTCTTGAGTGTGCAGTGTCAGGTTGACAGCATGATGTCACATGTCTCACAGTGATCCAAGATGGAGAAGCCACAGAGGTAGGGGTCTCTGAGCTGCTCCTGCAGGAGTGCCTCTGAAGGATGTCTGGAGATCCACACACAGGAGACAGGGCCAGCTGCCAGCACATTGTCCCAGCATTGCCTGCAGATCCTGCCCACAAGGACAAGGTGTAACAGATTACTAGCACCTTGGATGGGCGGTGTTTGGTCTCACAGTACGCCCCACGGAAGTGCAGGGTGGTTGCACTTTTCTCTCCAAGAAAGCACAAATATTCTGTGTCCAGACACAGAGGAAGACCCCAAGCCAGAGAGAAATTCAGTATTTTCCAAAGAAACGAGTAGCCTTGGGAGAGTCTTTCAGAGTTGCCTAATGCCTTACACCCTGGCTGGATCACCTCTACCTACCCTCCCAGAGCAATGGGCTTGTTGAGTCCTTTCAAGAACTCCACACAACAACAGCTCCCCATGTGATCTTTCAGTGCTTCCCTGCCCTTCTAGGAAGGCTTGCTACTGCCAGACCTGGATCCTTTACCATGATTTCCTCCCGTTACTGATTGTCCCACTCAAGGAGATCAGAAAAGGCTTTTTGACCTACAACTGGCACATTACCTTTTACACATTCCATTTTACTCATGCAACTCCTCAGGCTCCCATCAGCTTTTCCTCCCCACCATGTGTACAAGGTGGCCATCTTTCCAGATGCTTTTCTCTGTGGTTTCTGATATAAATCTACAGAAATGTTGTGCCCCAAACTAGGCACAGTGTTCGAATGGAGGTCCTGCTAGCAATGAGGACAACACCAAGAACCTCATGCACAGACCCCAGTTACCACCTTACCATCATGTTCAAAACCCTTGTTAAAAGGTCACAGCTTCCAAAGCCAAAAGAAGAGCAGAGGGCTAATTGCCTTGATTATGTTACATCTTTCAAGATGAAAAGCAGGGAAGAAAAGGCTGCAATATGGCTTTGAGATGCAATGGGTCTCAGCAGGATCTGGGCATCAAAGTGAGAACTGTGAGGAGAAGACCCTGCCTGAGGGAGGTGAGCCCCCTTGCCCAACCCAACCCTCAGGACCCATGGGAGGACCAGAGGGGTCTGACAGCTTAGTACCTGGATGTGCCAGGCACCCTCCTGGGGCTGTCAGCAAGGGTAGGACTGCCACAGCTCTGGGAGGAGCCTGGGTGAATGTTCCTGCACAGTCACTGGTCCAGCACGTGTGATTAGAGGTCTCACCATTACAGAAACAGAGCAGAAAGCAACTCTGCTGGGCCCCTCCTCAGCACAGACCCACCCTCTGGGTAGGTGGGCAGGGAACACGTCTCTGATGGGGACACTGAGTATGTCAAGGACATTGGGGCTTCTCCGTTAAGGGCCACAGGAGGCTGAGGAGCACACTGGGCAGGTGTATATACACACACAGCATAGCTCTGGCCCTGCCTGCCCACTGCCAGCAGTGACACAAGTGCCAGCCCACGTGCCAGCCCGCGGCCCTTGTGCCACACCAACGCAAGCTGTCCCCAGGCGCCGCCGAGCCAGCAGCTCCTGCACAGGAACTGCCACCGCCCGGAGAGGCTGCTGGGGCAGGAGGCAATGTGGCACTTGCCAGATCCAGATGCCATCACAAGCACATTGCTCAGAGCCAAACCCTGGCAGCTGCCTGCTCCTGAGGGCAGGAGCTTCCTCCCACCGGCCCCTGGGCAAGGCAGCCAGCTCAGCCTCTCCCCGCTCCGGAGGACCCATCAGAGGGCAGGTAAATGGGTTGGAAAACATCCACTCAATGCTCTAATTTGTCTGTCGCCCAAGGGTGACCGCAGCAGCAGCACCAAGCGCCCCATGCCAGCTTCAGCACAGCGAGGGGGTGGGAGCTGGAGCTGCCCTGCAGAGGAGGGCACTGCCCTGGGGATGGTGTGAACCCAGAACTAAAGGAGAATGTTTTGTTTTCAACTTCCACGGAAACAGATGGAGAAACTCGATATTCAACTAAAAGGAAAAAAAAACGTTGTCAACAGAAAGCTAAAAATAGGTTTAAATTGAATTAAAAAGAGAAAGAGAGAGAACAGAAAGTGAATGAATAAGAAACTAAAACACACCTGTGCCAGGAGTTGCATAAATGAATCAACAATATCAGGATGATCCCTGGGCCCTAAAATATAATAAAGATGTAACTTAAGAGAAAAATCATACAAACAGCAACTCAACATCATATAGTTATGTGATACAGAAAGAATTTACAAGTGAAAACAGGAGTGTAAGGGAGGAGGGGTGTGTGGGGAAGGGGATGGGCAACATGAGCAGCTTGAAGCAAGTTAAAGAAACAAAACATACAAAAAATCATGAAACTTGGAGAACCCAAGAACAGAAAGAAACTGCAAAGGAAAGGGTCTAAAGCCCCAGGGTCTCCAGCTAGCACCTGGGTGCTGCAGAGCCAAGGAGGAGATCTTCATGTCCTTGGGGAGGAAGAGAAGGAGGAGCAGGGGCTAGCTGGGCACCATCTCCACAAGGAGAATTATAGCTTTTGCACTGTGGGGACTGAGCGGGTGTCTTCAGAGCACTGTTTGATCCTGGAAGGTAACTGCAAGTGAATGACAACACCTCAGCAAATGCTTGACAGGCCTGGCTGGGCTCAGGCGTGCACATGCTTGTCACCAGCATCAGCTGCTCAGGAGACCCTGGCACAGACACCCTCCCACCCCATTCCCAGATACTCTCCAGGATGGTGAGTCCAGGATCCTCCTGGAGGTCTCCAGCATCCTCATGGGAGAGAGTGGCTCAGTTCCCAGAGGTCTCTGTGCCAGCACCACTTGCCCTACCTTGGCATCTGACTGTGCACACTCACGTCTTGGCCCTTGTAGGCTCAGGCATCCCCCCCTTCTCCTGCCACACGTGGGCTCAGCAGAAGGGGCTCGCCCTGCTCAGAGCTGGCCCCCCACCCAAGGGGACAGCCCTGGGCACACACCGAGCTGAAGAGCTGCTTGCCTGAGCAAAGCTTGCATCCAAGTGTTGGCACAGCTCAGGCTCTGTCCCCTCCCCTCTCCTCCTGCAGATGTCCCTGCTGCTGCCCGGAGGCACCGCCACGTCCCCAGCACCGAGGCAAAAGACACATCCACACGCCACTGGCACAAGCAGGGGCCTGATACCCAAGGAAGCCTGGCTCGCCTGTCACTGACCCCAGTGACACCTCAGCACCGTGGGAATTGCTTGGACCATGGCGTGATGATGAAGCAGGGCTCCCCACATCTCCCCCCACCTCTCTAGAGAGCTCTGAGCCTTGACTAGGGGACAGCATCACCCCACCTGGCACCCAGCTGTGAGCAAAGGGTAACACCCCTTGGGGGCTGCATGTGGTAATGCTGAAGGATGAGAGCCAGCAGTTCCAATGTACATTTGTTCCTGTCACAGGGCAAGCCACCAAGATGCTGAGGGGAGCCATGGTGCAAAGGAGCCTGTTCTAACCCCATTTGCATTTCGTAGGGTGGGCAGTTAGCCAAAGAGGCGCCCCTGCTCTGCAGGAGAACACCAGCATCCTCAGCATCCCAGCAGGGACTCAGTGGCCACCAGTGACTCTGAAAAAGTGATTGCCCAGCTGTTCACACACACATTCTCCTGCTCATATGAGGGCTTGATTTCAGGCCACTACAAACAGTGCTGGCCCTCCCAGAAGCCCTGGGATCTCCCTGTGGGCACAGACTCCCTGCCAAGCTGGACTGCAGCTCCAGCTTGACCATCCCATACCCAGCCTGGGATGTTGTAACAGTACAGAGGCCCAGAGCACCCAGGGGTTTCCTGCTTCTGTTGCCTGCAGGGAAGGTACCCACCTTCCAGGGGTTGGGATGAATCCAAGAAACAGAGATGGCCCCAATTAGCTCAGCTAGGGGTGAAAACAGCCATTCCTGTTAAGACGCCTCCAGACTCGGTGCATGCAAAAGCCTGACAACAGCCCCAGTGCGAAGAGGGGCTGATGCTACGTACCTTGCTGGAACAGGGTCAGTGTGACTGAGGTAACGAGCAAGAAGAGGGCCTTGATGGGAGGGAAGTGGGCAGGCTCATGGGCAAAGATGTGAACCAGCTGCCAAAGAGAGAGAAGGATTGAAGCTTCGGCTGGCCCTGCACACCCCCAGCCTCCCAAGCACAGCTCCATACCTGCCGGGTGAGTTCAATGGCAGAGACCTGGGGTATGGTGCTGTACATCTGCCCCAGCATCTCACACAGCTGAGGCACCATGGGGGCAAAATCATCCAGGAGGGTCTTCACAGACTTCTCAAATATGGCACAGACAGACTGTGGGAAAAGAGGGACTGCATGAGCACTGGGCATCAGGAGACCTCTCCCAGGGCTTAATGGATGGGTCCCAGGGGAGGAAAGAGCTGGCAATGGGGACAGGGACCAGCCAGGCAGAGGGCTCAGACCTGCTTTAGTACTGGTGGCCTGCCCTGCAGCACAGGATGCTCCCAGTGACCAGGAAACACCCTTCCCACCACAGCAGGAAGGCTCCCCATGGGCCAGGGAGAAATGGCTGGTGGGACATTGCACATGGGCATTACTGGACTGAGCAAACTGGACAAACACCAAATGATAAAGGTCCAGGTCAGAACCTGAGAGCTGTTTTCTTAGGGAACACAGGTTGGGTAGGTCCCATCTCCCTGCTCATGGCAGGGCCTCAGTTACTGGAGAGAAGTAGAGCTGATGGAAGCACAAGACAGACAAGAGTAACTTGATGCTGCTGGTGACAGTAAGCAGCACTGGTCCAGATAACCTAGCAAGACATCCCTCTCACAGAGTCTGTCCTTTGCTGTCCCCAGCTTAGGTCAGCAGGGACAGGCAGAGCTGCAGGCAGTATACAGGTGAAGCCTGGTTACCTCCACCACCTGGGCGTCATTCAGCCACTTGCTGAGAACCTTCTGTATGAGCTGGAAGACTTGCTGCAGAACCACCACCACCTGGAAGGAACAAGAGACACTGAAGAGAAATGGCCCCCATGGCACTGGGGAGATTCAAGACTAAGCATGGCCTGGACTCAAACCTTCAGGCACCACCTCCCCTTTCCAAAGCTGGACAGCTTTTTTCTGAAGCAGCCAGGCACAGCTCACAGTTGGCAGGCAGCACCCAGGCCATCCTCCAGAGCAGCACCTAGCCAAGAGGCATCCAAGAGGCAAGTCCCCTCTGTCCACCTCAGGAGTGGTGGGATGAGCTGAAGGAGCTATTTTAGCTGGAATACACTAGCACTACCCTCTTGCTGGCACATGCTACACTCTCCATTAAGCCCCCTCTCCTGCAGTGAGTAGTGAGGCTTTGGCCAGGCTGTGGCAGAGAACACGGAGCTATCACTCTACTCACTGGGTTGGGTCCTTGCTGCACTGGCAGTTTTTTGACCTCGGTGCTTTCATGGTCGTCATCGTGGTGGCTGATGTCTAGGGTGGTGAAGAGGTTGGAAAGCAGACCCAGGATGTGGATGATGGCCAGCCTGTTGGAGGGATTGGGCTGCCAGGGAAAAGAAAGCCAAAGTATGACACAGACTGCACTACTCAATCATAGTCACATCTTTGGGATGCTGAGGAACCGGAATTGCAGTGGCAAAGTGCCAGAGAGGGGTTCCCTGCACTGCACTTTCCCTTGAGCCCATGCTTAAGAGTGCTGCTTCTGCACAGCAGCCCCAGGGCTACAGCCAGCTGGAGAAAACACTTCTGGATAGAGGCAGAACACAGGCACTCACCGTTTCGTCAGCCAGCTTTTCCAGCTGCTGGATGTAGGGGGTGATCAGGGAGTGCAGGTTCTTCAGGATCTCCTCCACTTGCAGTGCAGAAAGCAGGAAACCAAGAGCCTGCATCAGCCACATGCACTGGCTTGTCTGGGACAGAGAAGACACAACAGGGCAGGTCACTGCCTAGCCCACAGCCCATGCTCTGACAGCTGCCAGGGTCCCAGCTGGGTGTGCTGCAGCTCCCGAGCTGCTCTATCTAGGTCCCTCTAGGTGCATCTCACTGCAGGAGAGAGGAACAGCTTTCTAACAGCTTCTGTTCCCAGGGAACAGGAGCTCTGGCTTCAACACACCTGGCCTCTTCCCAGCACCTGCCAAGGAAAGACCAGTCGGTGTCCAGAGATCTCCATGCTGGCATCACTCACCCTACCTTGACACACCATCCTTTGCACAGCCTGTCTCAGCCATTCTATCCTAGTCACAGGCAGGGCTGGGACTCAGTTCCCACACTTATCTCCCTTCTTCTACCTCTTGAAAACATGTCTGTCATCTTGGTATCCTTGGGTTTGGAGAGACTGGGAACTGCTAGAGTTAAGCCTCCTCCTCCTCCCTCTCTAGGGGACATACCCTCCCAGCACAACCCCAGCCTGTGTGGGTGAAGTGAAGCCCAGCAGCGCAGCGAGAGGCAGCCAGCAGGCTCTCCTGGTCCTGCACACCATGGATGCAGTGCTCAGCTCTCCTCTGGGGACAGCCTTGTGTCTTCAGCTGAGCATGACTAAGGGGGCATGGGGGGCAAGGAGAACCAGCAGAGATGTGAGTCAGCCTCTCTTACCTTGTGAATCTGCTTCATCAACACCTCCTGTCAAAGGGAAAGGGAGAGAAAAAAGGAGGGTGAGTGCTGCAGAAAGGCCCTTCCCTCCAGGAGGCAGGACTGACAACAGGAGGTAGGACTGACACAGGTCAAGACAACTAACACCAGTGTGGGCACAGATAAACATTGTGTGCTCCTCACAACTTGCCACAGGCAAGGAGTAAAATTCTTCTCCCCAAGCCAGCCCACTCAGCCATCCAGCAAGGGGAGCTCCTGGCTTGGACAGGCTCTGCAATGGGATGGTTCAAGGAGTTAACCTCAGCCAGGGTTTCCTTATTCCAGGCTCTAAAAGCAGAGATGCTTTTAAGAGCCCCTCACCTCTCTGCTCCCATGCACATCTTGGCAGTTTGCCCAAGTCCAGCCCTTCTCCTAGCGCCTCAGGACTCTGAGCCCCATCTGCCCCAAATCTTGAGAGCCAAGAAGAAGCTGCAGGGATCAGCTCAGTCTCCAAGGAGAGGCTTGAACACCAGGGCGCCTGGTCCCCCAAGATGCCAAGCCGTGGCACTAGCAGCCTGGCAGGTGCACAGCTGGCACGATGCTGCTCCTAACAGGCAAACAAAACCCTGGGGAAAGGACAGACACCCAAGTGCAACCCCAGCAGACCCCCTGGCAGTCGTGTCTGTCACTGGCTGCCGTTTCTGCATTCACAGCAGGACACAGGGCCTACCACATGGGTTTACTGGCCTACAAATAAAACAGACAAGAAACCTCCTGCGCCAAGCAAGATGCCCTGAACTGCTTCTGCGTGTCCCCCTGCCCTGATCCTTGCAAAGGAAAGGGTGTGCACAGAGCACATCCCAGGTCACCACCACATATCCACCTGCATCCAGCTCCTACCTGTGACACAGCAACAATGTTGGCAGCATAAGGCGGCAGGTCGTACTTGCACTCCCGGCAGATCTTTTTCAGGGTGGAGACGCTGGAGATGGAGAGCTCAGGGTTGCCCAAGGCTTGGAGCACCAGTGGCAACACGTTGTTAATCATGACAGGGTGATCAGCCAGCCACTCAGACAGCGACCCTGCATACACAGACGGGATCAGACTGCAGGACTGCACCACAGGTTCTTGCTCTCTGCATTCTGTGATGCCCAGCTTGGCTTTTCACCACCGGTATTGCTGGGCAGGTGTGCTCTCAGGGGGGCTTTCCCTCCCCAGCCCAGCCCACTCACCAATAGTGAACATGACGGTGTCGGCCAGCTGCACATTGCTGATGCTGATCCGGGGAATGAGGCCAATCAGTCCCGGCACCACGTCAGAGTAGTTCACGTCGATGGTCTCAGCAATGGACTGGAAGCCATACAGCAAGGCCTCCGTGTGCTGCCAGGGTGGGAGAGGCACTGTCAGAGCCATGCACTGACCCCTGATGTGCAACCCAGCCTCAGCTCTGGGCACCAGCTCAGCACCCCCACAGTAGCTGAAGACGCTGATCCCTGGGCAGCATTAAGGACAGGGATGCAGAAGACCTATTGCTCTCTGCAGCAGACCCCAGAGAGCCTGTATGTGTGCTGGCAAGGTGCACGTGCTCCTCACCTCTGTCACGTCCCTTTGCTCTCAATGCCTGATGGCAAGGACAGGTCCCCAAGGGCTGGTAGCTGTCAGCCTGGCACCCGGGTCCCCCTGCTCACCTGCCACGTGGACGGCTGCTCTGTGTTGGTCAGGAGACGTCCCAGTTTGTCATAGAGGCTGCTCAGGAGCTCAGCGCCCAGCATCTCATACACGTACATCAGCGTGTCAGAGATGTCCACCCTGCAGAGAACATGGGTGTCTCCAAATGCTGTCCCCATCCCATGCAGAGAGCTCCATGTGTGGGCACATCAATTTCCCTCCTGCTGCCAAGTAGGGCACAGGCACTGCTCATACAAGCACACTGCCCCAACCAACAGAGTGATCCCATGGCCTCTTGGGCACGGTAACTGGTGCTGTGCCAAAACACCAGCTCATTTTCACAGTAACACCACAGGCAAAACAGCTCTTGATGGACGGAATCTCCTCTGTGTCCCTGCTTGGCTCATCTTACAGCACTCAGTCTCCAGGATGGCAGAATGCTGCCCCTGCATCCTCACCTGCCTGACAAGCAAACCCTAACATCCCACTTGTACCTGTATATCCGAAACTGCTCCTTCTCATCTGAAGACCAAAAGCCGTACTCCTCATCGGAGGGAAACTGGGCTTTGTGCAGCAGCACGTCCACCAGCTGGAAGTAGACAGGCCTGTAGACCTGCTGGTACACTGCCTGCTTGTCTGGCTCAAAGGAGAGGATATCATCCTGCAAGAATAAATACATCAGGTGTTGCAGGGAAAGGAAAATGGAGCTAATATGCCTCCTGCACAGGGGACCCAGGCACATCTCCCAGGGCTGGTGGGACCTGTCACACCTTGGAGGCTGCATTTCCATCTCCCTGAGATCCGCCTGATGCTGTGCCCTTCTGCAGTGGCAGCATTATCTGGAGGCAAGATGCCAGGAGTCCCAGAAGCTTGGCTGACCCTCAGACAGCATCATCATAGGGGGTGGCAGTGTCCTGCCATGTCCTATCCTCGGGAGCACACCTGCACCAGGAGTGTGCGTGCCTCACACTGCTGCGAGAGAGCTGCCTGAGCACAGCGCTCTCCTGCCTGCGCCTGCTATCTCACACCCTTCTGGAGAAGCAGCAAGAGGTGGTGGGAGCCTCAGCCTGGCCTCAGCAGAGGAGCTGCCAGCACGGCACTGACTTCACCCCCTGCCCTGCCCACGCTCAGCCACGCCACATTGCATTGCGGAGGATTGGAGCTGAGGGATGAACGGGAGCTAAAAATAGAGCACAGCGTGGCAGGGCTGCTCTGCTGATCTAGGGAACACTGACCCTGGGAAAGGGACCCCACACTGGGCAGCCACTAGAGCCATGTCCTTGTTCCTGCCTGCTACGGGCATGCAGCAAGGAGCTAAACAACCAGGTCTGCTGCTGGGAAGAAAAAAATTAACACGAAGTTTTAATTAGTTTTGTTAATGAGGCCCTTAAAGGATGGCTCACACTTATAAGGAAGACTGGTGGCAGAAAAAGCCAGCCACAGGGCTAGCATTTCCTGGGTATGTGCCCTGCCCCAGCTGCAAGTGCAGGGCAAGGGGTGGGGACATCGGAAATCCCTGGGACATACTAAATCCAGGCCAGACCCCAGTCCCCATGCACTGGTGCCTCTGGCCGTGCTTGGAGGGCAGAACCCAGGCAGGCTGTCCACAATGGCCACTGACCTGCAGCGTGTACCAGAAGGTGAGCGTCAAGGAGCTGGTGGTTTCGTTGACGGGATAGTGTCCAGGGATGCCAGTGCAGAACATGATCATGTTGACCAGGGCCAGGAAACTCTGCCAGTGCTCCACCTGGTCCAGGAGGGCCCTGGGAAGCAGAGGGCATGGTCAGAGTGGCACCTCTGCTGTGAGCCCAACTCCTCTTCCCTGACACACGTCACTGGGTGCAGGATAGGCCCTGGACGAAGCAGCATGTGCAGAACAGCAGGCTGCTCCAAGCTCACTCCCTCTCCTGGGGACCATCCCCAGCACTCACCGGGAATGGTTCTCCCCCAAGGCCACAGCGATGCGGCAGATTCCATGCGACGTCTCCATGTCCCCGCTCTGGACCGCCTGGCGCAGCTGCTCCTGGAGCCCCAGCACGGGTGGGATGAGCTTGAGGAGGGTGTTCACATACCTGCAAGCACAGCCTGAATCAGTGCCAGGCATCACCTCCCTGCCATGGGCTGCCATGCTGTCCATCTCTCCTGATGCTCTCCCAGGGCTCCTGCCCAGCTTTGCCTACTTGAGGGCTGCTTTGTGCAATGGATGTATGCAGGAGACCTCACTGCTTACATGAATTCTCCTTGCAGCCTGTGGCATTAGGACAAGAGCTGCAGTCCCGAGCACTGCTGCAGAGGAGCCTCTGCAAGCGAAGAGAAGTGCTGAGCCAGTGACCATGAGCTCTGCGCAAATCCCCCACTGCACCACGGTGTGGACCCCTGCCTTTGCCCACCCACACTTGCCAGCAGGGCTGCCAGCACCCCCAACTTGCCCCTGCCTCAACCAGCTCTGAGTGAGCTGTGCCTGCGCACAGCAGCATCGATGTGGAGCGGAACAGCAACAAGGGCAGACCTGTGGGCTCTTCCCACTGTGCTCGCAGCCCTCAGAGCTGCACAGAGGCTGCGGGAAACCACGTGGCTCTCCAGCTTGGGCACATCCAGATTGTGAGCTGTGTCTGGGGTGCATTGGGCAGCCACCATTGGGGACTCCCACCCAGGGAGAATGGTGGGCCCTCTGGCACATCCCTTGGCCCCCACCTTCCCAGGCTGCCGCAGCCCAGTGCAGCACAGCTCTCCCACATCCCATCCTGCACATCAGCCTCCCCTCCGATGCCTGTAAGGGATGGTAACCAAGGCAACGAGAAAGAGGCAGCCAAGGTGAAAGGCAGCCCAGGGCCCCCGGAGAGAGGCCCTGCTGGAGGCTGATGAGCAGCCTGCCTTCTCCCTGCCATTTCCCTGCCCGCCCAGGCGTGTTATCTGCAGCCGCAGCCTGCGCTCTCTGCCTGCCCCCTGCACGCAGGTGCAGGCTGAGGATGCCTGGAGTGGGAGGCACACATGATGCCAGCTCTCCTGTGCCCATCCTGGGGAAGAGATGCAAGTGCTGACACCAGGACAGCCACACACCCACCCCAGAGTGGCAGGGCGGCTTTTGCTATGGGTGATTTAGGACAGAACAAAGCCATTGGTGCCACCAGGGAAGGCACAGAGTTGTGCTGGTGGTGGCAGCTTTCTCTCTGGGTCAGCAAGAGAAGACAGAGGAAACAAGATGTTTACAATCCCAGCAGTCATCCCAGCATTCCCTCTGTGCTGCTGGGGGTCACCCTCCCCTCTGCCTCTCCCCCAGAGAAAATCACACAGCATAGGGTTTATTTTTGCATAAACCATTTTCAAGCCTCTGTGAGTGATGCATGTGGCAGCATGGGGGCAATGTGATGATGGAGAATTTGGAAACTTAACAGAACCAATGCTGCATGGAGGGTAGGCCCAAGGGAGCCAGGGTAGTGCCCAGACAAAAAGCCACAGGGAGCCTTCCACTGCTCCAGTGTAAGGCAAAGCCATCCTTCCTCCACAGCTCTGGGTTCACATTACCCTAGGGATATTTTTATGACTTTTATGACTCTTTCTGACAAGGATTCTGCTTCTACTGGTTACCTTGACATACTCACAGTGCAGGTGCCAGGACCTGCACAGGGATTACCACCTAGATTTGCTTCCATGCTGCAATCCCATGTTATTGAAGACTTCAGGAAAATGTTGGGTGAACTGTGTCTCCTGAGCACCATCTTGCTCTGTGGATGCAAGGGTCCCCAGCCAGGAGGGAAATGCTTGCTCTAGATGAGTTGTTTTAACCAGTCACCCAAGACCCACAGTCAAGTCAGCCAGAGCTGAGCTGCCCTCTTCCATATCCAGGAGCATGGAGCTCCAGGTCACTCCACCTGTCAGTGCTGCTTTCCAGCCCAAGGGACCAGGTGATGCCACATCCCTGACCAGGTGCAGAGCTTGCCCTAGGAGGCAGACACTGCACTTGCTGGCTGGCCCTGCTGCCAGCCGTCACTTTCCACCCTCCACACTACTGTCAGGCAGAAGACAAAAGCATCCTGGCTCAGGTGAGCCCCTGGAAGCCCAGCTTGTTTCCAGCAGCCAAAAACTGTGAATGCCTGTGAAAGAGTATATGAACATGGCAACCACATGGTGACTCTTGCCCATGTAGTTCCCTGCAGTGACTTGTCTTAGCCTTCCTGAGCAAGATTTGCTATCCTGGTATTTAAGAGGTGAGCACATTTTGCTTTCATGAGTTTGTCTGGTCCCTTCTCAAAGCCCAGTGAACTGCAGCATTTGCAGCTCCCTCTGTGGGACCAGCACCTCCTTCTGCTCTTCCCACAACACTCCCCAAACTGCACCAGTATGGAGGACAACCTGTAGAGGGGACATACAGGCATATGGGACAATCTCATCCTGATCCAAAACTTGATGAGATAATAACCCAATCCTAATAAAAAACTTGATTCTAATGAAGCTCTTGGAAAACTCTTCAAGTGAAATTCCTCTTCAAAAATTCAGCACCGGGTGCCAAGACCAGAAAGGGATGGGCTATACACCAGGCCATCCCGTAGGGACACCTGCAATCCTGCCAGCTCCACCTCTGCAGCAACATCCAGCTGCTTTCAGAGAGGAGACTCAGTGTCCATCATCCACACTCCTTAACTCCCACCATGGGGATACATCACATGGAGGGTTCTACCCGACCCTGACACCACCCACTGCACTAGAAGTGCATGGCCAAGCGCCACACACCAGCTCTCCCCCTGCAGCACGTGCTGCCAAGCTCTCTGACCCACTTAGCAGAGGGGATAATCCGCAAATGAGACAGAAAATACAGCCCAAGCCTCTCCTCTGCAAATGAGATGCAACAGTATCTCCATTCCTCCTTCTGCAACTCAGGAGCTTCCCACCACCTTCAGGAGCAGAGGTGTGCTCAGGGATGCTCCAGTGCCATCTCCTGGTCCAGCCTCCAAGGTTTCTTCTCAGGAATGCCATTTCCTAACAGAGGAGCAGCATCAAGACTCCAGCAACACCTGGCATACCCCCTTCTCTGGGTGCACAGGGCTCCCACCCACCTGGCAGGTATAGAGATCAAACACTTTGCACCTACACATCTCTGGCGCATCATCTCTAGTAACACCTCAGAGGCAGGAACCACCCGCTGCTCCTTGCAAGCAGGGAAATGGGAGCTGCCAGCTCAAGTGACTTACCCAAGAGTGAGGCAGCACCAGGGCCACGTGGTCCTTACCCAGGAGGTCACACCTGCCCTTCTCCACCCGGACACAGGTGCTGCAGCAGGAGAGCTGCCTTGCAAGGTGGTGCTCCCCCGGGAAGATGACCCACAAACTATCTAACCCTTAAAGTCAGAAGCCAAGTTCATGAGCCACTGAGCCTTCTGCTGGTGGCAGAAGCACACCTGCATGATCACCTCTGCAGCAACGTCAGTGAAGACAGCTGGGAGGGAGCGAGGGGGGAAAGACACAGGGTCCCAAGCACTCAGGGAACACATGGCAAAGTGGTGAGCCCCAAAACCAACCCTCTCATGGAGCAATGCCATAATAAGCTCCAGAGAGGACCGTAGCAGCAGCCCAGTGCCAAGAATGCTCTGAGCTTGCAGCCAAGAGCCCTGCGGTAACAAAGGCGAGAGACCATGGAGGAAGAGAGCAGCTGAAAAGCAGCAGGGATCTCCCAGACTATCAAGATAAGAGACAGAAAGGTCAGGAGACTCCCCGGAGGCTCTGGGAAAGAGCTAGATCCACTTTGGCTGAGTGACAAAGCCAGAGGGGCGGGACAGCTGGCACTAGGGAAAGCAGGAGGAAGAACACAGGCTAGTGGACACAAGAAACAAAGGGGAGAAGAGCGCCCACCAGGGCTGGGAAGCAGCCGATACCACACGCCGCCTGGCAGGGCATCCCTGTGACAATGCCACCGCTGTCCCCACACCCCGGGGCAGGAGCTGCACCAGGCTCACACACTGGGTAGCCTTTCAGGCCAGCTGCCTGCCCTGTCCTGGCCACTGCCCACATGCCTACAGACAGGAGGGGGTGTGCATGGCTGATGATGTCTCCAGGAAGAAGGATGGAGAGCAAGCACTGAAGATTCTGTAAGGGAGCAGCCAGCACGGCAGGTCTGAATGGGGCCAAAAACTGCACGGCAGGGTCAGCACAGAAGCAGAGAGGAAACCCCACTGTCAGTCACACTTCTCACCACAATTCACTTTGAAAGCTCTACAGAAAACTCATCCTTTTAATGCAAGCAAAGAGCAGCACTGCAGGGCCAGGCTCCTGCACACAGGTATGGAATCATGGCCAAGGGACTTCTGAGACTTAAGGGAAATGAAAGACAGGAAGACAGAGTCCAACATTTCAGAACTGCAGGAGACCTTCTCACACCTTCTCACTTTCTGCCCCAGACCTGATACAAGGGTTTGGGCTGGTCCACAGCCTTTGCCAAGCACAAGAACAAACAGCTTGTGATCACTTTCTAAACACTAGCAAACGAGGCAACCCCTCCCCCTAAGCAGCATTATTAAAATCCTGATGGGTCCCTTTGTGCACCAGGATATGCAGACCCCAGATGAAACTCTTCGTCATTGAAAAGGACAGCCCCAGGCTGCCCTAGGGCCGGCGAACGTGCAGGCTGCCCCTGCCCTTAACCAAGGGGAGGACCAGGGCTCACAACTGCAGTGGCAGCATCGTTCCCACCGCTGCAGAGGGCTGGAGCCTGCGCGATGTGCAGCGATGCACAGGGATTCACAGCGGCAGCAGCTCAGCCCGGCCTTCAAGGAAACCCTCCTCTTCGGGGGAAGGTTGCTAAGCAGCCAGGAAGGGATGTGGCCACGGGAACCGGAGATGTCCTGTCCCTTCTGCAGGCATTGGTCCCGAGAGCTGACAGCAGCTCAGGCAGTGCAGCCAAGCAGACAAGCTCAGAGCCCCACAGCACAGCCCCAGCAGGACCTGCCCCAGCTCCCAGCTCGGCTGCTCCAGGGGCAGCCATGGCCACAGACAAAGGATGAGTCCTTGGCTGGCACAAGCTGTTGGAGCCAGGAGGGAGCACCTGCAGCACACAGGAGAGGCTGCCCTTACCTCTGGGCATCGGGCTGGGAAATGGCATTGACCACAGCCTCCACTGCCGTGTCGAAGAGCTCCGGGTCCTGCAGAGAGGTGAAAGCTGCCTGGATGAGGTTCTCGCAGTCCATCAGCGGGATCTCCAGCTGAACCCAGCTGGAGAAGCACTTCAGCACCTTCTGCTTGATGAAACCCGGGGAGTCCTGCTGCTGCAGCAGCTGCTCCAGCAAAGGGAAGACGGAGCCGCACTCCTGCGCCAGGACGCTGCGTACCTGGCCCTTGCGGTACTGCGGAAGGCGGCTGGTCTGAAACTCCTCGGGCAGCACCGTCAGCAGCTCCAGCAGCGCCAGGCACCGCGCCCGCCCGTCCACGTTGGAGTCCTCGGCCTGGAACATGCGCACCATGTCTGCCACAGCGCAGGGCCAGGCCTCCGGCATCATGCTGAGCGCCAGGGAGGCCAAGGCCACGCACAGCCGGGTCAGCACGATCTTGGAGCCGCTGGCGAAGCGCGTGATGTGGGTGAAGAGCTGTGACTTGAGGCTCTCATACTGGTCAGCCGGGATGTCATTCCAGTAACGGGAGATTTTAATGTGGAGAGCGCTGGCACCAAAGTACTGGATCTCAGGCACCTTGTCCATGTGGAGAAGCAGCCAGCTGAAGTGCCACGCCTGGGGGGACACCTGTGCCTGCATCAGCCATTTCTGAGCCAAGTTCTTGTTCTCGATGTTTGGGTCATAATACAGCTGATGGAGAGCCTGGAAAAGAGAGGGAAGCACCCTAGAGCAGCTGAGGAGCACCAATGTGGCCTGTCCTGCCTGGGAAAGGCTTACCAGGAAGGCTCACTGGGATGGAGCCCTGCACAGACAGCCCCCCTCCCCAGGGCAGCCTGTGTTAGCTGGCCTCCCTTTTCCTATTCTTAGTGAAGCAAGAGTAATCTGGCAGTAGGAGAGGACCTGCAAAGCAACCTTCCCCTCCTCTCATGCTTCACTCTAGAAATGTCTTTTCCTTAGTCATTTCCCATCTTCACCTTCACTTGTGCTGAATCTGCCTGCTTCCCTGCTGATGTGCCATCCCTGGGGTGGGTGCAGGACCCTTCTTCCACATGAGGACTGTAAAGGACATGGCTGACCAGCACTCTTGCCTTCCACCCACACCTGCTCTCTGAAAGGTGCTGTGATCGACAGCTTACATCCATGAGCCCATGGAATGCAAGAGCTACTGCAGATCCTTGTCTGTCAGGTTATGCAGAGTCCTGAAAACCCATAGACACAAAGTTCAGGGACTAATCTCTCCATGAAGCCTCTTCAAAATATTCCCAAACCCACCCAGTTACAGCTGACCCAAGAGAGCTGGCATCCAACCCTGCCTCTGCCAGCCCAGGTCTGCTCAGTCCATCTCTCCATATGGAGAAAGGAAACATCACTTACCTTCTCCTGCAGCTTTCTAAGGCCTAGCTACTGCTTTGCATAGCTCACATCCACATGAACAGCTTCACACAGGCCACAAGACGTTATTTGCAGGGGAATATTATACAGATATGAAGCCCAACCTAGTTAGCTACTTATCCTGAGTGGGTACAGCCAGCAACCAGCAACGTCCTCGCACAAGGAGGGGAAGAATAACTACCCCTTGCCTGAACTCCATCTTCCAGCAGTGAGGATTTCTGCCTGGCACAGCACATTTCATTTCAAATTGCTGACTGCACACTCCAGGAGCAAGGAAAATCCATGGCACCTGTCAGGCAATCAGGCACCCGTCGCACCCCACCAGCAAATCACACGATGATTGCAGCAGGTGCACAGGATTTTTTTGTGTCCCCACCCTGTCCCCAGGTTTCAAATAGCCTCCCCCCCAAAAAAAAAGCTCTATGAAATTCTTGTGGTTCTTGCACCCAGGAGAGGATTTAAACCCTATTTTTAAGCATGCAGAGCTGGCAGCTTGGAGGGCACGGGAGCAAGCTTCCCAAGAAAGTGCTTGTGCCTCCTGCTGCTTCCCAATGTGAGACCACAGAGCAGGACAACATGGCAGGAACTCTACAGAGTCGGCATTGTCCGGGCCATAATTTGAATCACTGCTGTTCAAGACTTTGTGACAGGGGAAAATGAGGATAACCTCTTTGTAAGAAAGAGGTTATGAAGTACGTCGTAGGAGACAGAGTCAGCCAACATGGGCTGCAGAGGGACAGCATCTGGCCCACTAAAACACGTACCCTGACACAGAAAAGGTTAACCCTAGATAAGCAGGGCATGGGAGAGAGAAATATGTCCCAACAGGGCAAGCCAAGGGGAGACTATGAGCTCTCAGTAGCTAGCCAAACCTTTGCTCTGTTTCCAGTTATCTTGGGCTTGGATGCAGGAAGCATCACTCAGCTGCTGGGGCAGAGGTAAGCACTGTCATTCCCTCCAAGCAAAGCAACAATTTACTTCACTACAGAGCAGTAGCTGCAGATGTGCTAAAAGCTCAGCCACTCCTGGGGGTAGGAACCTGGCTCCTACCCCTGCTCTTGTGCTAAGGACTGAGTCATCCTGCAGCAGGGCTGAAGCTGGAGCTCCCAGCCATTACCACCTGCTCAGTCTCTTACTTGCTCCCATCAAAGCTTGCTGCTTATTTTTCTTCCCAAATAAACCTCACTTGAGATTCCCAGAATGGTGACAGCCCACTCTTTCCCCTTCCTGCTTGCTGGGCACTGTCACAAGGTGAAAAGAACAGTGCCCTCTGCCTGCTCCCTAGCCCAGGATCCTTCCCCACCTCTTCTCAACCTCTATTTTTACAACTACATGCACTTTCTAATGAATTTATTTCTTCTATTTTCAATAGTGCTACCACTTAGAAAACTGTGGGGAGAAAAAAATCCCCATGCATCACATATTTCACGGCACAGTGTGTACACAGGAGCCCTAACCTCTAAACCGGCACCAACTATGCAAAACACAGACCTCACCATGTGTGCAGGATGGACCTGGCCCTCAGTGTTGGGTTTCTGACCCACAGAGCTCCCCCAGCTGCTCACCTGTGCTGGTCACAGAGCTGCTCTCTCACAGCAGGGAGACTGCCAGGCAAAGCATGGCACTGTGCACACTCTGGGCACACCTCAGCGAGCCCCAGGAGCAGTGTACGTGCAGGGCAAGCCTTGCAGAGCACTGCAGGTGACTGGGACCATGGCAGGGCAGCAGAGCAGGGCTTGGCAAACACAGTCTGCCTGTTGGGAAGCAGCTGAGGGCTCATCCTCCACCTGGCTGGGGCTGCCAGTGCTGCTGGCTAAGGCCTGATCCTGCCAACAGGGTCTGCTTCAAGCCAGCAGCCTCTGGTGCTTCCATGTGATCACCTGACTGAATGGAAAGGAGCGAGCAACCAGGAGGAGGCCAGCATGAGGCTGAGGTGCAAGGAGCTACCAAACCTGCACTCACCTCCAGCACACACACATATCCTGCACACAGCCCCAGCAGAGACTCCAGCACTGGCTAGACTAAAAATCCCCAGCTGCTGCATCCTAGCAATGGCAAAGAGGGAGCACCATCATAGCTGCTCCCCTCAACACCTGTGCTAGGGAGATGTCACCACCCCTGCATTAAGAGGAACAGTGAGAAACTGGATCACAAGACCCCTTCCCAGGCAGGGCCACCTTTCCAGATATGTGGACAGCTTTCCCACCACCACCATCCCAGCAACTTGCCTGCATCCCTCATATTCTGCCCTGTGGGCAGTCCCCACTGTCACCACTGAGCTCTTTGGGGAGGCATCCACACTCAGCAACACCAACCCAGAGTCCTGCTCCTCCCACTCCTCCTCCAGGGAGTCTCGGGGGAGGTTTCCAGCAAAGTCCCCAAGGACATTCTGGAGCCTTCACTGCTCAGAGCCTCAGAGAGAGAAGTTGAGTGGCAAGATGAAGAAGTCTACCAACTACATGAAGAAATTCAGAGGATGGAAGCAAAGTTGATGCTGAAAGCTCATGCTACAAGCTGTTTGAAGCCAGAAGAACAGTCTCAAAAAAGGCATCTGCTCACTATCTCAGCCCCCTTTTGCAAGCACCCTGCCTAGGAGGGGACCAGTTGTGGTGGCTCCTGAAAAAAGCATGGCTGTTCCTGCCTGCATGCAGGGCACCAGGTGGAAAGGAAAGGCAGCACGTGCCCCAGGGCTACCAACAGCACACCCCAGCCAGTACTCTACACAACATGGGAGACCCTTCTAAAGGACCTCCAAGGCTAGACATAAATACTGGGACCATCCTAACCAAGCTGAAAGCAGCCAAAGAAACCCCTGGGAGCAGACTAGGCTCTCTCCCTGGCCTACCACGCACACCCACTGAGTACCATCCTCTGCTGAGAGCATTGGGCAGGAGGCTTCAAGACCCCATGCCCTGCAGAAGGGCACCTGAACACCCAGCATGTTCCTCCTCAGCAAGGAGACACTGCCCTCATGCCAGATCAGGCACCAGCATTGGCTGCTGTTGGACTTCAGTGTGATCACTCTGGCCAGCACCCTGAGGCCCATCAGGAAGCACGGGAGATGACAAGGGGAACTCATTAGTGCCAAGAGGGAGAAGCAGAAGGCATGAAATGGGGTAGTGACATCTAACAGGGAGGCTTTGTGCATTCCAGTTTGAATGGGTGGCTGACACCAGACCTGCCTCCTCTGCAATTAGACCTGTAATGTGAGAGCTGGTAAACAGCCCATCTGTCAGCTATGCCCTTTGGCCGGGGAAGGAGCCTTGTCCAACATCAGCTCTGCTTGGCTGAAAATAATTCAAGCTTATTATGATGGCTCTTCCCTGCTCCAAAAAGCTGTGACCAAAGCCTCAGTCAGGCTTTAGTCACTGGAGCAACATCAGCCCCTCAAGTAAGCTGCACTGGTGCAGGCCAGCCTGCCCAAAAGACTTGGGTCAGAGATCCCATGCTGGTTCCTTTGTGAGATGGAACGGGAGCAGTCCAAGGAGAGTTACAGCCAAGCAGAGGCACCTGATCTTTGGCTGCACTCAGGTATCGCAAGGGAAAAGGATCTGCTGCAAGCCCAGAATCCCCAAGCCCTCACCCTTCAGAGCTTCTGCAGGCAGCCCAGTGCCAGCAGACAGTCTCCCTCAATGCACTGCGTAAATACATTAACATGGGGTGCCCTGCAGACAGGTGTTGTGTCCAAGCCATTATGGGGTGACAGGAGGAGCCTCAGACACATGGCTCTGATCCCAGAGCAGGAGTGTGCTGCCCACTGTTCTTGGGGGCTCCGTGGGGAGACAGCTGCCCTCCAAGAGCCAGTCTGTTTGAGCACACAGAGCTGACAGCAGGTACAGCCCTGAGTGAGGTCTGCATTGCAGCTGGGGAAACAGAAAGCTGCAAAATATATTCCTGCTCTGCTCCTCGTAGCGTGCCCGCAGCCACGGCATGGCGGGGGCAGCGGTGGCCACGGCCCCTGGGCAACCACCAGCCTCCTTCCAGCAGGACTCCCCGGGATGTCTCCCGCTGCAGTCTCTCGCTGTCCTTTCTACTTGAACGCACTCGCACCGCCAGTGCTCCAGGCCTGCAGCAGCACAGCCATTACCCCGGCTCTGCCAAGTGAAGGGAACATCATCCCTGCCCCCCCTGCCTGCAGCAGCTGGCCCCCCCGGCCCCAGCGGGGCATGCTGAGCAGCCAGCTCTCCGGGAAGGCGGCAGCCTGCCGAGTATAGCAAATGGATGCAAAATAAAGCCGGGTGTGTGCTGCCAGGCATGCTGCTCCTGTTCAAGGACCCACATTTTGCCAGCAGTCCAAAAGAAAAGGGTTTTTCTTCCCTCTCCTAATAAAAGGTGCCGCCATTCTGAAGCCCCTCTTTGAGCCCAGCTTGCCCACACCAAATCCTCGGCTGTCCAGAAGAGGCTGCAGCCCAGACACAGCTCAGCAGCTTCAGCACCCCTCGCACTGCCTCACTGCCATCAGCCCTCTGCAGAGCACGGGGTGGTCCCCAGCAGGGACAGGCGCTGTGGGACACGTGTGCGCTCCCAGCAAGGGTGGGCAGGGGCCTGAACAAGCAAAGGGTGAGGAGGAGCAGAGAGAAACCCTGGGGATGCAAAGCCCAGGCTGAGTGGCAAGGGTGAGCAAAACACCCCTGTACGCTATCCCCTGTTTCTACACAACACTTTCATGATGGAATACACAAGCAGTGTGACAGAGGAATTTCTGCTGGAGCCCAGGCACCAATCCCATCCATTCCTGCTCCATGATACAACAAAGCTGAGATGAGACTCCAGCGATGGTCCTTGTAGAGCTCAGACAAGCACTGGACAACAAGATGCTGCCCTCTCATCCCATGAGCACCACACCACAGGAAGGAGCCATGTGTTCAGCCAAGGCTGGCTCTGACTGGAATCTGCTTCTACAAGAATGTTTGCTTAAACATGAAACAAGGTGACTCCCTGCTTTCCTCAATTTTACAAGAATCTCTCCTCCTACGGTCCCCAGCTCACCCTCCCCAGTGTGGCTGCCACATCTCACACACGCAGGCTGCCTCTAAGGACTACGGGGTTGATCCACTGCCAGACAGAGGATGCCATTCCCTCACCCCCGAGTATTTGTAATTCTCTTGATCAGGTTTCTGAAGAGAGGCAATAACCTTCCGAAGAAACCAGATGCACTTGATTTCTCCTCCCCATCCTCCCGAGTAGAAGGCAGCCCCAGCAGCTGCCACATCCCTGAGGCTCGGCATCTCGGAGGAGCAGTGATCAAAGCCATCCCTCTCCCATTGCGGTAGGCTCCGGATGTCAGCTCCATGACACCCCGCCTACCCATCCTGACGGAGAGACTCTGTGCATTCATCAGGCATCTCCAGAGAGGCACACGGCAATCTGGAAGGCCCAGAGATGCCAGACCGCTAGTGTGCTAGGGAAAAGACGTCAGCGAATATTACAAACACCCTAGAGGATCAGAGGCAGGACAAGGGAGGAAAGACCTGGAAGGAATTAGACAAAAAAAGAGAGCGAGAGCAAGCACTTGGGAAATTCATGGAGGCATGGCACTGCCTTTTTTCTTCTTTCAAAAAGGGTGATACTGCTGAAGCAGATTCAACTGCACTAAGAACACGTGAGGAGGGTCTCGCATTCTTCCTCTCCTGTCCAATACTGCAGCATTAGGTGCTGATATTCCTGACCTGAGGGAAACCAAGACTGCAGGGCACAAGTCCTATTTGTGCACTGCTCCTCTGAGACGGACACAGCAGCCCGGACTAAACATCTGCAATCCATCTTCATCATCACCCCAGCACCAGGCTGTCAGTCACACCAGGGACAGCTCCTGGGCACACAAAAGCACAAACCAGATTGCACCATTTAGGCAAGGGAAGGTTGAGCACTCTCACAGCCTGAAGCCCTTGGCTTTCCCAGCCTTCCCTTCCCTCCAACCCCTCCAAACACAGCAGCAGAGCCCCACTCAGCAGCAGGTGCAGGGGAAGCAGTGTCAGCCCAGAGCTGCCAGACACCCAGCAGGTCCACACAGTGTGGCCATGCCAGCCGGCTCTAGCTGTGCTGAAGTCAGAGCAGCATCTAGGTCAGGATCAGAAGAAAACAAAAAGCAGACAAGCAGCCCTCAGCTAGGACTGGGGGTTGCTGACACAGTAACCGTATCAAAACAGCTCAGCCCCAGTACAGCCCCGCTCCTTCCCTGTGCTACGGGAGAGCTCCCTATGGAAAAAATGGAGCAAAAAAATACAGGGAGCAACTTTCAGATGGTTCCTGAAGTGCGGCACCTGAACCTGGCACCTGTCCACAGGCTTTTAGACCTGTCAGCTGGCCCTGCCTCCAGCATCTGCACCTTCCTGCCTCCCTGAAACCACTCATCACAGCTGGAGGGATCTCTCTCTGGCACTGGTTACACATAAACACAGCAGTGATCCTCTTCAGCTGCACAGACACCCAGAGCCCTACAAAACCCTACTGCATAACAAACAACAGAAGGGGTACAAAAGGATTTTCCAGGGACAGACTTTTCTCCATGAAAGCCATCAGAAGAGTGTGACAGGGGCAGTCTGGTGAGACTGCCCTAGCTGCAACTGCCACACATGATTACTTCCACTGTGGGAGACCTGGAAAGGCTTCAGCCCCCTGATTTAAGAGATAACCAGCTCCTCACACTGTTCCAAACCTCAGTACTCATCACTAACTGACTCAGAGTGGAGTCAAACCCTGCTTTTAATCAGTGTTCAGTATTATTAATAGAGCTGTGCACAAAACCAGGCAGGTGGAAGAGCACAGGCCAGTAGGAGCATCACTCATCTGCCAGCATCACCTCTCACAAAGTGGTTCTACCCACCTGCCTCCCACAAAACCTGCTCCCAGCAAAGCCCATCTCTCCTTCACTTTGTACCCCACAGCCCTTCCTGGAACAGACTGATACAGGAAGGCTCTGAGCTGCTGAATCTCTGGGTTTTTTTCTGATCCCACCCCATGCTTCTTCCCCTGTACAGGGACTGTGCTGCTGCCCCCCACCAGCAGCTCAGAGCCCCACTGCAGTCCACAGCTGCACCTTCAGAGGACACTACTGAGATAGCAAAGCCTGCGGAGATCGGGAGAGGCTGGGAAGACTGGGGGAGGGGAGATGAAGCATCCTGGAGGGCATCTCTGCCTCCTCCCAGGCATCGGGAGACTAAATCCCAAGCAGCTTGGCAAGGATGAGCTGCCTCTCGGCACAGTCGCACCTCACCCAGCCAGTGCCGAGTGCCCCCCACCCTGGCACTGCCCACCCTTCCCGGGCAGTGTGCGCCTTATTGTTGGTGCAAACAAAGAAGCGGTTTGTGTCTGACGAAAAGAAAGGAAGTCAGAGGCAAAATCATCCAGCAGCCCTGGATGTATGCAGATTAAGCTGCAGAAGGTGGCATGAATGTAGCATTTTCCAGACATCAGTCAATCCCCCCGGCTGTGCTCTGTCTCCCTGGAAGAGGTGGGCTGTGCCTCACCTGCAGTCACAATGGCAACCAGCGCCCAGTGACAAACCCGACATCCCTGACCTGGCATCTCCTGTGAGGCCAGGCAACCCACTGGGGAGAGACGGGTGTGAAAAGCTTGGGGAAATGGTTTAGTGGTGGACTTGGCAGAGCTGAGCTCATCATTGGACACGATGATCTGAGAGGTCCTTTCCAACCTAAACAATTCCACGATTCTGTGTGCCCACCAGCACGCCCATGAGTATTGCTTTGGCAGGGATCTCAGTCTATTCTTATAGAGGAAAAATGAGGACACTGGGATTCCCACCAGCTGTCTGAGGACCGAGCTATGGATGTCTGTCGCATGTCTGGCTACAGGGTAAGTGGAAGGGTGATGCACTTGCCGTTTGCCCTTCAGGGATGCATCCTCTGCTGCCCTGTCCCCATCACCTCCAAGGTGGCCACGGGAAGGTTTTTGCTCAGCTGCCCTCCCGGGTGCTCACAGAGGTGCCCTGCTTGGTCTCCGTGATGAACCCCAGGTCACACATCAGTTGCTCAGGGCTCATCCCAGCAGCAGTGTGATACCAGCGGGCCTTGGTTTGCCGTGGCCATTCCTTGGATCCCAGACCTCAGCTATCAGTCTCACTCCTGTTGCCCTGCAGATGCTTTGGAGGACCTTGAGCATCAGCAGGAGCAAAGGGGCTGGATTCCTGGTTTAGAAAGGCATCACTGGGCAATCCGCCCTCTGAAGGCTTTTCCCAACCGTAACACCCAATAATTCCCAGCACCTGGCCAAAGTTCCTTCCTTCCCTGCCTAATGGAGACACTGATAATGGGCTTCACATTGATGCATCTGGTTCAGTAGCCAGGAGCAGACCCGTGGGCTCTCCCTGACCAGCGCTGCAGCTGGCGACCTAGAGGACGCCAGCCGGAGACACACACAACTCCTCCCTTCTGCTCCCA